>JACEFZ010014279.1:0-386611 GCA_014155875.1 Cepaea nemoralis | reverse complement strand
AGGTCTTCCTACATACACGAGTGTTCTTCACCTTCTGCCTTTGTCTACCAAGTGAATCCCAGTCTCTCCTATCGGGACCATCCCTTTAGACATTCTGATAACGAGCCATACTTTCTAGAGACTGTCGGCAAACTTTTGGATAGGGATTTCTGTCAATTTCAATAGAAATACCCTAACGGTCGGTGACACAGCCCCTCGTACAGAAGACATAGATTGCGCTGCTCACAGTTTGCTGCCGCCATCACCCGCATCGCAGCTAAACCCCGCTTGGCCTTTGTTATCACCTGGTCTATGTGCACATTATAAGCAAGGCTTCGATCAAACGTATCCCCAGGTAATTCATTGCCTGCGTTTTTTCCATCGTCTCTGAACACAGCATTACAGTTGGTGTTGGAGTGTTGACAATATGATTATTCAACGAGAACCAAGTCACTGTTGCCTTTGTTGGGTTGACCATTGCCCCAGCTTCATCACACCAAGTACTTATGCGATTGAGTTCTGTTTGTAGTTCTACAGCAACCTGCTTTCTATCCTTACCCATTTGACTGTTGTGTTGTCGTCCACATCTCAGTTGGTCAACTTAGAACGGTTAAAGACATTATGGTCAACCCTCAAGGGAATGCAGGGGCAGACCATGGGCAGTCCTCGCCATGCAAGGAGGCTTCCATAATTACAGAGCGGGCACATAGCACTCTGAGACTTTGCTCACCCAAGGAATCTTCTCGTCCCGTTCAAGGCTGCTTTAATTTCTCACTTCCATGTATTGGGTATTTTGTTCGCCACTGGCCGCTCCCCCGCAAACTAGGAACGGTCAGTCTGCAGACAACATCCACTCAGAAAGCTTTCGCTTCAGACTTCCAAGTAATGGATTCGCTAGCCAATCGTTCCGTTTCGTGTTAATGTGACGTTTTCCACATTAGTTTGCAGACGACATCCGCCGAGCAAGGTTTCACTCGGACTTCCACGTAATGGATTCGTTAGTCAAGCGTTCCATTTCGTGTTAATGGGATGACATCCGTTCGGCAAGCTTTCCCCTCGGAATTCCATTACAGTAATGGATTCGCTAGCCAAGCGTTCCATTTCGTGTTAATGAGACGGCATCCACTCATCAAGTTTTTGCTTCGGACTTCCGCATAATGGATTCGATAGCCAAACGTTCCAGTTTGTTTTAATGAGACGTTTTTCCATCTTTGACTACGCTCACTCAATGAGTTTAAATACAGACTTGCATTGTAACCACTGCGTGCGACTTGGACGCTTTCTCCGCCTTTTGTTATGCTCACGAGGTAGGCTGCACGTGCTGCCGGCTCAGCCTCTTACCTCCATGTAGCAGAGAGCAAGTAACGGCCAGGCCCTCTCATCTTGCGGATCCCTTATATCCCTCTGCTGATAGACGTAGAACACGTGTTTGGACCAAGCATGTAGCAAGCTCAGCATCTCAACTCCATTTTGCAGTGGGTGAGTATCGGCCGGCCTTCACATCAGGGAGATATTGACTTCAATGGCGTTCAGCCATATCCCTCAACTGAGAGCCGTATAATATGTATCTTGACAAAGAATGTAGTGGCATCATGCGCTTGATTCGTTCTTGTTTTCTTATCCCTAGGATTTGACTGCCTGCCCCCAGTCTACCTGCAAGGCAGCAGGTGTCTGTCTCTCTTGGTCTGGTTCCAATCCCTTGACCTGTTCGACATAGCAGACAATACCAGTAGATGTGCTACGGTCGGCATAGCTCTTGGCGTCATTGGAACACTGAAGCCCCTCTACCGCGTCAAGGTGGAGACAGAAACTTCAGAGGCGAATCACCAGTTTGACAGGAGGATATACAAGTATGGCTTGAGCCATTACCATTTTAACATGAGCAGAACTGTTTGAGATTTTTTTTCTCAGGTGCGTATACCGTGTCTGTGTTTATGTATATATATATATATATATATATATATATATATATATATATATATATATATATATATATATATATATATATATATATATATATATATATATACCCCGATGGTGTTTCCACATTGGCGTGGTGAGGGAGCTTGCGTTTCTCAATGACCCTGAGCAGGGCTTCCCAAGCCGGACAGATCAAAAGGGTAGAGAACAGACAAAGAGAAACACCCTGGTCCTCCATGTTGGGGGTTGAAGCGTGGGGTTAACATCCACACCTTTGTAAAAACTATTTTGTTACAAAACAGATAAATAAGCCTCGAATTCTGACTGACTTATTTGGACAACGACCTTGGAACGTTAAAATACTTTTGAGATTTGGAACATGGAATGTACGGACACTATATCGAGCTGGAGCGACCGAAGAACTAACACGGGAACTGGTGGAATATCACAGCAATTCAAGAAGTAAGGTAGCCAGGAGAGGGTACTTTAGAGCAAAAATGGAAAAATAAGCATGAATTAGGAACAGGATTTGTCATAAAAAAAGAATTATGGGGGAACGTTCTAACTTTAAAGCTGTTAATGTTTTTTTTTAACGTTACATTGGCACATTGCCGTCTTGATAGACGATAGTGTGTGCTTCAGAAAGGCATAATAACTTTTACCCATGGCGGTAGTGCATGTGACTGATAAGGCCAATTTGCGCTGTAAATGTCCGTTCACAGTGGATGCATGTGAACACGTGGTCATCTCCACTATCATGCACCATCTTAGGTCTCACACGCTCGGTGTGTGACTTCTCTGCAATAATTTTCTCTTTTGTCTTTATTCCATTTCTGATGTTTGCCCTCCATGCAAAGTGTTCAGCGGTGACTTGCTCCCAATGTGCATTATCAATGCCTGTATCATTAATGTCCCGCTTACACACATCTTTGTATCGTAGTAGAGGCCTACCCTGAGATCTCTTACCCATCTGTAATTCACCAAAAAAGATATCCTTTGGTATTCTACCACAAGTAGCCTGACCATGGAAGTCATGGCCGTAAGTAAAGCAATAACATGGCTAGAGACACAGACATTCACTAGGGCTTGTTTCCTTAGCGACTCAATGAACATGATCAAGAGGATAGAGGAGGGGTCGATCCGAAGAGAATGGTTGCTGCCTCTGGAGCGGTCTCGGCTGGCAAAGATTAGTTTCATCTTCGTGCCAGGGCATGCGGGAGTACAAGGAAATGAGCGGGCTGACAAGCTCGCAGGTGAGGCTACTGTGGAGGGCGGACGCGCCATGGACCAGGCCGACATTCTGAATGCTCTACGAGAAGTAAGACTTTTGCGAGAACCAAGTGATGACTGTGAATCTACAACAATGGCCAGACTGCGAGAGCAGCAAATTAAAAGAGGGGTGGCCAAACAAGAACACTACGCAGGAAGCCAAAGAAGATTTATAAACCAACACAGAACTGGCGTCGTTAGCCGCTACACGTTGCGGGATTTGCTGAGGAGGGGATCCGAGCACTTTTGGACTGAATGGTTCGATGTGCAATGAGGATGATCTGTCGACTAACTAACTAACTAACTAACTAACTAACCATCATCCATCCTCCTAACATGTCCTACCCATCTAAGCCTGTGAAGACTGAGCATGGAATAAACCGTCACACAACCTGATCTTTCCAATACTTCAGTATCTGTGATTTTGTCTTGCCACTTACTACCAAGAATTCTTCGCAGACACCGCATATGAAAGCTGTTTAAACGTTTCTCTTGGCGTGAGTAAGTTGTCCAGGTTTCACTGCCATAAAGAAGAGTACTAAGGACACAGGCTTGATAGACAAGGACTTTTGTTGTGGCAGTAAGCTTCCTGTTCTCCCAGACTCTTTTTCTTAACCTGTTCATTGTTGTTGCTGCCTTACCAATCCGGATGTTGATTTCCTGATCTAGGGATAATTTGTTATTTACCACTGATCCTAGATATGTAAAATGGTCTACCATCTCTAGTTCGGCGTCGTCAATAAAGATT
This sequence comes from Cepaea nemoralis, assembly GCA_014155875.1. Taxonomy (NCBI): domain Eukaryota; kingdom Metazoa; phylum Mollusca; class Gastropoda; order Stylommatophora; family Helicidae; genus Cepaea; species Cepaea nemoralis. The sequence goes on along the minus strand of JACEFZ010014279.1, from coordinate 382,695 downwards.
GATGGTACCCCATGTGCACCTTGTGACATAATCTGTGTCTTCTTTTTGCTAATTGTTAAACCAAATTCAGAACAAGCATTGGAGAATGCAGATAGTAGACATTATACTTCTTCCTCAGAGTGGGTCGTAACTGCAGAATCGTCTGCAAAAAGCAACTCTCTGATCTGTACCCTCCTAATTTTGGTCTTGGCCCTAAATCTCTGAGCATTGTAGAGGCCCCCATCTGAGCGTGAGTGAATTTATATACCACCATCCTGATCACGAAAGGCATATTTCAAAAGAAGTGAAAGGTATATTCCAAAAAGGGTGGGAGCTAGTACACAACATTGCTTAATTCGACTCTTGATTTCAGACTCTTCAGAAGTTGCACCATCAAACTTGATTGCACCCTTCATGCCCGTGTGGAACGATTCCACAATGGACAGAAGAGTTGGTGGCAGCCAATCTTCTTTAGTGCCTTGAACTGACCCTCACGACTGACCAAATCAAATGCTTTTGTGAGGTCGATGAAGGCAATAAACAGTAGTTGATTCTGTTCACGGCATTTTTCTTGCGTTTGTCGCAATGAGAATATCATTATCATATCAATGGTTGACCGGTTCTGTCGAAAGCCACACTGTGATTCGGGGTAGACTTGATCTCCTAGGACCTGAAGTCTGCGCAGAATAATTCTGGCAAATACATTTCCAACAATACACAGAAGTGAGATACCCCTATAGTTGTTGCAGTCGCTCCGATCATCTTTGTTCTTGAACAGTGTTATGATGCTTGAATCTTTGAAATCCTGTGGGACTTGACCTTCTCGCTAGCATAGCTCTATTAGCTGGTGGATCTGTAGAGTGAGTGTGTCTTGCCCACTTCTGATAACCTCTATTGGAATCCCATCTTTACCTCGAGCCTTGCCAGATGCAAGTTCATTTATAGCACACTTAACTTCTGTTATGGTGGGAAGTGTGTCCAGGTGGTCAAGAGTTGGTAGCGCCTCTATGGCGTTGAGGGCATCATCTGCTAGTTTGGTCTCACTTGAGTAAAGCTCCAAAAGGTGCTCTACCCATCTGTCCATCTGCTGTTTCTTATCAGTTATGATTTCTCCTGTCAAGATTTTCAGTAGTACACTTCTTTTGATCATTGGACCACAGGCTTTCTTTATTCCTTCATGCATGCTTCTGGTGTTTCCCTTATCACTTACGATTTGAATGGACTCACATAACTTGATCCAATAATCATTTGCACACTGCCTGGCAGCCTTTTGTACATCCTTCCTAGCTTGCTTTAGCTCACTCAGAGTGTTAAGCGTTGGTCTTTCCTTGTTTCTTAAGAGAGCTATCTTCTTCTTATCAATCAAGGGCTGCAGAGTCTGGCTGTTTGCCGCAAACCAGTCCTGCCTCTGATGATCCACAGTGCCGTAAACCCCTACAGCAGTTTTATAAAGAGTTTCCTTAAGTTGACCACACTTTTCATTTACTGTACAAATTTCTGGTGTATCAGTGAAAGCGTCTTCAAGTTGCTGTTGAAACTGAAAGCACTTTTCAGGATCATGAGTGTTAATAATATTAATCCTGGGGCTAGATTTGTGTTTAGCTGTGTAGATTCTCCTTGGTCTCAGTCTAACCCTTGCAACAACCAAAGAATGATCCGTATCACAGTCTGCACCGTGGTAACTTCGAGTCAATGATATATGGTTCAGATGTTGTCTCCGTGTGATTATGAAGTCCAGCTGGTGCCAATGGCCGGATCTTTAGAGTTTTTAATACATAGGTCATTTCTGGTGCAATGTTCCAGCAGCCTTTGCCCATTTTCATTCATGCGACCGATGTTATATTTTCCAAGGCATACTGGCCATGAACTCGAGTCCTTGCCCACACGAGCATTGAAATCACCGAGCATATAAATGTAGTCAGATTTTGGAACTGCCTTGATCACGGAGTCTAACTCCTCATAGAACGAATCCTTCACATCATCAGAGGAATCGAGGGTCGGTGCATGTGCAGTAATAATGATGGCAAACCCACAAGAGGTTGCCAAGCGCAGGGATAATAGTATGTCATTTCCTCCTGCTGGATTTTCAACCATTCTCAGTAGCGAATTCCTCACTGCAAAGCCCACACCGTGTTGCCTCTTTTCTGCCTGCCTTCTCCCTTTCCAAAAAAAGGTGTAATTGTTTTCCCTGAGTTACCCTTCCTCAGCGAGGCGAGTCTCCTGCAGGCCAGCAATGTCAATGTTAAGACGATTGAGTTCGGCATCAATCACAACCGTTTTTATCACATCGTCAATATTGGTCAAATCAGTGGAAAATCCTGGACACATGGTTCTCACGTTCCAGGTTGCAAGCCGTAGCTTGTAGTTTCTATTTTGCTTTTTATTTGTACCTGATGCATTGGTTTTACAGCCTGCGATTCAGATTTTGTCCTAGCCCCAAGCACCCATTGACGCAGGCAGGCTGTGGTGGATCAGCACCCAATTGGCCGGGGGCTGCCCAGCTTAAGGCGAGCGGTAGCTGATCAGTGACACCTGTAGCTGTCTCCCACCGTCAGAGGCAACGCGTGGCGCCCCATGTCTACGCCAATTGACAGGGACTTATAACCCGTAACAGTTGCCTCTCGCTTTGATTCCGAGACCGGTTAAGACCAGGGATGCAGTTATTGCCTCTCCATAGCTTAAAGCCTGAGCTAAAATATAGAGATCATGTGTTGCCCATGCAGCATGATCCGTCTCTCGGCCTGCCTAGTTAACTCCAGAGGAAAGGTACACCTCTACATCTGGAACATTACAAGCTCAATCATATCTGACTAAGCCCTGACTTGAAAAGCTGTTAATGACAGGATTAGTATATTACGAATAAAAAGTAAATGGAAAACTATAACGAGGATTAATGTAAATGTACCTACTAAAGAGAAAGAAGACTATAATGATCTGGAAGATGTCATAGAAACCTCCAAACAGGACATCCTGATTGAGCTGGGAGACTTCAATGCAAACATAGGTAGAGAGCAAACTTATAAAAAAAGTTGCCGGTATGGCTTCACATGCTAATGGATGGAGAGTTATAATCCTAGCAGAAGCCAAAGGACTGCAGATCAGCAGTACCAGACTGCAAAGAAAGGATATACATAAGCAAACGTGGAAATCATGTGACAAGAGAACCTACAATCAAATAGATCACATTTTAATTAACAACAAAAATGCATCAAACATGCAACAAGTTAGAAGCTATAGAGGAGCTGAGTGCCACGGCGACCACTTCCTCGTTGGAGCAAAATTTAAAATAAAACTTAACAGATCATTCTATGCTAAGCTACGAAGGTTACACCCAACATATAACAGAGAAAAACAACAAGAAAGAACAGCCGAAGAGAAATTTGCATATGAAATAAAATGTAAACTTGAAATTCTACAAAACCCGTTGGAGGAAAGCGTTGACAAAACTTGGTTGAACATCAAGAATACAATTCAACTTCTGCAGAAGAATATCTCGGTGTGTCAACCACGCATAGAAAGAACCGATGGTTCAATCAAAATGTGAAGAAGAGTTAGTAGGAAAAAGAATGCCAGACAGTTTTGGTTAAATGACATCAACAACATCCAAAATGAAGAGCAATATAAACGTAATGTAAAGAGGCTACAAAAATAGTTCGGCAGCAGAAGCGAGAATATATGAACAATATAATCAAAGATATGGAAACAAATCACCGGAAAAACGAATCCAGGAAGTTCTTTAAAGAACTGAAGTCAATGAAACGAGGACACCAACATAACAGATATGGTTTAAAAGACAAAAATGGGAATATGATAAATACCCAATGAGGAAATGTGTAACACATGGAAAGGATGCTTTGTTAAATTACTAAATTGTGAAGCTCCAAGTAACACTTTCCTACAGGAAGAGGTTCTAACATGTGAACCACAAATTGAAGAAGCTGCTTTTGAAGAAATCCTATATGTAATAACACGACTTAAAAACAATAAGGAAACTGGGTTGATAGAATTGCTGCTGAATTTATAAAGGCAGGCGGCCATGCATTACATCTAAATCTATACGAACTGATTATAAAAATTTGGAGGACAGAAGAATTACCCCATGCCTGGAAAGAGTCATTATTGTTACCTACCTTTAAGAAAGGAAACACGTTCTAATGTGAAAATTATAGAGGGTTATCACTCCTGTCCATAAGCTATAAGATACTATCCGCGGTATTACTGAATAGACTAAAACCACATTCAGAAGACATATTATGTGACTACCAGGCGGGTTTCAGACAAAACAGATCAACAATAGATGAGATATTTATCTTACGACAAATAGCCGAGAAAAGTTGGGAATATTAAAGAGATCTCCATAACATATTTGTGGATTTTAAACAGGCTTATGATGGTGTCTATAGGAATAGTCTATGCAATGCTATGCAGGAATTTGGAATACTAAGGACGTTAATCAACATGACCAGACTATGCATGGAAGATACTTATAATATAGTAACATATAAAGGCAGGAAATCATACCCTTTCCAAATAACATCTGGCTTGAAACAGTGTGATGCACTACCGCCGCTCCTTTTCAATCTGGCTCTAGAGAAAGTTGTAAGGAAGGTAAAGGAGGAATATTGTCAAAGAGCTGTAAGGAACCTAATAGATACGATAGAGGTAGAACTATGGAAAGGGACCAAGACACGATCAGGAGAACATAGCTATCTAGGAAATAGGGACAGAAGGGACAGAATCACGAGTGAGAACTATAAATAGTTCTCCGACTGGACACACTCGTGTCCAAAGAGGGGACACTGTAAGACGTGAGCTGGAGTTGCCCACAATAGAGTGGGGAAACCCGCATCACGAGAAGTGTCAACGAAACACCAGTAACTTTAAACAATTGACCAGTTACTAACTGCGTGCTGGAATTCCAAGCACGCAAACTAGCTGAGGCACGAAGAGTCAACTGATTGTGGCTGGACACGCCACGAAGATCGGGAGACCGCGACTCGACAGCGTAGAAGACAGACCGAAGTGTTCGCTGTGAATACTTTGTTGCTTACAAAGGACAATAGCAATAGTTGTGACTTAGACTTAGCTTTGATAGATATTACCATCGATATCGCCTTTCACATAACATCATTCCGATATACCATGATGTGTATTACCTATGTGGTTAACCGCTCGCAGAGCTACTGTACAACTAGCTAATAAACTTGTATTATACTTGTATTCTTTTGTACGTCCACATTTCGTGTGGTACAAAAGAGGAATCCTTGTATGCCTGTCAAAGTTATGTTGTTGACAAGCAGGATCCGATTTGGTGTCAGAAGGTGGGGCTTGAACCACCTTCAAGCACTTTTCAAGACCATTTTCCCACATAAAGTGTAAAAATTTCGACTAAAATGCTATTTGTTATTCCATCGATGTAAATTCGGAAACTTAAACTGTGATTTCTGTAAACGTTAAATATGTATCTAAATCACAAGTTTAACCATTATTTTTGAATATTTGTGATACTACATTCATTATGTCAACGTTCATTGTATTTACCCACGAACTTGTGCAAAGTCAAGCATATTTTGTACAAGGGAAGTAAATTAGGAGTCAAACTAAGATCATACAGCACAGCTCAGTCAGAGACAGTAGAAAGTGAAGACAAGTCGACAATTGACTATTCATTCGACAATTCATCTCACCAGTCATTTGACGATTCATTCATACGATCATACCATGCATATCATTATATCATTCATATTATTCACATCACATTTGTAATTTGCCGATCGTAAGAACTGTAACATTTAAATTAATCACCACAATGTATTTTGTAACATATATTATGTACTAATTTGTTGATGCTCTACAAAACAGAGACATCACACGTACGAGCTAGCCTATCGATTCTGTGTGTGCAAGACAGCGGTGTAAGATCCCGAGGGGCCGTACTTTCATCTGATTAAATGAGTATTTTTTCACTATTTTGATAAGCAGGATTAACAATGCATCTTACTTTTCAGTGATTGAATGTGAACGTGTGAAACTTATTAATTGTGAAATTATTTAGATACCATTTGTGTAAGAACATAAAGCCATACAATGTCAACATTAAGTGAATGTATCCAAGCTGGCAAAGACCTAGGCCATAGCGGGGAGAAATTAGAAAAATGGGCAGAACAGAAATACAAAGAGGAAAGAAAGAAAAGCTGCAATAGAGAGAGATGAACGAGCACTCGAGAGACAGCATCAGAAAGAGATGAGGGAGTTAGAGGAAACAAGCAAGCAAAAACAAATAGAGTTAGATAACGCCACAAAGCAAAAGCAAATAGAATTAGAGGACGCCGCCAAGCAAAAGCAAATAGAGGTAGACACACAAAGGTAAAGATGAAAGAAATGGAAATTGACTCAAACTTTCAAATAGCTACCACTAAAAAGAAGAGTCAAGAAGAGCAAAACAAATTTTCTAAATATAAAGGGATTATCAAGCCCTACAGTCAAGGAGATTCAATTTCAGCTTGGACCGAGAATATCGAGTTTCAGCTCAGATTTAAGAAAATACCGTTAGAATATTGGGCCATGATTTATATGAGAAATCTCTCTGGGGAGCCCTTAAAAGTTATTGAGTCTATACCAACAGAATTAAGAAACAAAAACCAATATATTCATGACAGAATCATGCAGCATTTTCTACTCGATGCTCCTGGATATCAGATCCAGTACTCACAAATTAAACCAAAACCGAACGAAACGTTCCTAGATTACGTATCTAACGTTCAAAGTATATTCAGTAAATGGCTTAAGGCAGCGAAAGTAGGATAGAGTTTTGACAAGTTACAAGACTTAATGGTTATGGATAAAGTAATATCCACAGTGCCAACTCCTTTTGCTAAGTTCCTTCAACAAGCAGACATTGAATCTCTAGAACAGTTGGAGAAACGTGGTTCGGCGTATTTCTCTTCCAACCGAGATGTATTTAAGTCATCTATACATGATTCTGAAATTACAGCGTTTGCAAAAAACCAACCAAACAGATCTTTCAACCAGAAATCTTTTCAGAAGAAAGATAAACCATACCAAAAACCACCCCATTGCGGATACTGCAATTTATATCACCAACAATTCTCGATGTGTGATAAACATCCTTCATACCCTGCACATCTTGAAATGATGATCAAAAAGCAGGAAAACAAAAGTAACTCATATAAACGTGCAGTTAAATGTTTTTTTTGTTCGGCTTATGGACATTCTTCTTCTAAATGTTTGCGCAGGCAGGGAATGAAGGCCAGCAACGCTGTGCTGATTGATACATCCTCTGATAATGATAGTGAAGTTGAGTGCGAGAACGAAAATGTATTACCATTCAATGAGTGTGAAAGTGTTGCTGTTGTTACTGATATTTTAGACTTTGGTAAATGTGATACTTGTCACCAGTTCTTTACGGACGGTAAACTCAAATGTGGTCATATTGTACCATGTTCTAATGAAGATGCAAATTCAGCTTTAGCCTCCAGAGGCAATTTAAAGTTCCACGATGCACTGGTCAATGAATATCCAAGCCAATGTTTACTCGATAGCGGTAGTACTTTAATCGGGGTAAGGAAAGAACTAATTAACCCAGAGGATTATACGGGCGATTTTGTTAAATGCCGTACTTTTTCTGGCAATATTGAGAAATACCCGCTAGCAAAAGTCCGTATATACACCCCGTTCCTTTCCGGCACATTTACGTGCGCTACTTTACAAGACCCCTGTACTGACCTCATTTTAGGGTGCCTACCAGGGTTAAGACACTGCACTGATGATGAAATATTAGCCTGGAAACACACCAACACGGCTAATGCAGTAACTAGGTCAGAGACCCAAACACATCAGAATGACCTACAAAATGAGATGTTACATTTATTAACACCTAGCGGTACTATTGACAATACCACTCGACAAGAGTTTATCGAGACGCAACGCGCCGATCCAACCATTGCACCTTATTTTAAATTACTAGGTGAAAAGGCCAAATTAACCAAAAATGCCTCCTGGTATTTTAAACTCCACAATGAAATTCTCATGCGGCATTACACAACAAATAACCATGAAATTCAGCAGACGGTGCTACCTTTGAAACATCGACAAAACGTGTTAAACATTGCACACGATTCACCGTTTGCTGGACATTTGGCTTATGACAAAACTAGAGCCAGAATTTTAGTTAGTCTTTCCTCTTGAGCCTAAGGCGGCGCATAGGGCAGAAGTCCTGTCTCTCCATGCCTGGCGGTTCGCTGCTATCTGTTGTAGATCTTGGATATTTACTTGGCCATTGAATGAGCCTTCTCTAATGATGGTTCTACGCAGGGTCTCTCTTGGTCTTCCCCGTTTTCTTTTCCCTACCGGTGACCATATGAGGGCTTGGTAGGGGAGTCTTGTCTTGTCCATTCTGAGTACATGGCCGATGTAGTTCCAACGGCGTCTTCTTATGAAATTGGATACTGTATCTTGCTTAGTCTCTTGTCTTATTTGCGAATTGGTTCTGAAGTCTGTCCAGTGGATGTTTAGAAGTCTTCTAAGACATTTGTTCTCAAAATTGTATAATTTTTTATCTAAAGCTACCGTTGATTTCCAACTTTCACATCCATACGTTAACACTGGAATCACACAAGAGTTGAAGATTTTAAGTTTTGTGTGTTTGCTGAGTGTCTTTGACTTCCAGATGTTTGACAGTTTGTTGAAGGCACTAGATGCCAGTGCGATTCTAGTTGATATTTCTGGTGTTGAGTCCCCTGTGGATGTCATTTTGCTTCCTAGGTATGTGAAGCTGTTGACTTTTTCAAGAACGTAGCTGTTCAATTTGGTCTCACCTGAACTGTTGGTAAGATCAATAGTCTTTGTTTTTGTGGTGTTAATTTGGAGACCAATTTGCCCTGAAACATTTTGGAGGTGGTTTATTTTCTCTTGAGCATCCGGATGTGTTGAACTCAAAAGCACTATGTCGTCGGCAAAGTCCAGGTCTTCTAGAATTTTGTCAACCCAATGAATACCCATATTTGTGTTGCTTGTGCATTTGCGCATGACCCAATCGATAGCTATTCCAAAAAGCATCGGTGATAAGACACAACCCTGTTTCACTCCTGTTTCGACTGAGAACCAGTCAGAGTTGCCTGTTTCTGTTCTTACGCAGCAACGTGTCTCTTTGTAGAAAGATTTTATGACGTTGGTATATTTGGTAGGAAAACCATAGATGTTAAGTAGATTCCAAAGTGAAGGACGGTGGATGCTGTCGAAGGCTTTTTGAAAGTCGACAAAGTTTGTGATTAATTTCGACTGGAATTCTACGGAGTCTTCAATGATTATTCTGAGGGTGAAAATGTGGTCTATGCATGACCGTTTTGGTCTGAAGCCTGCTTGTTCTTCTCTGAGCCTTTCATCTATCGCCTTTTTCAATCTCTCAAGTAACATGCTACAAAAAAGTTTTCCTGGTACTGACAATAGAGTGATACCACGCCAATTATTGCAATCAGACATATCGCCCTTTTTAGGCAGTTTGAAAATTACACCATCTTTCCACTGTTGTGGTGGGGATTCGCTTTGCCAGATTTCATTGATCAGCTGTAACAAACGTTGTAAGGTGTTCTCATCTGCTGCTTTGAGCATTTCTCCTGAGATTTCATCTTCACCAACAGCTTTGTTGTTCTTCAATTTTTTGGTGGCTGCTTTAATCTCTTCCATGGTGAATGACTCGCAGGAGTCATCCAGTGGGGGCATAGTAATTTCTCCATCCAGGTTCGGAACAGTGTCAGGCTGCGGTCTATTTAATATTTCTTTGAAATGTTCTGCCCATCGTTGCTTTTGAAGGTCATCGGATAACAGTTGATTGCCTTGTTTGTCTTTGATGGGTATATTTGGTGTAGGTGAGTGATTGCATAGTTGCTTCATGATATGGAATACGGCTCTGTTGTTTCCAGTTCTGGCAGCTGATTTGGAATACGGCTCTGTTGTTTCCAGTTCTGGCAGCTGATTAGAATTTTAGCACATTTCTATTGGCCTAAGTTTTGTGACGATATAACATCATTTTGTCGGTCATGTACCATTTGCCAACATTTAATGAGAAAGGGAAAGCATGTAACAGCTGAGGTCCAACCTTCAACATTGGCCTCTAGCCCGTTTGAAAGTGTAGCGGTGGATATTGTTGGACCCCTGAATCAGGTGTGGAACAAAGGAAACCGATTCATACTAACCCTCGTTGATCTCTGTACGGGGTGGGTCGAGGCGGTGGCCCTAAAATATATTACCTCCAAATATGTAGCTAATGTATTTTTACATCTATTTTCTCGATTCTGATTCCCTAGAACCATTTTATCAGACCGGGGAACCCAGTTTATATCGGCTGCTACGCAAGCCCTTACAAAATTACTAGGAATCAAACAACATTTCACTAGTGCCTACCACCCTGCCAGCAACGGAATCATAGAAAAAATTAACGGGGGACCTAAACCACATACTGGCAAAGGTAACAGCAGAGAACCCAGCTGATTGGGATAATCTATTAACAACGGTGCTATTTGCCTATCGAGAAATTCCGCACTCAAGTACGGGTTTCTCGCCATTTGAGTTAGTGTATGGGGCGAACTCTCGTGGACCCCTAATGATTTACCATCAGTTAATCACTAGTACACTAGATAGTCCAACCCCAGTAACACCGTACGAGATGGTAACAGAAACACGCGATAAAATTATGAAGGCGTGTGTAATAGCCAAATCATCTTTGGAGAGAAAAGGCCAAATCTACCGTCATTATGCCAATAAGGGTGCCAACACCCTACACTTTGAACCCAATCAAGGGGTGCTACTTTTACTACCAGATAAACGTAATCTATTATTAACTTCATGACAAGGGCCATTCAAAGTGGTACGAAAGATATCAGATGTGGATTATGAAAAATCGATAAACCAAAAATTAAAGATATTTCATATCAACATGCTGAAGCCTTACTTTTCATGACAAGAACCGACGACAGACAAACAAAATGCACCCACACCAAGCAACCCAACGACAGACGTACATAGCGCAACTACACTAGTTAGAGCGACAGAAGACGACGACAGCGCATATACACCTTATCAGGAAACAGAACACACAGGTAGTGCAACCACAGTACTCAATCAGATAGACGACGATGACATAGAACTACCAGTCCCGACAGTAGACGTGACTGGGACAATTGATAGTATACGAATAGAACCAAGACTCACAGACGAGCAAAGACGACAGACAATAGAGCTAGTGACAGAATACAGAGACATTTTTTCCGACATTCCAGGTAGGACTGACAGAATCGAACACTCCATCATTCTGACTGATAACACCCCTATCAAATGCCGACCTTATTCCATCCAATTGAGTTATAGGGAAAATCTCGACAAAGAACTTCTAAATCTTGAGTCGAGTGGAATAATCCAAAAGTTGCAGTCAGAATATTCTTTTCCTATCGTCCTTGTGAAGAAAAAGGACTCTACGATCCGCCTCTGTGTCGATTTTCGCCGGTTAAATAATGTCACCAAGGTCGATGCAGAGCCAATCCCATCATGTGAGGATCTGATTCTTGATATGTCCACCTCTCGAATTTTTTTATAAACTTGACCTGACTAAAGGATACTGGCAAGTCCCGATGCATCCACTTTCTATCCATCTAACAGAATTCTCAACACTTCTAGGTCTTTATGAGTGGATATTTCTTCCGTTTGGCCTTCGTAATGCTCCAGCCACTTTTTTCCGACTCACCAGGGACCTTCTTCATGGAATTACAAATACAGCGACTTACATTGATGACATTTGTGTCCATACTGCAGACTGGACATCACACTTACAGAAACTGCGACATGTCTTCGATAGATTGAGATTATTCAGCCTTACTGTAAAGGCATCCAAAGTTGAGTTGGGGATGGAAGAAATTGATTTCCTAGGTCATACGATCACCAGAGGCCAACTTAAGACAGATGAGAAAATTGTCACCAAAATTTTGAACTTAACCATGCCAAACGACCAAGAAGCAGGTCAGAAGCTTGCTTGGTCTAGTGAATTACTACAATAAGTTCATACCCAATTTAGCTGAAATCACCAGCGTTTTTTCCTAATGTTTTGAAAGCATCTGAGAAATTAAATGTACAAGATGCAGAGTAAATTTATGCATTATCAAAATTAAAACATATGTTCAGCGTTGTACCTATCTTGCGCTTGCCTAACCCCAATCTTACGTATTTTCTTCGTACACACGCAAGTGCTATATCCATCCCTGGCGTTTTAGGACAGTTCTATGAGGGAATCTTTCACCCGATTGTATATGTAAGCCGCAAGATTACCCCTGCTGAATCGAGATACTCAGTCTCTGAGTTAGAGGCTTTAAGCGTCATCTATTGTGTCCAGAAGCTTCATAGATTCTTAGCGGGTACCAAGTTTGTCATTGAAACTGACAATTCACCGCTGACAGTGATGCAGTCGGGAGTCCACCGTAATAACAGGATCTACAGATGGTCTTTGATCCTGCAAAATTATTCGTTCACGATAAAGCATATCAAGGGGAACATGAACGTTTTGGCAGACACACTTAGCCGACCTTCTCAGATCGAGATACTAGAGGTACGAGAAGAGAGCGATCCGACATCACCAAAATCAGTGACACTGTAATTAACTAGTGCCTTATGTGGTGAATACAGACACTGTAGTGCGCTTACCATCGTGAATCGCCTGAACTTGCTTACTATTAACTGTGTCAGTACTAGTGAAAATGAACAGACACATTATGAGTTGTCTACGCCACCACTATATATGCAACCCATGAGTAGAACGATATTTCAATATTACCCAGGATGAGAGCGTATATTTCGTATCATACTTAGATGATAGAGATAGGAAATAGATTTTGAGCATCATAAACCGGGAGAGTAGTCATAAATCATACTTACACACTCGTTTGTGACTACAATAAATCGCCTTACGGCGCTCGAAAGAGTACATACACGTAAATATAGACACATTCACATATTGGTAAGGTAAATACATATTAGTTTATTAGAAACACGCAACCAGCCAGGAATACTAACAGATAAAAATGCATACACCATTAATTGCAAAGAGAAATAACTACTCTAAACAGGGGACACAACAAAATCTTGAAAACCTAAGTTTAACACTGAAATATTTCTTCACAAGCGGAAGCTAAAAAGGTGTACGTGAGCACATAAAGCATGTATACTAGTTGGAGTAAATATTATATGGGAGCATGAATATTATTCATGTATTGTACTCGTAATAGGGGCAATTTTGTATGGGTTGTCAGTTTTATTGACAATTTGAGGACAGGTCAAAAGGCATTGGTTCCGGATCACACAAACTCCCAAGAAATATAATGTTAGTATGAGCACAGTCTCTAGCCAACTGTACTAGTGTGGTGTGCTAATCAATTAGCCAAGTGAAGTAGTACAACAGTGTGACGAGGAAAAGGAGAGATCTTGTCCTATGCCTATAACAGAGGTAGAAAACTCTTGCAGTCTTTTACAAAATTAGACAGCCCTAATTTTTATTGAGATTACTACTTGTGTTACACCCACAACTTAAAAGTTTGTAACACAACACAGAGGGAGGGAAAGCCAGTCAAGGGGCAGCAAGGAACCTAATAGATAAGATAGAGGTAGAACTATGGAAAGAGACCTAGACAGGATCAGGAGAACATAGCTATCTAGGAAATAGGGACAGAAGGGACAGAAGCACGAGTGAGAACTATAAATAGTTCTCCGAAAAGAGGGGACACTGTAAGACGTGAGCTGGAGTTGCCCACAATAGAGTGGGGAAACCCGCATCACGAGAAGTGTCAACGAAACACCAGTAACTTTAAACAGTTGGCCAGTTACTAACTGCGTGCTGGAACTCCAAGCAGGCAAACTAGCTGAGGCACGAAGAGTCAACTGATCGTGGCTGGACACGCCACGAAGATCGGGAGACCGCGAAACGACAGCGTAGAAGACAGACCGAAGTGTTCGCTGTGAATACTTTGTTGCTTACAAAGGACAATAGCAATAGTTGTGACTTAGACTTAGCTTTGATAGATATTACCATCGATATCGCCTTTCACATAACATCATTCCGATATATCATGATGTGTATTACCTATGTGGTTAACCGCTCGCAGAGCTACTATACAACAAGCTAATAAACTTGTATTATACTTGTATTCTTTTGTACGTCCACATTTCGTGTGGTACAAAAGAGGAATCCTTGTATGCCTGTCAAAGTTAAGTTGTTAACAACTTGGAGGAACATCAGAACCGTTTGGTTATGCAGATGATATAGATATTATAGGGGAAAATACACAAAAGACATTGGAAATATTGACTCACTTAAAGGGAAAAGCTCAACAAATGGGGCTGGTTATCAACTAAGATAAGACAGAATGTATGGTAATTTCAAGAGAAGGAGCGGCTAAAAACTCTGGCCGCATACAAATAGATAATATGACCATTAAAAGAACGGAAACATGCAAATACCTGGGTACAATCTTCAACTGCTCCAACATCATAAGGGAAGAAATACTAGATAGAATCAACTCTGGAAATAAGATGTACTATGCACTACAACATCTGCTAAAATCAAATGCGCTATCTCGTAACACCAAGATCACAATATACAAAACACTGATTAGACCAGTTGTGCTGTATGGCTCTGAAACCTGGAGTACAACTAAATGAGACAAAGCCTTGTTACAAACCTTTGAGAACAAAGTCTTAAGACGCATCTTTGTGCCCATAAGTGATACACAAAGTAGAGAGTGGAAAAGAAGAAGCAACAAAGACATTTATGATCTGTTTAAGTCCCCGCTAATCACTGGTATCATGAAGGCTAATAGAATGCAATGGCTGGGGCATATAGAAAAATGGAAGATAATAGGGAAACAATGCTCGCTTACACTCAAGAAATAAATGACCGTAGACCCCGAGGTAGACCAAAAAAGCCGGTAGAGAGATAATAAACATACAGACCTACAAACACTTGGAATCAGCTACTGGCAAGAGAAGGTCAACCAGAGAACGAACGAAAGAACGAACTTTATTTTCGAAGGGTAACAAATTGGGCACGCAGGCCCGTCTTACATTCGGCCCTTCCAATCACTCATCTTTCGTTCATCATTGTATAGTGCATTCACATGGGAAAAAAACATTGTCAAATGAATGTTGAAAGCATAAACAATACATATTACCATGTTATGAGACAAATCCCCCACCCACCCACCCATCTCCTTTCCAACCGCGTGTCCCCCACACACACATTTACTACCCAACCACACATACCTACAGGCACATACATGACCCCATTCATCCACCCACCCCCCAACCCACACATCCCACACACACCCCCACATACACCATCTCCTCACCCACTCACATCTCCCACCCACCACACATCCCCCCACACACACATCCCCCACCCACCCACACACAAACCCAGGCACACATGCATGCAACCACCCATCCATACCTACCCACACGTCCCCCACCTTCACACATCTCCCAACTCACACGCACACATCCTCCACCCATCCCATAACCTACCAACCCTCAAGAGAGACGAATGGCGACGGCTTATATCTGCAGCAAAGAACCTCAATGGCTCAGAATGTTGAAGAAGGAAGAAGAAGAAGAAGATATGCACAGCTGCATGATGATACGGATAATGATCATTCTGATGATGCTGATGATGATGGTGATGATAATTCTGCTGATGATGATGATTGCCATAATGTTATTGTGGTTAGATGTAGATACACAGACTCGTTATGGAACAAATAACATTAGAGAATAATGATTATGACACAGTTGAGACGAAATGAATTGACAACGCTTGCATCCCAGTTCACTTCCAGTTTAATAATGACTAACGGTGTTACATATGCCACACACCACCAATGTCACGTCCCAGTTACTGTGTAATCCCGCATTGTTATCGTGTTTACATGCATGGCCATCCGACCCAAAGTCAAGAGTTAGAATGTGGCCCTTTTTTCATGAGTGTTAACGCCATTCTCTCACAGTCAAACTCAAATGTCTACTAGTAAAATATGGAATATATACTACTTATATCAGTAGTGTCAAACTCAATCGCTTAGCGGGCTAAAACTTAAATTGCACGTACCGTTACGGGCGGAAAAGGATAAACATTCAATAATCCGATAATTAAACATTTTTTAAACATTAATATAAATTAAAATAGAAAATGTTTTAATAATAAAAAGTCATTGCTATACACATTTTCACTCTTATGCCAATATGTCAGAGCACTATGTTTGGCATCTTTTCTTGGCTACAAGTTCATTTATATTAGGAGTAATGTTCTGTGTCATTGATATTCTCATGATTGACTGCAATTGTTCATCAGTGAGGCAACTCCTGTGTGATGTTTTGTTAATCTTCATTGCAGAAAAAAGCTGCTCACATAGATATGTGCTACGAAACATGATCAAGCCACATGCAGTTGAAACGGTTGAACTGTGCAGGCGTTACAGTGTCGTACTTTGCCTTTCGTGCCCCATTACACTACAGCTCAATTAAATCCATCAACAAATTTACAGGCGCGGTTTTCATGGGTATGGCAAATGGATTACGAAACAGCTCGAAATTAATTATATGTGCTTCAAAGTCACTAAAGCGCCGTGCGAACTCGGCAAGAAGTAAGCTAAGTTTTTAGCAAAGTGGGCATTTGGAAACACAATAGCATTGACTTGGCTTAACATTGCTTGGCAACAAGAGAAGTGAGACAAGTTACATTGGTGCATTTGTGTCTCCCATAAGCGCAGCTTCACTTGAAATGTCTTCACTGCATCATGCATATCAGTGATAAAGTGATCCCGTCTCTGGAACTGCAGGTTCAAGTCGTTGAGATGAATGGTTATATCAGACAGAAACGCCAACTGACATTTTCACTTTTTATCCCGAAAAACTGTGGAAATTGTATCTTTACTGTCCATGAATTGACAGATTTCCTCGATCAGCTGGATATATCTCCTGAGAACTTTTCCCCGACTTAGCCGCCGCACCTCTCTATGATAAGGCATGTCGCCGATCGCCGACTCTATTTCCTGCAAAAAAGACTGAATTTGGCGATGATTAAAACCTTTGGATCAGATAAAGTTGACGGTTTGTGTTACTGTGCTCATTACATCTTCCATGTTGAGGACTTTACCACACAGCGATCCTTGGTGTATGATGCAGTGATATGCTATCAATTCACTAATACAGTTCTCCTGCATCTTTAACCACATCCTTCCAACTAGTCCACTCTTTTGTCACAAATTACCGGTGCTCTATCTTTTGTCAGTCCAACGAGTTTGTACCAAAGCGGGTTCCGTTGGTTAAACTTTGACATACGTTGCCAAAAATGTATTTTCCTTTCGTTGTCCCATGCATGGATTTCCTGTTAAATATTTCTTCTGTAACATTTAAACTGGAGTCCACTCAGCGGATGAAGATGGCAAACTGTGCAGTATCAGTCATGTCATTACTTTCATTGACAGCAAGGGAGAATGCAACAAAGTTTTTGCCTTTTTCGATCAGCTATGTTTCCACATCAGTATCCATCTCACAAACCCGATCAACATTCGTATTGCTGCTAAGGATTACCTATGCAAATATCTGCTTTTTGTCTGAACACAAGACGTCACACACTTTCATCATGCAACGCTTCAGAATCTCTCCTTCTGTAATCTATGGGCCCGATTTTGCGATCTCCTCGGCCACAATAAAACTTGCTTTCACAGCAGCTTCGGTTTGCGATTTTGCTTTGGTGAAAAACATCTGCTGCGATTTTAGATGCCTCTTTAATTCTTCTACCTTCTTTAGCTTCTACTCTGCAATCAGGCTGTTTAATTTTATCACGATGTTCTTGATGATAAGTGCGTGATATGGTCGTTGTCTAGGTAACGATACTCCTGGTGTGTCAATTGAGCTTGTTTTCTATTTCAGCTAACTTTTCTTCCTGTAGGCGTTTTGCCTCGCGTTCATTATGCCTCTCCTCTCTTTCCCAGTGCTGAACTTCTTTCAATTTTGCTACTGCATACTTCTGTAACTCTTTTCCCTTCAGGCCTAACCGTTCACCTGCTTCAATATATTCCATTAAAGTAGGCATCTTGTACTTGTGGACACGTTGCTGTCTGTCAGCCAATTATAAATGTAAAGACTCTGCTGCTAGTCTTTGTGTGACTTCCCTAAGTACTCCAGCACTCCCTGTGTACGTAAATTCGTAGTACTAATAATATCACTCTGTACTCACCCAGTCACTCTATAAGCACTAGGTAGTGAGGGGTGAATATCACCTATACTCCCTCGCATATATACCAAATAGCTGTAAAAAACTCTTTAAATATTGTTAAACATACTTACACAAAACGGATGAATGATCCACACTAAGTGATTTCTATAAACGCTAGACGCACAAGCTGAATACACAGAGACGATTATCACAAAAAATAATAACCCACAGTAACATCCACAAGCTTTGTGAGACGACCACCACAGTGCGCGTAATAATATATATAAACTGACACAGACCACTAGACAGTAGATACGACGAAAGATCACAATAATAACATATATCCGCCCACAACAAATATCATATGTAAATATTATGAAAAGAGAAAAAAATATAACACCAAAATATACACAGATGTGACGTTAGACGCAAAAAGGCACGGTATATTATCCAGGACCAATACTGCGTCACTGCAGAACCAAACAAACCGACCTTTCGATTTAATTCCCAGAAAATATATGGTGCACGTAAGAAAATTCCCTTTTTGCTCTGCCTCACGACATTTCGTGAAACACACAAAAATCTCCTACTCCTGACAAACACTGGACCACATACAAATAATTTCGTAACACCCGACAACAATAATTATGAAGATGGGAGCAAACAAAATGTCCAAATGGTTGGCAGACAAATATGTGCTTATTAATCCGTCACCAAAAGTTCTTATTTTGCTGTTAATAGTTTTTTCACAATATGCTGGAAGTGTCTGTTGGTTAAAATTCCGAAATGTCTACGACGTCAAATTCCACAACGACTCATTGATTTGTTGCGTTGTGACTGAATTTCACGTGGTGATCACAAGTTCCAACCGTCGAAAAAATTGCAGGTGATAGTAGTTATCCAAAATGTTCTGTCTCGACACAGTCGGTAATGTTATTGTGCTTAATCTGGACGTGGTGACACCAAAGTAATAATCCAAACGTCTTTATACCTTCGTTGTGGATATGGCGCTTTGCTGTATCATAAATGTTATGGATTTCCGTTACCCGACAAGATTCACCAAAAAAGAAAATTTTGGCAGCAAATGTCCAGCGCTTTAAACTTGGATACATAAATCCTTATTGGCCAAGAAATACGACCACGGTTGCGATGACGACACGTTAAAACTGTCTGCTTATAACAGGGTAATGATAACAAAGACGAACATAAAGTCTGGTTTTCGTTCAAAAACACCTTGTTTATCCAGTTCTCCTGTGGAAAATTTTAATAAATTTCCACCTCATCGGCCTTGACATTGCCGGACACCTCAAGTCAGTACCTCAGTACTCTTTGTCACAATAATACACACTTAATCTGTCTGTAAACTGACCGGAAACTTTTTCTGTTATCCACAAAGACATCTGTCCTGCCCCAACACGGCTGTGGTAGGGGTACCGCACTACCCCCGTCTGTCACCCTTCCCGGTATATCAGCAACTGTCAGTATTCTCTGTTTTACAATTCCTCGTACCTCTCCCCTCCCAGAGAGAGTTCATTGTTCTCAGTACTCTACCTGTACTGTCCACTGGCCTTGACCCTCTGTCAACCCGATTTGTCCATGGAGACTCACAATTTCCACCGTCCTCCCCCGTCGTGTTACCTGTGGTGAAATTCTTCACCTGTCGACCTGCGACCACACCGTGCGTCGCCTCAGCACACACACACACACAAAATGTCTCACTCACCACGCACAGGACTTCGCAACGAAATTGCTCACTGTCTGTTATCTTTGATTTTTGTTTCAATCCTGTCTTCGTCACACCCACACACACCTGTCAGGGTATCGTCCAGCTAGTATCTCGGCGCAGACTTTTCTGTGCCGCTGTTTTCTCAACGCGCGTTGACAGTTTTTCCCGATGTGCCGTCTTACACACACACTCACGATATTCTCACCACCTTCTGGATTAATCCTGGTTTTCCATTAACTGTCTGCTAGCTTGGGTGTACACTTCGTCTGTCTGTGTTAAATACCTGGCGCGCACACAAAAGAGTTCACATTAACCTCTTGAAGCCACAAAATCCAAATTGTCAAGGGTTTGTTAGTTTGATGGAACGAAGTCACCCGATAATAACTCCTCTCTCAGCGAAGAGCCCACAGATATCTCAGAATGACAACAATGTCTATCTTGTTCTTAACCGGAGAGCTCCCAGATATATCAATATTACACCGTTTTCCTTGAACGGACGAGCCTTCCAGATAATATCACGATGTTCTTGATGATAAGTGCGTGATATGGTCGTTGTCTAGGCAACGATACTCCTGGTGTGTCAATTGAGCTATCTCACTGTCTTATAATATAACTCACCCCCGCAGTGCACCTTTACCAGTCATTAAACAAGATTGAGTTGGCGCACATAATCCTTTAATACAGAAAAGAACATGGACAAACGGAACACAACTTTATATCCAGAAACAATATAATCCATAGAATATCCATATCCTCCTCACAACTTAACACGCACACATCACTGTCTTCTCACGGCCTGCTTAATCTCAAATTTACAAGACAGGTAATCCAGCTCCTATCCACAGCTGGATCTCACACAATACACCCACACACTGGGTCTAGTCTCCACTAACTATTAAACCCACTCTGGGTTCAGGCCTCCATTAACTATCCAACCCCCACTGGGTTTTAGGCCTGCATTCACAACTGGGAGAACAACACAACAAAAGATCTAACCCACAGTCAGTCTAAGCTCCCACGTATTAGCCCACAGATCCGCTCGGCGCCAAAACATCAACTGTCCTCCAGCGACCCGACTCCTCAGTCGGTCCTAGCTTCAACTGCCAAGTCAAAGTTTTCCACTGTCTTTTAACCCTGCTGTGTAGCCCCTCCCTGGGCTCCAGACAACGTTACACACCAGCCTAAAACTGTCTCTCTCCCCATCCACCCTGGGGGTCTCCCTTACACCCGAACCATTATTTTTCATGGCTGGTTGTTTTTCTCGTATTCTCGCTACTGGGGTCACTCACCTCAATGTCAATGACCCAGGCATATGTGAAATTTGTCTTCACATTTAGTCTCATAGTGATGTCTAAAATTATATTCTTTGATCACAGACACGTTATCTCCAAAATATTAAACACACAGGTCAGTAAACATATATCCAGCCTCCCAGCAGCTTTGAAAGGCTCTGTAGTCAGAATTAACTTTTCTCTTTTTCATTTTAAATGCTAGCTTTGATTTAAAAAAAAAAAGAAAAAAAGATTGTGCATCTACCGACAGACTCTTGATTGATATCAGGTTAGCCGTGGCAGGTAAAGATGATGTAATATCCGGGCACGACATTACTTTCATTTCTTATGCTCCAATCCAAAACGAGCAACAGAACTTTGCTATGTCACTATAACGCGAACATCCACTTACTAAACAGCTTTTATTTTCTCTTATTCTGATCAAAGCGAGAATGCTCTCAGGTAGCCTATTATTCGGCAAGACTGTTAATTAGGGAATTAGATTTGCACTTGATATCTTGGCATTAAAAATAATGTTGCCTAAATTTTCTCTCGAGTCGAATATATATGTACGTCGGTTGAGACCTCTCGGGCCTGATATAATTAAACGCCGGGCCTGATGTGGCCAGAGGGCCTTGAGTTTGACACATGTGACTTAGATGGTCCTCAAACAATGAAATCAGGAAATCAATGGTATTTTGTATATTCAAGTCTATGTGGCCTCAAACACTATAAACACACTAGTTACACATCTGACGTGCTGTGACTTCCCTTTACGGGCGGTTGATGTTTACAACTTGTTCCTGATGCTGTCTAGTCTGAAGGGATTTCTGTCTTACTATCCACAATGCATGCGCTGGTTTAAATATCGTTGTTCGATGATTTCGTCGAATTTACTCAGCTCTCTGCTTAAATGTTGAGCAGAGAGACACAAAGTCACTTTCGTTACTCAGATCTTACAACTAACAAGTCTCCCGGTGGAATGAGTTGAAAACTGCATTAGCTGTCTGAATTCAGCCATGTCACATGATCATCCTTGACCCAGCTCGTGCGGATATGTTTGGATATCCTTTACAGGACATCGCTGTCAACATCAGCATCTTTCAGCTGATTGTTGATTTCTTGGCAAGATTACGCCCAGTAGTTTGCTTTCTAAGCGGCGGGCTCACATACCCCGTAAGTTACCGACGCGATTCGAACAACTGCTGATTCTCACCGTCGTCACGTTATTTACGAGAGTGTACGAGATTACGGAGAAAAGTCGCTAACCACTAGGCCAGGAAGCTGGCAATCACTATATATATATATATATATATATATATATGTGTGTGTGTGTGTGTGTGTATGCATGTGTGTGTGTGTGTGTGTGTGTGTGTGTGTGTGTGTGTGTGTGTGTGTGTGTGTATGTGTGTGTGTGTGTGTGTGTGTGTGTGAATTCGTTCTCCAGTCTCTACTGAACTGTTTTCAATTACTAATACTCGTTACTTCATGTTTAACTTTGTCTGGTTTTGTGAGTTTGTCTTATTATCGCCGCTTATGCCGTTAACTCTCTACAGAGCTCTATTCGGATCATGGCATTATACGGTCACCTCTGTTTTCAAAATGTTGTTAAACACTTTGTCAGTCTAGTTGGTTTATTCTTCATTTGACATGAGACGAAAAGTGGTATAGTCTTGTCGTATTAATTTGTTAATAGTTTAAGCTTACCCATACATACATATTGCATTGACATGTGAATCGTGGATATTCCAATATACATCACACAAGAAACAAAATTGTTTATATTATATGGCGGATATGAACTTACACATCCATCCTCACGTGGATGTCGTGTAGACTCAGCCTCCTTTGTATTCAGAGAGCCAATGTCTAATTGCCATGAGATCCAATGCTCCGCGAACATCCTCATGAAGTTTCTTCTTGCATGCACTTGCATGAGCATCTTACGCCTTTCTAAAGTTATTACGCTCTGGGTGAAGTTACGTGTGCGTTTGGAAATATCTCGCTCTCACATTCACTTACTTACGCATACCGGTGTATACTTTGCTTATTTCTCTTGTAATTCACCAGTGGTACCTTTCAATCAATCCTGGCCAATTTATTTTACCCTATGACTGCTTTATGCTGATGATACAGTATTACTCTCCACAACACAGAATGACATAGACAATCTAATAGCCTCAACCCAATTGAATAGTGAAAATCACAACTTATATCTTAATATAGCAAAAACAAAGATAATGCATACAGATAAAACTATTATGGAGAAAGAAATATACATTAATGGGGAACAATTGGAGGTGGTGGAAAATGTTGAATATCTTGGGTCATTGATTATCAACAACGGCGACACAATGAAAGAAATTAAACGGCGACTATCATTTGCTCTTCAAAGACTAAAATAGCTGAATAAATTATAGAGTGGGACAGACAGAACTACAAAAATTAGATATCTAAGAGCATGCATCTTTCCCATTGCAACATACGCCTGTGAGATGTGGACACTTACTAAACAAGCTGAACAGCGCATAAACGCCTTTGAATATAGATGTTATAGAGGAGTTCTAAGGATATCTTGGGTAAAGAAAAGAAAAAATGCATCCATACTTCAAGAGTTGAAAATTGAAGAAGGTTGGTTATTAAAAACGATAAAACAAAGAAAATTTAAATGTTTCTTTCACTTGAAACGTCACGAAAGTTTGGAGAGAACAATAATGGAAGGGTATATGCCAGGGAAGAGAGGAAAAGGAAGGCCAAAGAGAAGATGGGTGCAGGATGTGGTGGATAATCTTCAGATGGGTGTATCGGACGCGGGACATTTTGCTTATGATCGAGAGGTTTTCCGGAAGGTTGTTATGGGAGCGAGGTTCTGCAAAGGACATGCTACTGAATGAATGAATGCGTATTGCACAATGATTTGCATCTTTCTGTGTTATGCATGTCTATATGGATTTCAGTTGTTCTATATGTTGTCTCTTCTATTTTTTCTCTTCTTCAGATAGTCCCATGCTTCTCCAGTACCTCTCTCAGTTTCTGATTGTAATGTATCGTGTTCGTTTTTCTATTTCTGTTTCAGGAACTTCTCATCTTTTCCATGAACTTATCACAGAGTCCGGTTTGGTATACCGTATGTTTGGTACTTCTGGGGGAATTTCATTCTCCCAACCTGGTTTCATATCGTTAACATCGATGCAAAGTTGGATTATCGTCTGATGTTTTGTTCTTATAATTATAATTATCGTCTTCATCCGAAAACATACAATGGGGAGATGATGATGATAATAATAATAATAATAATAATAATAATAATAATAATAATAAGTCTTTATTTTCAAAGGGTTAAGAATTGGGCACGCAGGCCCGTCTGACATTCTGCCCTTCTTCTCTATTTCCTCTCATACATTCTTTCATTCAACATCACTTATGAAGCAACTTTTGACAACAAAAGAACATTAAAACGCATGAAAAATAATCAATAACAAATGACTCACTGAGGCAGTGTTTAACATGGGCATTATAAATACCTAAGGAGGGTGTAACGTGCCATACATAAGGGAATGTTATTTGGCTAGTTGTCGTTTGAGATAAGTTACCATTATAGTCTTTTTTGTGTTATTTGTTATGGGGGCATGTAGTCTGTCCTAAGGTAGTGTTCAAACAGGTTGCGAATGTATGTATCATGATTGGTGGTGTCTTTGATTTCTTGTGGAAGATTGTTCCACAACTGAGCGGCAGAGTATGCTAAGCTTGTTTTATATAAGTCTATCCTAGGTTTAGGGACATGAAGTATATTTAGTCGTTCGCTATGTCTAGCGTTATATTTAAACAATGGCCAAAGGTAGCTTGGAGCATTTTGAAATAGGATTTTGTGAATTAGTTTGGTCTTATTAAAAAGCAGGCGCTTGTGGAGTGGCAGTAACCGGAGACGTTTATATAGGTTAGAATTGTCGGTAAGCTTTTCACCATTTATTAAACGCACTGCCCTTTTCTGGAGTGAATATAGGCGTTTTGTTACTGATTTGGAGCATCCATCCCAGACTGTGGAGCAGTAATCAATATGTGTTTGTATATGAGAAGTATAGAATATCTTTCTTGTGTTTTCGTCAAGGAAATTTTTAATTTTGGCAAGTTGGTATACTTTTTTGGCTATTTGTTTAACCAGAGCATGAACATGGGAGTTAAAAGTTAGATTTTGATCTATGATAACACCCAGTGTCTTGTGCTCGGTGACACTTTCTACAGGCGTGCTGCCAATGTGCAGCTGAAGAGTTCTCTGCGAGTTTAGAGTGTGAAGTCTTTGCCTGGTTCCTATTAACATAGACTTTGTTTTAGTAATGTTAATTTGCATGCGGTTTGCATGACTCCAGTTAACTACACTATTTATTTCCTGTTGCAAGGATAATTCTAGCACATTACGATCAACAGCGTTTGTATATACTGTGCAGTCATCAGCAAATAGATCGCAGGACGACGACAGATTTAATGGAAGATCATTTATATAAATGGCAAATAATAGAGGGCCAAGAATAGACCCCTGAGGTATTCCAATATTAATGGTAATGGCTTGAGATAAAACTTTATTGTGTGATACTACTTGCTTTCTGTCTAATAAGAATGATTTTATTAATGTCACTATATTAAAACTTACTTTCATTGTTTCTAGTTTTTTAATTAGAATAGTATGATCTATCATATCGAATGCTTTCCTAAAGTCTATAAACACCGCTCCACATAGAGTATTGTTGTTAATATTTTGATGCCAGTTTTCTATCATGTTTGTTAGTGCCGTATGGCAAGAATATTTTGGCCGAAATCCTGACTGACTGTCAACTATCAGTTTATGGCGAACTAAGTGATCTAGTGTTGTTTTGTGGATGTGCTTTTCTAGCGGTTTGGATAATGAGGATAATATGGAAATTGGTCTATAATTACTCATGAGACGATCGTCTAGAGGACCAGCTTTTAAATGAGGATACACTTTAGCGATTTTAAAGGCTGATGGGAAGTGACCTCTGGTTAGACATTGATTATATATAAAAGTTAGTGACTCGCAGATCGCCGGTGCAGCATGGCGAAGGATCCGACTACTAATTCCATCTAGTCCTGATGAGTTATTGTTTTTTAGATTACGGAGATGAGTACATACTTCAGTTGTCGTCATTAGCGGTATGTTGGAGGAAATGTGTCCATAGCATTTGTTCTCACAGAATGATGATAATAAAGATATGTCATGAGGCGCATCTGGTATTGCAGCCTTCAGTTGGTTTATGTCGGACTGAAAGTATCTACTGAATTGATCACATGTAACCTGATTTGATGGTAATGATTGTGATGATTTGTGTTTGTTTGTCAAGGTATTAATTGCTTTCCATATATCTTTAGTGTTGGTTTTATCAATTACTATGTTCTTAAAATAGTTTTTCTTTTCCTTCTGAATAACATATTGAACTTTGTTTCTCAGACTACGGTACATAGTTAGATCTCTATTTTTGTGAGCCCTGTCGCGATCTCTCATAAGTTCAACTACCTCCTGTGTGATCCACTTGGGCTTTGTGTGATGTTTAACACGAACTTCCTTAAATGGAACATGTTTATCAAATATACTTAGAAAGGTCTTTAGCCAGTGGTCCAGAGCATCGTCTGGGTCAGGAAGCTGGTAAACATAATCTAGAGATGAGTTGACCAAATCTTGTAAGAAGACGTCTCGATTGAAATTTTTGTAATTTCTATATTTTATGCTTATATGTTTGTGTTTGGGAGTTTTGGTGCCCCTTTTCGACCACGTGCAACATACTGGATAGTGATCATTGCATTGATAGGTACACTACATTCTGTGATGTTATCAGCACACGTAGTATAAATATGATCTATAAGTGTTGCAGGTGATTTAGTGATTCTAGTGGCTTGTTTGACTAACTGTTGGAAATTATATGACTCTATTATGTTTTCCCATGTTTTGTTTGATTTGTTAGCGTCTATGTTGAAGTCACCTAGCAATATTATTTCCCTAGCATTACTAAAGACTACATCCATCATAGTGGTGAATTTTTCATACCAGATATTTCCTGCACTGGGGTTTCGATAAAGATAGCCAACTACTAGCGGTATGCAATTTTGAAGTTTAACCTCTATCCATACACACTCAATCTCACAGGTTTCAAAGTCTAGCCTGCGGTGGGCGTTAAGCGAGTTGGAAATATAAACTGCAATACCCGTCTCTTGTTTCTGATAGGGATCTCTTCTAATGGTTTTAAAACCTCTGATAGCGATGTCATCATCTGAGATGTTGCCATTTAATCGACTTTCGCTAACGCCAAACAAGTGAAAATTTTGATTAAGTATAAGTGATAGTTCGGGCAGCTTCCCTAATAGATGGCATATGTTTACATGCCCGATTCTGAGCCCATTATTCCTGAGCCAGTGTTCGTACTTATTAGACATTTCAACAATGCGTAATCACAAGGTTAAAAGCAAAACACACACACACAATGTGAATACAACTTACGTCCCTTATTACAAAACACACTCTAAAGTACAGAGAATCAGTAATATCTCAGTAAATATATAAAAATACGTACACAGAGCCGTAAGGAAGAGCAGTGAAGACCCCCTCACTCACCGTGAAAACACAATTAGAATTATTATAAAAGCTATACAGCTAAGTACTATCAATTAATATAAAGTCAAAACCAGTCAATGTTTGTAATAACTTATAACCTAATACGTTACTAGATCAAGTTATAACCAAATATGCAGATAAATGTTTAAGGAGAGGCTCTTTCTTGTACCGAGATCCGGTGTAGCTTTGTCCTAAGTTGCTAGTAAATACCAGGTTGTGTTGGTTGTTGGTATAGCGACATTATAAGTGCTTGACGAAGTGTAGCTGGGCTATACCGTGTGAGGTGCAACCATTCTGGATTACAATTAAATGGGTACTGATGATGTCTCATGGGTATGTAATGACTACCAACTAGAGCCTCTGGTTGGTGGCTAACAGGAGGTTGTGCTGGCACGTCGTTGTTGCTGAGAGTCGGATCCTTTCTGGGGAGAATAGGAATCATATCTTCGTAATTATTACCCTCCTGTGTGAAAGACGACGTATTTAACGGACTTGGTGTTGTGGTAGTGTCCCGTCTGGCTTGGATTTCAGGTGCAGTGGTTATGAGTGGTCTGCACACTTCTGTCCTATTGGTACTTGATGTGACGGGAGTATGTCGTCTGGCTTGAGTTTCAGGAGTAGCTAAAAGTGTCCGGCGCGATCCCGTATTGGATGTATGGTATGTCCGTTCTGGATATTTTAAATTCTTGGCGAGAAAACTGGTGCCCAATGTAGATAAATGTATTTGATCCTTGTACAGACTCTTTTTTGGTGCACCAGCCTGTGAAGTGAATGATGCTGTATTGTTGATGAATTGTATCTTGTTTTGAGAACAGAACTTCTGCAACATGTTGTTATTTATGTCAGCTAGACGGCGCTGGTGTCCATAACTCGGTGATATGATGGAGGAGAAGAAAATGGATGAGTTAGGAAAAGTGTGACGTAATCCGTTCAAGAGTGCCAGCAGTTGAGACCCTGTGATTTGTTGGTTGTTCATGGTGTCGGTGATGCCAATATGTACGCTTGCCCTTCTGACGCTATGATTAACAGCCAACCTGCTAATCTTGTCTGTTAGCCGGTCTACACCAGCCCCAGGCAGTGGGATTTTTGAAACAATGTCTTTGTCTGATGTGGCCATCCTGTCGCTGTATAAACCTTTCATTAAGGAATCGCCTAGTATAATATGTGTACAGTCAGGTCGTGCTGTCTGTACATGTTGGTTGTCAGCACGTCTCGACCGTTGTTTCATCCATTTCCGATTATCAGCAGTCTTTATGTCTCCATGTGGTTCTCCCGATGTATCTTGTTGGCTTGTCTTGCCCGTTTGCAGCATGTTAAAGCACTGTAAGTTTTCTGGTGACTTTTCTTGAAGTACTTCAAACCTATTGCTTATTTTGACGTCAATGGGGTAGACTGCTTGTTGTTGTTTATCTTCGTCTGCGCATTGAGGTGTTTGTTGTTTTTTATCTTCCTCTGCGCGTTGAGTTGTTTTCATAGTGATTATCTGTTCTGGGTGGGATTGAGCTTCCCCAAGATTTCCCAAGGATGAAGCGGTTGCTTGAGAATTACATGCTTCTTCGGTTTGGTTTGTAGATAACGCATTCTGTAAGATTTGAACTGTATTTCTCAGCAGCAAATTTTCGTCTCGCAGGAGTGCGACTTCTGTCTTGAGAGCATTGTAATCACTGCTTATCTTGTTGTTTGCTTCAATGTTGGTTGAAACAGTGACAATGAGCGCCTTTAGTGATTGTTCTAGTTCCTCAATGCGCTGTTTACAGTCGCACGAATGTCCATTGATAGTTAAGATGCTATTGTTATCTGAGGCAGGTACTTCTTCAACAATGTCAACATTGGGTTCTATGTTGTTTTGGATATTCATGGGTATTCATGATAAATATTTCGAGCCTGCATTCACGCCAACTGTTTATTTTTGTTTTCTTATATAGCCAACATATGTCCCGTACATGTCTGTTTCTATGAGTGATCCATATTTTTCTATGTTAATATTTTTGTCTTCAGCCGGGAAAGCCAATGATGCATAGATTCCTTCTGCTTTTATTATTTTTGTTACGTATCCCTTACGGGACGTTGCAGTCAACACCAGCATTTTTCAGCTGCTGTTGATGTACTAGGTAAGAATTACGTTCAGTAGTTTGACATTGCTTTCTGAACGACCGGCTCCTATACCAGCACGTTATAACACAACGCGACACGGTCTGCTGCACAAATCGGTCGCAGCTGAGTTTCGAACGCCTGGCACCCGGCTCACGAACCACGTTTGCAAGCCTTTAGCCACGGAGCCGGCTTCTGCTACCTTAAGGTATTGTTCTTCCTATTTCTCAGTGACTTGGTTAGTGCACTCTTTTACGTCTTGTATGGTACCTACTATTAGTTCAGTCATAGGTTGTGGTAGCACTGCCACTGTTACACGTCCTTGGTATTAAGGGCAATAAAATCAGTCCATGTTACCTTATACTGTTCTAATCCACCACTAAATGTTCTACACGTCACATAATCTGTGTAGTTTTCGTCCTCTTCTAGTTTTCGGCCTACCCCAATAATCGACTTTCCGGTATCTCTTACCAGTCTTACTGCTAATCCGTTAACCAAAGCCAGCCAGACATTTAAGTTTACGCTCGATATGTAATCGGAGTTAGCTTCTTGTATATATACTATGTTATTGGCGTCATCACAACTGTCATATATGTCTGTCGCATTAGTCATTGTCTTATTTCGTTCTCATCGTCTGCATCACTTCTCGAGGTAATGTTTGCCATATTGACGTCTTTATAAGTCAATAAGTAAGACACATATGGCTGTAGAAAAATAACCAAACACGATAACAACTTGAAACAAGTTTATTTTTATACATACATTGTCCGTTTATTTCTCAACATAATTTCCATTAACATTGAAGCACGTATCCTATCGGTTTTTTTTTCAGTCCTCCCAAACAGGCTGCATAGAACTGCGTGCTCTCTTGTCTAAACAACGTTTTCACTTCATATTCAACTTTCGCCTCATTCGCGAATTTTCTCCCGCCAAGGTGGGATTTCAGTGGACCAAAAAGGTGGAAATCACTTGGGACTAAGTCGGGGCTGTAAGGTGGATGTTCCAGAACTTCCCACCTTGGTTGATGCATTTTCTCTTGAAATAATCGAGTCGTGTGTGGTCTGGCATTGTCATGAAGAAGCAACACTACTCTAGTCAGCAGTCCTGGAAGTTTTCTTCGAATAGCATCACGAAGCATCGATAGAACGTCACAGGACGATTCAGAATTCACATTGTCAACTTTCGTCTTAAAATTGTATAAAAGCACTCTTTGACCATCCCAGAACTTTGTCAGCATAACAGTACCTGCTGATGGCTTAACCTTGAATGTTTTTACACAAGACGAAGAAGGATGTTTCTATTGCATTGAAGCAGGCTTTGATTCGGGCTGGTAGTGATGCACCCATGATTCGTCCCCAGTAACAATACTGTTTAGCATGTCTTCTCCTTTATCTTCGTATCGACAGAGGTGATGCAAGGACATGCCAAATCGGTTCATTTTGTGTTCCTCCTTCAATTGTCTGGATACCCACCTTGAGCACACTTTCGTAAATTTCAATCGATCTTGCATTATACTGTATGCTGAACCATGTGAACACCCTATTGCTGCTGCTACAGAGTCTATCGTTACTCGCCTTTCACCTCTAATCATCTCCTCAACCCGCTGAACGGAAGTTTCTATTGCAATCTCAACAGGACGACCAGTTCAGATTTCATAAACCATGCTAGTGCGTCCTTGAGAAAATTTTTCTACCCAGCTATGCACCGCTTTACTGGGAAAATATTTGTAAGCATAAACAGGAAGCATCTTCGTACGGATATCCTTTGCAGGTAGTCCTTTAGCCCACACACAAAATACATAACAGAACGGTGCTCTTTGGTTGCATACTCCGTAAGTACAGTGGCGATTTTGTTTATGCGCTGCGCATACGACACCTAGCACCACCTGACGAACGGGAATACAAAGTTCGATGATTCTGTCACATAATGACACATGCAGAAAACACCACTCGCCCTCGTACATATTTCATAATAGGCATGTCTTAGAAAGCTGGCAATAAATTTTGCAAATAAAGCTTTTCAAGTTGTTTCTATACTCAGTGTGCTTAGGTGTTCTTTTCAGAGAGAGAGAGAGAGAGAGAGAGAGAGAGAGAGAGAGAGAGAGAGAGAGAGAGAGAGAGAGAGAGAGAGATAGAGAAAGAAAGAAAGAGAGAGAGAGAGAGCGAGAGAGAGAGCGAGAGAGAGAGAGAGAGAGAGAGAGAGAGAGAGAGAGAGAGAGAGAGAGAGAGAGAGAGAGAGAGAGAGAGAGTTTCTTAATATATGCATCACAATTCGGAATTTTGTCACACACTTCGAAAGATCCGTATGATCTTATCCAATACTTACAATTATAACATCTTATTATGTAAATAATGAGGTCTTTATTGATTACACCTATCTTAGTATGACTGCTGATACCTCGTTTGCTGATCATAATGTTAATTTCTACTTGCGTTAGTATTAAACTTCTGTTGCGAGAGCCTTGCAGCTGCTCCTATTGCCAAATCAGATTGGGCCCCTTCGGAGACAATGTTCCTATGGGCTTTGTAATACGTCTCGCTTTTGGGTTCCATTTCTTCTAATGTTCTACATTTGTTCTCGATTAGGAACGGTGACATGGCATCTGGCACCGCCGAGATCAGCTTGTCCCTCAACATGCGGACTCTCAGCTTAAGGAAGTCGTTACGCACGTTCACTGGTGTAAGACACTTGTCAAGCAGTGACTCAGTTTCTGCAGCAAAATCAAGGAAGGTGTAATTTATCTTCGGTGTCAGCGACATGTTTGCTTTTCGTAAACCGGTCTGGTATAAAGACACTTGAGCTAGCACTCTCTCTTTCACATATTGATACATGGTTGGGAGGTGTTTGGGTATGGCGTCGACGACCTTCAAAGGTTCAAGGGCTAGATTCTTGTTCAACTGAATAGTCCATTCTTCTGATGGTACCTTGTAGTGATTTAATAGGCCTTCAAACTTATTGTTGAAATGGAATCACTTTTATAAACTTTCGAATGATACCATGATATCGTCTTCATCCATCCATCCATCCATCCATCAAGTGCCATGCCGTTAAGAGTTGGCGGTCATGTTCTGCCATCTCACTCGATCACCAGAGTCGTGGATCAGCTCCGTGTTTCTGTCACGACCATGCCAAAAGGCTAAGCCATCCAGATACTTGCTTCTAGGTCTTCCCCTTGGTCTGTTCCCCTCGATCTTGTCTGATAATATCGTCTGATGGTATCCAAATACGTTGCTGCCAATTTGCACTTTGCAATTTCGGATTCTTTTTTTTTCTTTTTCTAATAACTTTACCCATACGTTTCCGTCAATCTCTTTGTCTTTTTTGGCCTGCACTGCCACCCATATCTCTTTCTCGGACGCGACTCTTTCTTTCTATTTGGTATATTTTCGCTGCTAATCTTTTCTCTCCCAGAGCTATTTGTTTCTCTTGAGCATATATTTCTTTTTGTTTAATCAACTCATGTGCTGCCAGCTTTTATCTTTCTGCTTCTCTAGCTGCAGAACTTTATTAATGTTGTTGTGCCTGAAATGCACTATATTCGTCATTGGTTCATGCCAAGAGATAAGGGCCTGCTAATCCACATTCTTTATCCTGGCTATAAACTCTGGTTGTGTAGGCATGTCTATTTATTTTAACAGCTACCAATACAGAAAGTTGTTAGATGTAAACCAAATGAATACACTGTTCATGATATGACATAATCAAATTATAGCAGAACCAAGATGCCCTTTGCTGCTATGGGTTGGATCGTCTTTAACATGATGTTCTCTTTGTTCTTTGTTGACGTAGGCTCTGGTCTGATCAGCTGAGACGATAATGGTGTATCACTTGTGTTGTCACCGTTATAAACAAATATTAACAGTAAAAATACAAACGATCACTCCTATCATGAAATTAAGCTAAATTATGTTGCAGAAAAATGCTAGCTTTCTTAAAACCCGAAAAACTAATGACGTCATAGCAAAACGTGTAGATGGACGAATTACAAGACGACACACTGTTCTGATTAATTGTCGAGAAAACAAAATTACAATATATAATAACAACAAACAATCTGTTTTCAATAGAGCGGAACTTACGGTTGTGTTAATATGAGATGCAGAAACACACAAGTAGCCAAACCAACCACCCGCTATTAATAATGGCAAGGACAGACAGGATGATAAAATAGTGCGCATGAATGTCAACAACTCCGGACCACAGAACAAAACACATAAAGAGGCCATAAACAAATCACTTAACTGAAATACGTCCAGTAATGGGATCGTTGTTAACCTCTCCCAGTTGTTTTGCTGCACTTCTGTTGCTGAAAATATGTTAGTAGATAAAAACCAAGGCTCCTTATGGTTGAGGTGTTATTCCATTTGACTGTATCAGGTTCCTCAGATAATACTACTGCCGTTAGTGGGCGCTGTTTTCTATTTCTTTCAACAATTAGAAATATTATTTGTAGTTTTGTACTTTAATATTGATTATGAATCTGGTGTGCGCTCAGCACAAGGATACGGTCTGCGGCTGTTTATTCATATTTTCAGGCAGGTGATTGCCATTTTATAATATTCTATTATTTCACCCTTTGAAGATCACACAGAAGACGACACAAACGCGATATAGGCCGGAAAAATTTAATGAGTTGTAATATTAACTGGTATGTCTTTCCATTGTTGTTTGAATTTATTAATAACTAGCTGACCCGGCCCGGCTTCGCCCAGTTCCTGGTGGGGAGCATCTCATTTAATTCATATAAGTAGTCATATAAGTTCTCGTTCCCGTTACCGACTGTCTGTCTGTCTGTCTGTCTGTCTGTCTGTCTGTGTGTCTGTCTGTCTGTCTGTCTGTCTGTCTGTCTGTCTGTCTGTCTGTCTGTCTGATCCGGCCCGGCTTCGCCCAGCCCCTGATGGGGAGCATCTCATTTAATTCATGTAAGTAGTCATATAAGTTCCCGTTCCCGACTGTCTGTCTGTCTGTCTGTCTGTCTGTCTGTCTGTCTGTCTGTCTGTCTGTCTGTCTGTCTGTCTGTCTGTCCATCCCTCTCTGTCTGTCTGTCTGCCTGTCTGTCTAATCATTTATTGGTTGCAGTTAGAACAACCTTAGATAAACGAAGACCAACTTACAAAAAGCATTAGAAAGAGCACTTGAAAGATCTTTACATCTTCCCCAACAATTAACTTGGGTAAATGGAGCGGAGGCAGCAGCAGCAGCAGAAGAAGAAAAAGGAGGAGTAGGAGCTGGGAGGAGGAATAGGGAGGTGGAGGAGGGAGGGGAGGGACGAGGAGGAGGGAGGAAAGAGATAGGCGGAGAGAGGAGGAGTAGGGGAAGAGGAGGGAGGAGGGGGGATTAGGGGAGAAGAGAGGAGAAGGAGGGAGGAGGAGGAGGGAGGAGGATGAGGGAGGAGGACTGAGGGAGGAGGAGGAGAGAGGAGGAGGAGAGAGGAGGAGGGAGGAGGAGGGAGGAGGAGGAGGAGGGGGAGGAGGAGTAGGGAGGAGGAGGAAGAGAAGGGAGGATGGATGAGGGGGAGGGGGAGGGAGGAGGAAGAGGGAGGAGGAAGGAGAAGGAGGAGGATGAGGGAGAAGGAGGGAGGAGAAGAATGCAGGAGGAGGAGGGGAGGAGGAGGGAGGAGGAGAAGGGAGGAGGAGGAGGAGAGGGAGGAGGAGGGAGATGGAGGAGGGAGGGAGGAGGAGGAGAGAGGAGACGGAGGGAGGAAGCGGAGGGAGAAGGAGGAGGAGGGAGGAGGAAGAGGGAGAAGGAGGAGGGAGAAGGAGGAGGGAGAAGTAGGAGAAGGAGGGGGAGGAGGGAGGATGAGGAGGGAGGAGGAGGAAGAGGGAGGAGGGATGTTGAGGAGGAGGAGAGAGGAGGTTAGAGGGAGGAGGTAGAGGGAGGAGGAGGATGGAGAAGGAGAGAGGATGAGGAGGGAGGAGGAGAAGGGAGGAGGAGGGATGAAGAGAAGGGAGGAGGAAAGGGAGGAGGAGGGAGGAGGAGGGGAGGCAGGAGGAGGTAGGGGGCGGAGGGAGGGACTGAGGAAGAGGGAGGACGTAGGAGGAGGAGGGAGGAGGAAAGGAGGAGGAGGAGGGAGTAGGAGTACAGAGGAGGAGAAGGGAGGAGGAAGGAAGAGGAGTGATTAGGAGGAGGGAGGAGGGCGAGGAGGTAGGAGGAGGAAGAGGGAGGAGGAGGGAGGAGGATGAGGAAGGAGGAGGAGGAAGGAGGAGGAAGAGGGAGGAGGAGGAGAAAGAGGGAGGAGGAGGATGGAGGAGGGAGAGGGGGAGGGGAAGAGGAAGAGGGTAGGAGGAGGAGGGGAGAGGAGGAGGAGGAGGAGGATAATAACGCATATGCCTGTAGATAACTGCAGCGAAAAGGTGGGTCTGTCTATCTATCTTACCCGGCGTGGCTTCGCCCAGCTCCTAGCGGGGAGCGTCTCATTAAATTCATACAACAAAAAAAAAGTAACTTAAAAGAATGTCCTTCCACACACCATCCATTATTTATAATGAAAACTGTTTTTAATCACCTACATGACTGTAGATAACTTCTTTATGCTTAAAAAGATGAGTTACAATGTTATGCATTATGCATTATTTTTATGAAAACTTTGAAAATGCCTTAAAGATTGTATCATTATTTATTATAACTCATATGCCGGTAAATAACTATAGACAAAGAGTTTATAAATCTTTGAAAACCATGCAACAATATGGCTATAAGGTATACAGCAATGTTATTAAAAGTTATGCCAATTGAAATAACTTTTCTAGAGTTAAGTCCCCTTGCTATATAGAAATTATAATGAACAATAAAAAATTAAATAATATTAAGTAAGTAGCCGATTTCACACTAAAAAAATATCACAGCTGGCAGCGCGAGAATGAGAGGAAGACGTGTAGAAAATTTCATCTTAATCGGATGGACCGTTCGCGAACGCATAAAGGACAAACGCACACACATACCGTCTCTTTTATATATAAGATATGTGCAATTAAGCTTCGACTCCAACAGCAGAATAGCTTTGCTGATTAGCTCTTATAATCCAAACAAGCAGGTGTTGATTGTTAATTCTTATCGTAAAGAAGAAATTTGCAGCTTGACTGCTAACCTTTCATCACTCTAGTTCGTTTCAATTCTTGATTACGACGATGTCAACATGATTTCTATCATAATGGTGTGTTAAACTTGCTTAAAAGATTAATGTCACCGTGACGAGCATCATTGCCAATGTGTTATTCATAAATGTTAATCAGTATCGGTGATTGATGACGTTATACTTTTCAATGGTCTCTTGAATCACAACATTATTGCGAAAATGTTATTCATAAATCACCAAGTCGTTCAAATCACCGTGATGAAGACCTCATGATTGTCATAATGTTATTGTGGTTAGGTGTAGATACGCAGGCTCGTTGTGTAGTAAATAACATTAAAAATACTTATTATGATACAGTTGAGACTAAATGACTTGACAACGCTTGCGACCCAGTTCATTTTCTGTTTAATAATGAAAAACTGTGTTACAGATGCCACACATTATCAATGTCACGCCAACTCACTTTGTGACCCCTCATTGTAAGGTGTTCACATGCATGGCCATCCGACTCGAAGTCAATAGTTAGAATGTGGCCTGTCGTTAAGAGCGTTAACGCCATCCTCTCACTGTCAAACCCAAATGTTTACGAGTCATATATGGAATTGTTACTACTTACGTTGTCCTCAAACAATGAACTCACTAGCTAAACATCAGCGTTGCTGACTTCCCTTTATCAAGCTGTTGATGTTTACACCTTGTTTATGATGTTATCTAGTCTGACGTGATTTTCTGTCGTATTGTCGACAGTGTATGCGTTGGTTTAAATATCGTTGTTCTATGACTTCGTCGAATTTAGCTAGCTCCTTCTTCTTAAATGTTGAGCAGATATCCCCAAAAAAAGTCATTTTTCGTAGCGTAGATCTTACTGCTAACAAGCCCCAGGCCGAATGAGGTTACAACCGCTTGCTCTGTAATTCAGCCTTGTCACATGATCGTCTTTGATCCGCCTCGTCCGAGCTGATTATTATTCATACTAATTCATTGTCCAGTCTCTACTGAACTGCTTTCGGTTACTAATATTCGTTACTTCTCGTTTAACTCTGTCTGGTTTTGTGAATTTGGATTATCACCTTCGATTCTTCCGTTAACTCTCTACATAGCTCTTTTCGGATCATGGCATTGATGATGATGATGATGTTTGATGATGGTAAAAATACTGATGATGATGCTGATAATGCTGATGTTGAAGAAGATGATACTAATGATGACGCTGATGATAATGATACAGATGGTGATGCTGATACTTCTGATGGTGAGGATACTGAAACTGATCATGTTGCTGGTGACGATAATGATAATTATGGTAATGAAAATTATACTTGCTGATAAGAAGTCGCTTAAAAGTCGAGAGGGTCGACTTCATTGCACCGGGAGTTTTATCCCATATGGCTCGGACTCTTTCCACAACGCGGAAATCGTCGCACTAAGCTCGAACTCCGTAACTCTAGCGATGAACCACAGGAGTCTCCCAAATTTTCACTCGTGAACTGAAGGGTGCGGCCGGAAACGGTGATAATGATACTGATGACGATACTTATTTTGATGATGATAATAATACTGATGATGGTGCTGATGATGATAATGATACTTATGATGATGTTAAAGATGATGGTGAAGGTGGTGTTGATGATGATGATGATGATGATGATGATGATGATGATGATGATGATGATGATGATGATGACAATGCTACAGATGATGATGATGCTGATGATGATGATGATGATGATGATGATGATGATGATGATGATGATGATGATGATGATGATGATGATGATGATGATGAATATTACTCACCAACAGACACACTGGTCTTTCTTGCTGCCGTAATTCGGTTGTTTGGCAGTCTAAGAACCATGGCAACGGTGACGTCGTATCTCCCAGCATTTGTGACATTAAACGAGGCACTACATGTGGCTCTATAATATCCATCGGTATTGGCCACAACATTAGAAACTGTCTGATCGTAAACAGTGACCTTCAGAAACAGACACAGTAATGGATGTTTTAGTCCTGTATTCTTTCACTCACTAATTAATTCACTAAATAATTAAGTCACGTTATCTATCAAGATGTGTAGAGGAATTTCGTTATCTTATGTTCATGACCACAATGAAACAGGAGATAGAAGTGAAGGAAAAATATGAGGAAAGGGTAATAAAATAGGAGAAGAAAGAAAATCCGGAGGAGAAGAAGAAATTACGATAATGATCATGAAGATGAAGAGAAGGAGGAGGACAACAATGAATGCAGGAACAAAAGACGGAGAAAGAGAATTGCATAGTAACGAATTAGCCCACTTTCTGTGGTAGGCACCTATGTTTGTAAAACGTTTCAACACTCCGCCAATAGACGGTCAAGCAATCATTCACACGTGATAGCCAGATCGCAGTACTTAAAGTGATAACTAGATCACATTACTTACATGTGATAACTAGATCACAGTACTTACAATTGATAATTATATCACAGTAATTACAAGTGATAACTAGATCAATGTACTTCCAAGTGATAATTAGATCACAGTACTTACAAGTAAAGACTAGATTACAGTACTTACAATTGATAATTATATCACAACGTACTTATAAAAGACTTAATAGAACGCCACGATTCTGCTAGAATGACTCTCATTCCACAATCCAGATTGACAAAGTAAGGACTAATGAGAAATTAGAGGAATAAATATTAAATCACGTTTCTCAGCGTCTGCCAAGCTGTGACGTAAGAATGCACACGTAGACATCAAACAGACAAAGCCACTACAGTATGGTTTCTACTGTTGAAGACATTTCATATTTAACATGTGTGGTGTTCACCCAGAGAGGAAAGAGACAGGTGGAAAATTCCTGCTTGATAAGAATTCCTTGGTTAATGCATGCCATTAAAATCACGAGGTTGAACGGCGTAATTTAGCTAGTCATATGTGTGATGTACCTTTTATCCTTTTACCGTAGACCCCTAGGTAGACCAAGAAGACGGTGGAGAGATAATACATGTACAGACCTACAAGCACTTGGAATCAACGACTGGCAAGAGAAGGTCCACCAGAGAGACGAATGGAGACGGATTGTATTTGCAGCAAAGAACCTCAATGGCTCGGAAAGCTGAAGAAGAAGAAGAAGAAGAATATGTGTGATGTAATATGGAGGCTTTCTAGCCGGAATGAAGAGTTAAACGGACCAGCATTGGAAATTCAGACAGAATTGAGACGCTAGGTCTAATGATCTGAGAGGTTTCATGGTCTAAGATGTTACATGAACAGTCGCTCAAGGCGGATTTACTAAGTTCGGGAGATTCTCAACATGCCCTAACACCTCGTGCTAAGAGCGGCGGATGCAGGATTCCTGACACTGCGAGTTATGTAGGTCAAATAATCAAAGGATAGCAAAAAAGATAAGAGCATTGGTCATATCTGGGGTATATACTCTGACTGGAACTGCTCAAATAAGTGAACGGATCAGGTAAAGCGATTTTTACATGTATAATTTATGTATCGTCAAGTCTCGATTCTATACTGTTTAGAAGTGTTGATGAATGTTACTTTTTAGTCCCTAACGACAGCTTTTGAATTTGGAACCTTCAGTTGTCAGTATGTTGTATGTTAATTCATTGAGAACTATCATTGTTTCATGTTACTTGACTTATAACTTTTATTTTCCAATTTTGTGGATATATAGTGTCTGACTATATTTTTGTTTTTAAATATGGCAGTCGCTATGTTACGACAGATTCGTGCCGACTTTCATTTCGGTTGTCCAATCTGTGTTACTTCAATGAGAACTATTAGTTCTCATTTTTCAGGCAAAGCTCCAGGTAAGGATGTGATTCCAGTAGAGATTATCATGAGTGGGCAAGACACAATCACTCTACAGATCCACCATCTAATAAAGCTATGCTGGCGAGAAGGACAAGTCCAGGTTTTTACAAATGCAAGCATCATAAGACTGCACAAGAAAAAAGGCGATCGAAACGGCTGTAAAAATTATAAGGGTATCTCACTTCTACGGATTGTTGGGAAAGTATTTGCCAGAATTGTTCTGCGCAGACTTCACGTCCTGGGAGATCAAGTCTACCCCTAATCACAGTGCGGCTTCCGAAAAACCGCCCTACCATTGATTTGGTCAGTCGTGAGGGTCTGTTCAAAGCACTAAAGAAGATTGGCTGCCCACCAACTCTTCTGTCCATTATGGAGTCGTTCCACACAGACATGAAGGGTATAATACAGTTTGAACGTGCAACTTCAGAAGGGTTTGAAATCAAGAGTGGAGTTAAGCAAGGTTGTGTACTATCCCCCACCCTCTTTGGAATATACTTTTCACTTCTACTGAAATTTACCTTTCGTGATCAGGATGCCGGTATATACATTCACTCACGCTCAGATGGCGGCCCCTATAATGCTAAGAGATTGAAGATCAAGACCAAAATTAGGAGGGTACTGATCAGAGTGTTTATGTTTGCAGATGATGAGTCTTCGTCGACTTAGATTGATAGGAAACTTTAGGAGGATGGATGATACTAGAATACCAAAAGACATCTTTATTGGTGAATTGCAGAGGGTAGGAGATCTCAGGGTCAGGCTCTACTACTCTACAAAGATGTGTGTAAGCGGGACATGATTGATACATGCATTGATAACACACATACTGAGCAAGTCGCCGCTGAACGTGTACCACGGTGGGCAACTATCAGAAATGGAATAAAGTCAAAGGTGAAAATACTTGCAGATAAAGCACACACAGAGCGCGAGAGACGTAAGTTGGTGCATGATGGTGGAAATGACCATGTTCTCACATGCACCCATTGTTGACGAAAATTTACAGCGATAATTGGCCTTATCAGCCACATTCGCCACCATCATGAGTTGTAGTTATTATGCATTATTGAAGCATGATGTAACAAACTATCGTCTGTCAAAACGGCAAGGTGCCAGATAAACAGTATATAGTATATTACTAAACATTATTCATTCTTACTATACACGTACATTACATTAAGTAAAATTATATGAAATATGCTTTATGGCCAAAAGGTTGGATGAGAACTATCTTCATTCCAATACCAAAAAGGGCAACCTGAAATTATGCACCAACTATAGAACTGTTGCCCTGATCAGTCATGCAAGAAAATTTCTACTAAAAATCATAATGGGAAGACTTCCTAAATAAATTAAAGAAGCAATTAACGTGGTTCCAGCTGGATTTAGGCAAGGAAGAGGAACAAGTAATCACATACTCAACGTGCGTTTAATAATAGAAAAGTGCTGATAATTTAATGTAAACCTATTCTCATGTTTTGAGGAATATTCAAAGGCATTTGAGGCTGTACAACATCATAAACTGTGGGAAATCATAAGGAATATGGGCTTTCCATCACATGTAATACAACTCATAAAAATTCTCCATCTAGACCAGTGTTTAACAATGTGGGGCCCACGCCCCACAATGGGAAATTCGATTGTTAAGGGGGGCAATTCGAAAATGGACTCGTTCAGGGTGTAGGTTAACCGTATGGCGACTCTCAGTCGCTACTCGAGCTTGGTAAACGTCCACTATAAGTAACTTCTGTCTGCCATGTTAGTAGCCGTGTTTTCATTGTTAGACGATAGAGTTGAACTACTGGTTATACTGGGCCGGCACTAAGCATTTTGCGCTATTTGTTCTGAATGGCGCGAGATGCTTAGTGCCGGGATCTCAGAATCTGCAGTGTTTCGAGTAACGATCAACATTCACCGTTGGTGTTAATTTGAAATAAGCGTCCGTTAAATTGTTGTAAAGGTCTCGTTGTTTTAAAATAATATATAATACATTTTATAAATATAAGTGATATATATGTGGTATGTAAATTAAATTGGTAATTTATTTTGATTTCCAGTTTTAGAAGCATCATTTTCCAGGAAAAATTGTCAAATGAAAAAGTATTTCTTTGCTGTGGCATAAATGTTTAAATATGCATTTTTAGTCTTCGTTTACTCAAGTTCATATTACTTTTTTGTTTTGAATTTTTAATTGATCTTATATTTATTTCTTTCGGTCCATAGTAAAATGAGTGTTCACCATTAATTCGTCAGTATTCGGAGGAATATTTAAAATTTGGCTTCATACCCGCTGTTCACGATGAACGGTCACCTTTTTGTCTTTTATGCCAACAATGCTTGACCAACGAATCGTCTTGATGCACATTTAAAGGCGAAACATAAAGCTCATATTAATTCAGATTTGAATTACTTTCAAAGTTTAAAGAAACATTTTGAAAAAAAAAAGAATAACAATAAAGTCTCTATTTACTGCTCATAATGCAACTATCAATCGCACTCTTGAGGCTAGTCATCAAATTTCATTACTCATTTCATCGCTGAATCTGGGAAAAATCATACTATGGGGAGAATTTAATCAAACCATCAATATTAGCATTTATTAAAACGGTTCTGGAAAAAGATGACGAAGACGTTAAAGCTATGCCAATAAGTAACAATACTGTTCGCAGAAGAATAGACGACACGAGTGAGAATGTAGAAATACAACTTGTTGAAACGATGAAAACAAGAAAATTTTCTGTGCAAATTGATGAATCAACTTTGAGATACAGTGAGGCCGTTCTTATAATTTACGTAAGATATATTGATAAAGGTATTTTGCTGAAGAAATGTTGTTCTGTAGATCATTAGAAAGCACCACTACCTCCAAAGATATATATATATATATATATATAGTAAGCTAACATATTACTTAGATGTCAATAATATACCAATAAAAAATATAACATCTTGTGCTGCAGATAGTGCTCCTAATGTGATGGAGAAGAAAAATGGTTGCTTAAAATTGATGAAAGATGAGAATCTAGAAATGCTTATTGTGCATTGTGTTATTCACAGGGAAAACCTGGTAGCTAAAAACATTTCGCCTGTTCTAAATGAAGTACTAAATTTAG
Source organism: Cepaea nemoralis (assembly GCA_014155875.1). NCBI lineage: Eukaryota > Metazoa > Mollusca > Gastropoda > Stylommatophora > Helicidae > Cepaea > Cepaea nemoralis. The sequence continues at coordinate 338,733 of JACEFZ010014279.1, read as the reverse complement.
TTATAAAGTGTATCAATGCTATTAAAGCTAGTGCCAAATGTGAATGTCACTTCAAGTTATTTTTTGAAGAACAAAATGAAGACCATGTGAGAATTATACTTCACACTGAAGTAAGATGGCTCTCGAAAGGGAACTGCTTGAAAAGATTTATCAAACTATTTCATACTCTTAGTGATGATTTAAGCGACACACCTGAAATTAAAAACCAGTTAACGGTCAATGGTAAGTCATTTGTGAGTTATTTAGCCGATATCTTTGACAAACTAAATATATTAAATAAGTAACTTCAAGGAACAAATAAAACTCTTGTCGATGCAAAAGCGAAGATATTTGGTGTCATTGCCTTTATTTAATTATGTCAGACATATATTTACAACAAAAATTTTGAAAAGTTTAATTCGCTTCAAAGATGTGACGTGACTGATAAAGCTATATTGTCGATCATCTGAAAATTTTATCGGCTGATTTAAAAGACAGATTTTCTGATGTGTAACAAATTGATTGTGCAACTTGGAAGATGCAACCAATGTTAGTGGACTTGTATGATATTTCAAATATGCAGTATCAAGAAGAACTCGCAGAAATGCACAATTATGAGTCAATTAAAACTTTATTTAATATAAAAGGAGCAATGGTATGGCTTTGTGAGGAAACCGAAATCAAATATCTACATGCCAATAACCAAATGTGCAAGAGAACTATTGTTACCATTTCCATTTTCATATTTAGCTGAAAGCGGATTTAGTGCCATAAATGATTTGCTGTGTAAAAAAAAATTGGCTGAATATAACAAAACGGGGAGACATGAGACTAGAGTTAACTAAATTGGAACCTGAAATAAAATCTCTTTGCAGCAAGCATCAAGCGCAAGGATCTCACTAAATTTAAATAATAAATAATTGCTAATAATTAACATAATATAGATAAATCTTTATTAAAATTATTTTGTACTTGAATTTCAGTTATCCATTATATGTTTTGAAAATTAACTTACTGTGTTTGCTCAATAATGTCCTAGTGATTTCTTCCTAAGACATATCATTCAAGTTTGTTTAGTGAACATTTCAATTTTTCAATATTAAAAATTATTTATATGTTGGGGGGGGGGGGCATACGAATTTTAGAATGGCATAGTGGGGCATAGCACAAAAAAGGTTGGGAAACATTGATCTAGACCATCAAGCAGAGGTTAGAATAGATGTCGAGAGTCGAGACACCAGATTCGTTTGACATCAAGCAAGTAGTCCGTCAGGGATGTGTGCTGTACCCCTATTTGTTTAACATGTACACCGAAAATATAGTAGGAACTGACAGAGAGGATATAAACAGGGAGCAATATGATGCACTAAATATTGGTGGTCATGACACACCAGAGATTCGATATGCTGATGATACAGTATTGCTATCCTCATCACAGAATAGTATAGAAAACGTAATAACCTCAACCCAGTTAAATAGTAAAAATCATAACGTATATCTTAACATAGCAAAAACAAAGATAATGCATACAGATAACACTACTATGGAGAAAGAAACATGTGTTGATGAGGAAAAATTGGAGGTTGTGGAAAATTTCGAATATCTTGAGTCATTGATTACCACCAATGGTGGCACAATGAGATAAATTAAAAGACGAATATCTACTGCTCTTTAAACACTTTAACATTTGAATAAAATGTAGAGAGGGACAGACAGAACTACAAAAATTATATTTTTAAAAGCATGCATCTTTCTCATTGCAATATAAGCCTTTGAGATCTGGACACTTACAAAACAATCTGAAATGCGCATAAATACCTTTAAATATAAATGTTATAGACGAGTTATAAGAATATATCGGATAAAGAAAAGAACAAATACATCTATACTTAAAGAGCTGAATATTGAAGAAGGTTGGCTATTAAAGACGATAAAACAAAAAAATTGAAATATTTGGTCAATTGAAACGTCACGGAAGTTTAGAGAGGACAATAATGCAGGGGTATATGCCTGGGAAGAGAGGAAGAGGAAGTGTGACGTAATAGACAGTCTCCCACTTTATTTTTGCTTAAATTACATTGCAGATCATATTTTTCATTATAATTATATCTAGAAAAACGATCTTTTCCCTATTTTCCCATGTTTGTAGATATCTATAAATATGCGTGTATTATTGGCGAGAATTTAATCTCCTGTAAACCTAGTGAATATTCTAGTGTTTTTAAACTATATCCCATACAGTATATTATAGAACTATTAGTTGTGCATGCCTTCTGCCCCATCGCAAGTTTGGCTGAATAACATATTCAGTTTTAGCCTGCGACCCGGGTGGCAACACGAGAATCTGCCTGGCCAGTTGTCGTCAGCCGGCAGATCGTCCATTTGGTTGAATGACCTGAAGCGGCGAGGACACAGGAGCCGATAATAGCTGTAAAAAGACATATTGCAACAATATAATCCAGGCTCTAGTTAGCCTATATTTGGGAAAAGCAAATTGCGAGCCAAATTGATACCCACAAGTAATATTTACCCTGCTAGTGGCACTGTTCCCCCGTGGAGAGGTTTAATCACCACAATTTGGAAGGTACGTTGCTTTAATTAATTAGTACGAATTTACATGTATATATTTACCGGCATTTGTAGTGTAGATTCAGGGTGAACTACGCGATAACTAATGTTAGAGAACAGGGATCGTAAACTACAGCCGGAATAAATATATAATTAATGGAGACGCTGATTATACTAAGACCAAAATAGAGGAATGAAGGGAACGGCGACACAAAATGGCGAAATGAAGAATATAATTATAGAATGAGAGGGGTAATTCGGAGGAATAAACGGTGATAGGAAATACTGATACTTAATTGTGAAATACTAATTCTTTCACATAGTCTACTGGAGACTAGCAGGGTCCAGGATTGCCGCAGGGTTCACCACTGTCACCAGTACTATTCAACGTGTATACGGTGCCGATCACTGAACAACAGTTGGATGGGAGGGGTAGGACTCTATCATTCGTTGACGACATCCTCGTTTATCGACAGGGTCGAGATAGACAGGCGGTTGCCAACTATATGCAGGGCGAACTAGATCGAATTTCCTCATGGTGTGCTGATGCCGATGCCCTTGTCAACCCTGCAAAGGCAACGGTTACATGGTTCTCACTAAACAACCATATTGTGAAAACAGACCTGCCGGCAGTAAGAATGGATGGGAACATCCTGAGTAGAACCCAGTCAATGACATATCTTGGCGTGAGGCTTGATCGTAGCCTGTCCTTCAGAGATTATGTCGATTATGTCATAACGAAGGCTCGAAAAGGTTTGGCAGCAATGAGAGTCATGGCGACTGCCAATATCGAGCAAAGACTGCTATTACTTCTGTTCCAAGGACTTGTGCTTTCACGCATCGAGTATGCCCTGGCCATCCTCACTGTCAGCCCTACACAGATTGGAAGACTTGAAAAGGTACAAAACGAAGCCATGCGCATCATTTTGGGCTGCACGAGAGACACCAGCTGTGTAGCAATGAGATACCTCCTTGACTTCCCGACAATGGAACACAGGATCAAGATCTGGAGAGCTCGTGCATACTTAAAAATAAGTGCAGATGAGCAGCACCCTCTGCATGACGCTGTATTCAGAGAAAAGGGTGACAGGCTAAAGAGGGGCAAATCATGGATGGGTCGGGCGGAATATGTCGTCGGACAGGTCTGCAGTCTTACCAGTATCAACCCCGGCAAGGAATGGGTGCCGGTGCCTCCAGCTTTTAAGTGTACCTTCTCCTGCATTATCACACTCGACAGACGGTGCAGAGAGCAGAACCCTGCCGCTGTCAATGCAGAGGTTAACGCGCTCATCTATGATCACTCAGATAGCCCCGAAGTGCTCATCTATACAGATGGATCTGTTGTAAAGCAGCAGAGAAGTGCGTGGGCATTTACAGCCCGTTCAGCGGGCCGAACCGTTCAAGAATCCAGTGGTGCCCACTCTATGACCACGAGCAGCATGACGATGGAGGTGATGGCAGTTACACAGGCTTTCATATGGCTGGAATCACAGCATTATACCAACGTGTGTGTACTAAGTGATTCAATGAGCATGATTCAGAAGGTCGAAGCTGGATCTGTACGTAGACAGAGGACTGAGTCGCTGCGGAAGTCTGTTGTCTGCAAAGTCACCTTCATCTTCGTCCAGGGACATGCGGGAGTCGAGGGAAATGAATGAGCTGATAAATTGGCTGGCTCTGCACCCCCTGTTGATGGCCAGCCCATGGATCGTGCCGATGTTATTAACGCCCTTAAAGATATGGCGAGAACAGAGGATTTTGACGCCAGTGATTCCACATCGCTTTCCAGGATGAAAGACCTGGGAGTAAGAATCGGCACAGCCAGACGCGAGAGGTACATCGGGAAAACAAAGCGCCTCGTCAACCAACACAGAACTGGCACTATTAGCCACCGGACGCTGATGCATATGCTTGGGGGGGGGGAGGATCTGAGCACCTATGGACATGTCCGGAGTGCAACGAAGATACCCCAACTGATAACTAACTAACTAACTGGAGACCACGCTTGTCAGAGGTCATCTCATGACAGCGTGGGACAGGCCTTTCATTCATATCAGTATCCTTGCTTCAACGCAGTCCTTCACTGCCTACCCTCTACACCTATGTTAATACTTCAACCTCCTGTAGAATTTAATTTGTGTGTTTCGGGAGTGAATCAGACTTATAATTTACAATACTGCTTCATGTGCTGAGATAGAATCTAAGTGATTCATAAAATATGTTCGTAATTCGTCAAGTGAATGTAATTTGTGTGCTTCATAATCTATGGTGTTCCTTCGTCGATTGAATGTACTCTGTATGATTCGTAATCTGTGGTGTACTTCGAATGAAGGGAAACTGTCATTCATAATCTATGTTCATACCTCGTCACGTGAATGTAATCTGTGATTCATAATCTATGGTGATACATTGTCGAGTAAATATAATCTGTGTGATTTATAATAAATGTTCGTACTCAATAGTTAAATGTATCTGTGGGATTCATACTCATTGTGTACACATCATTGTGTTAAATGTAATTGGTGTGATTTATAATATATTTGAATGCATCATAGTAAGAATGTTGTAGAGTGTGATCAGACTCAGAAATATACATTGATGTGTCTGTGTCTGTAAACTGGAATACATGTGCATCTGAGTCTGATGAGATTGATAATATGTGGCTAAGGAAAATAGTAGTTGTCCACGTTAGACATTTGTCATTGTGTTTTCATAGCGCTAGTGATGTGTCTGTGACAGAGGTGATAGTCTTGTGATGCTAGTCGTGTCTGAATATGAGACTGAGAGCGAGGTGTGCAATGAGAGTATCCTGGACGAAGGACAAGCATTCACCGGTTCTGTTTTTCTGATTAACTTCCAGAAGTTCTGCACCTTCTTTGGTGGTACCATGAGCCAGCAACTTGCAGCAACGCACACTTACCGGTCGTTAGCACCATGTCTATTGCCGGAGAGTGAATCCGCAACCCGAACTGGAACTTCACCCGAGTTGACAAGCCGGACCCAAATCTTGAGCTGAGTGGCCGATCTCCTCGGCTGACACCTTTAGCCTGCCAACTTAGTCTAGGATTTGATTGCCTACACACTAGGGCAACATAATTTTACATGCCACAGTTTTCAATAAATTTAGTTATATGTGATACCAGAAACATATTTAGTCTGTTGCGGTTATACTCTAATTTAATATTAGGATACTGAGAGAGAGAGAGAGAGAGAGAGAGAGAGAGAGAGAGAGAGAGAGAGAGAGAGAGAGAGAGAGAGAGAGAGAGAGAGAGAGAGAGAGAGAGAGAGAGAGAAGGAATGCAAGTTGTAACTTTATATTTGTACTCTTCCTCCATGTTGTGAGAATGGATCAGTTGAAGGGGGCTCTTTTGCAGGAATTCGTCGCCATATTAATTAAGCCTACTGTCTAGAATTATTCCTAGTATGGTTGTTCGCTTTACCTATCTGTGCCTTAACACTGTCTGAAGACCTGGTCATTCCTGGGACAGTTCCGAATCGTACTTCCTATTTCGAGCCATTTCGGCCTGTTCTTCGACAGTGGTTAGTCTTTCGGAATCCTAAAAGTCTATTGGTTGCTATTTCTGATCCTTTTCTATCAAAATAGTCAACATTACGCGACAATTGGTGGCCGCGTCCGGTCTAGAATTATCATTTATTACTGATTCCAGCCGAGTTTCCAACCTCGTATTACAAGTTCAACTTTCAGTTTCTTCTCAATAGAGTATCCTGTTAGTAAAAGTGTGGCCTTACAATAGACTAGTATAGTAATAAATTATAATCAGTATATTAACCACTTATACAAACACAGTAACATTAGTACTTATAAGTTAGGACTAACAGTTAAGATAAACCAGGTGTCAGACGGGTGAGTTTTGTGTTGTATCGTTGCATTGCGTTAACTTGCATAAGTTGTTCTGTAATATATTGATTACAAATTTTCAGGACAAATATCTTATTGGTAAGTAAGTATACTTCAGGTACTTCAACTAAGATCTATCAAGCGCTTACACATCATGTCTGTCGAAAATCAACCCACAACTCAGGAGGTTAAAGAGAAAGGGGCCTTGTTAGGATATGAAGGTGCAGAATTGAACAAAAATATTAGAGAGGCGGAAAGAGAATGGAGGCAAGAACAAAGGGAAGAAAGAATCCGGATGGCGGAAATAGAATCCGAGAAACAGATTAATCAGGCAGAACTGGAGAAGGACAAGGAATTGAAACTAGCAGAACAGACGAGACAGCATGAGATAGAATTAAGAAGACTGGAATTACAACACCCCGATGCTTCAAGATTCAATAGTGCTAGTTCTCCAACCCACACAAGTGACATTTCTTCCGGACCACACATCTCAAATGGATCAATGCGTTTTCCACTGCTCCCCTTCGACCCAAAGGAAGATAAGATGGATAATTATCTTGACAAATTTGTTTTAATGTGTGAAGGCTACAAACTTCCCAGCGAAAAATACAATCTTAAGCTCTCCCAAGGGTTAAGAGGAGCGGCTTACGACGTGTTTGCTAAACTTCCTCCAGGTCTCGAGAGGGATTTTCTTACTCTAAAATCCGCTTTGCTTAAAAGATTTGAATTGGCATCAGGGGCTTACAGGCTGAAGTTCCGTTCGGCCAAGCGATCACAAGGAGAATCGTTCGCTCAGTTTGCCTCGCGATTACACACTTATTTTTCTAAGTGGGTCGAACTGAGCGATTTCGATGCTACTTATGATGGGTTTGAGGAAATGGTTCTTACAGAACAGCTTAAAGATACACTCCAAAAACCACTTCAAACTTTTATTGCTGAAAATGGTGGGAATAGGCGTCATGAAATTATTTCTTTAGCTGAAAGGTATTTAACTGCCCATAGTGAGGGGGGTACCAATAAAACCACTCATACTAATGCTCAACCGAATCTTCCAGAACAAAATCAGAGTTATCAACAAAATAACTCCTTAGGTAATGACACTAGGGGGCACCCTGGGGGTCAACGCCAAAACCAGGGATTTCAAAAACCTATAGCTCAAAACACACCAGCACAGAATAGTGGATGAGGAAAGCGCTATTGTAAAAACTGCAAAACTAATGATCACCACACTAGTTCCTGCGGGAATAAACCCTCTACCCAGTATGTTGCGTGTATGACGACGGGGGCAAGTACCCGACAGAACCTAGATTCTGGAACTAACGGTAAACCACCCACAGTCGAGACTATTCTGGCAAATGGCAGCCCAGTGCAATGTCTCTATGACACGGGATTGAACTGTGAGGCAATCATAAGTAGACACTTAGTGAAACCATCCCAGTTGACTAAGCAAAGAGTTGCAGTAAAGGGTGCTACTAGGCGCTCCCAAACCATTTATGCTCAGATAGCTAAGGTGCATGTGACATCTAAGTATGTCACTGGAACTATTCCAGCTGCTGTGATTGAAGATCCCGTATATACATTTATCCTCGGATGTAAACATATATATTTAGGGGAACCCTCATCACCTATAATAACGGCAGCAATGCAGACCCATAATAAGGGAACCGATTTGAGTGACACTGAATTATCTATCAACTCACTACCTGGGGATATTAGGGCTGCCCAAGCAGCATGTCCAACCTTACAATCTTACTTTGGCAACCTGCCAAAATCTAGAAATCCACCCAGAGTTGGTGATTATTATGTAAAAGATAAGTTGCTATTCCATAGGGATAGAACTATAGGGAACGTCCATGAACAGCTGGTCATACCCAAAGAGTATCGTGCACCTATATTAGAAATGGTACATTCACTCTCGGACAGTGGGTATATGGGGATAAAATCTACAATCCGAAGGCTTGCTTTCTCCTATTTCTGGCCCGGGATGACCAGGGATATTAAACAATATGTCAGGTCATGTAAGGAGTGTCACCAATTCCCACCCAAACATAGGGAAACTCAACTTACTTTAAGTGACAGAGTATTTGTATTATTACCCAAGAGGGATAACAGATTAGAACTTTGTTGGCAGGGTCCTTTTCCTATACTAGAGAAGGTGTCCCAGACTAAGTATAAAATTTATTTTAGGGGTAAACCCACAGTGTTTCATATCAACTTGCTAAAGAAGCAGGTTGGAGTAGAAGAGTCACCGGTGCATCTGATGGCATTCTCGGTGGTAACTGAGGTCAAAGGTGGAGATGACTCGTTAGTGGAGTATCCCCTAAAACCTCAGGAGACCAGGAATGATGTCTCCCTCAACCCTGACGCGGAGACGTCTGAGTCAGAGAAGAGTAGACGAATTCCAGTGTCTCATGCACCAATGCGTACAGATAAGCCTGATAAGACTAATATTGTCCAGGTCGATATAAAAGTTAACACTAAGGACTCAGCTCCATAAAAGCATTATCCTGTTCGTACGCGAACCGAGAACCCTTATGCTTCTAGAATAGATTATATTCCTAGAAAGAATAATTTATGGGTGGATGGCTTTAGAAGACAGTATCCACAGTGTAGAACTCTCTGGAAACAACACCAGGGGAGAAGGGCTCTTAGTAGAAGTCTTAAGAATGAAGAAACATGGTTGAGTAGACAGGGTTCTACTTAAGAGGGTGAGACTAGTCCAGATGACCCAAACATGTTAGAGTGAGTGCTAACAAAACTAAAGGGGAATCCTGCTGGCAGAAAAGTTTTTTTGTCTCAAACTTTTCTTTCAACGGGGAGCATCTGTGACGTAATAGATAGTCTCCCACTTTATTTTTGCTTAAATTACATTGCAGATCATATTTTTCATTATAATTATATCTAGAAAAACGATCTTTTCCCTATTTTCCCATGTTTGTAGATATCTATAAATATGCCTGTATTATTGGCGAGAATTTAATCTCCTGTAAACCTAGTGAATATTCTAGTGTTTTTAAACTATATCCCATACAGTATATTATAGAACTATTAGTTGTGCATGCCTTCTGCCCCAGCGCAAGTTTGGCTGAATAACATATTCAGTTTTAGCCTGCGACCCGGGTGGCAACACGAGAATCTGCCTGGCCAGTTGTCGTCAGCCGGCAGATCGTCCATTTGGTTGAATGACCCGATGCGGCGAGGACACAGGAGCCGATACTAGCTGTAAAAAGACATATTGCAACAAAATAATCCAGGCTCTAGTTAGCCTATATTTGGGAAAAGCAAATTGCGAGCCAAATTGATACCCACAAGTAATATTTACCCTACTAGTGGCACTGTTCCCCTGTGGAGAGGTTTAATCACCACAATGTAGAAGGTACGTTGCTTTAATTAATTAGTACGAATTTACATGTATATATTTACCGGCATTTGTAGTGTAGATTCAGGGTGAACTACGCGATAACTAATGTTAGAGAACAGGGATCGTAAACTACAGCCGGAATAAATATATAATTAATCGAGACGCTGATTATACTAAGACCAAAATAGAGGAATGAAGGGAACGGCGACACAAAATGGCGAAATCTAACAGGCGGGAACTGGACTATCGAAGAATGGTCAGACAATGAAGCTTGATGTTTAACTAGGGATTAATATAATATATACTAGAATAATATATCGCCAGTGAAGAATATAATTATAGAATGAGAGGGGTAATTCGGAGGAATAAACGGTGATAGGAAATACTGATACTTAATTGTGAAATACTAATTCTTTCACATAGTCTACTGGAGACCACGCTTGTCAGAGGTCATCTCATGACAGCGTGGGACAGGCCTTTCATTCACATCAGTATCCTTGCTTCAACGCAGTCCTTCACTGCCTACCCTCTACACCTATGTTAATACTTCAACCTCCTGTAGAATTTAATTTGTGTGTTTCGGGAGTGAATCAGAATTATAATTTACAATACTGCTTCATGTGCTGAGATAGAATCTGAGTGATTCATAGCATATGTTAGTAATTCGTCAAATGAATGTAATTTGTGTGCTTCATAACCTATGGTGTTCCTTCGTCGATTGAATGTACTCTGTATGATTCGTAATCTGTGGTGTACTTCGAATGAAGGGAAACTGTCATTCATAATCTATGTTCATACCTCTTCACGTGAATGTAATCTGTGATTCATAATCTATGGTGATACATTGTCGAGTAAATATAATCTGTGTGATTTATAATCAATGTTCGTACTCAATAGTTAAATGTATCTGTTGGATTCATACTCATTGTGTACACATCATTGTGTTAAATGTAATTGGTGTGATTTATAATATATGTGAATGCATCATAGTAAGAATGTTGTAGAGTGTGATCAGACTCAGAAATATACATTGATGTGTCTGTGTCTGTAAACTGGAATACATGTGCATCTGAGTCTGATGAGATTGATAATATGTGGCTAAGGAAAATAGTAGTTGTCCACGTTAGCCATTTGTCATTGTGTTGTCATAGCGCTAGTTATGTGTCTGTGACAGATGAGATAGTCTTGTGATGCTAGTCAAGTCTGAATATGAGACTGAGAGCGAGGTGTGCAATGAGAGTATCCTGGACGAAGGACAAGCATTCACCGGTTCTGTTTTTCTGATTAACTTCCAGAAGTTCTGCACCTTCTTTGGTGGTACCATGAGCCAGCAACTTGCAGCAATGCACACTTACCGGTCGTGAGCACCATGTCTATTGCCGGAGAGTGAATCCGCAACCCGAACTGGAACTTCACCCGAGTTGACAAGCCGGACCCAAGTCTTGAGCTGAGTGGCCGACCTCCTCGGCTGACACCTTTAGCCTGCCAACTTAGTCTAGGATTTGATTGCCTGCACACTAGAGCAACAGACTTTTACATGCCACAGTTTTCAATAAATTTAGTTATATGTGATACCAGAAACATATTTAGTCTGTTGCGGTTATACTCTAATTTAATATTAGGATACTGAGAGAGAGAGAGAGAGAGAGAGAGAGAGAGAGAGAGAGAGAGAGAGAGAGAGAGAGAGAGAGAGAGAGAGAGAGAGAAAGAGAGAGAGAGAGAGAGAGAGAGAGAGAGAGAGAGAGAGAGAGAGAGAGAGAGAGAGAGAGAGAGAGAGAGAAGGAATGCAAGTTGTAACTTTATATTTGTACTCTTCCTCCATGTTGTGAGAATGGATCAGTTGAAGGGGGCTCTTTTGCAGGAATTCGTCGCCAGATTCATTAAGCCTACTGTCTAGAATTATTCCTAGTACGGTTGTTCGCTTTACCTATCTGTGCCTGAACACTGTCTGAAGACCTGGTCATTCCTGGGACAGTTCCGAATCGTACTTCCTATTTCGAGCCATTTCTGCCTCTTCTTCGACAGTGATTAGTCTTTCGGAATTCTGAAAGTCTATTGGTTGCTATTTCTGATCCTTTTCTATCAAAATAATCAACATTACGCGACAGGAAGGTCAAAGCGAAGATGTGTGCAGGATGCGGCGGATGATCTCCAGATGGGTGTATCGGACGCGGGACATCTTGCCTATGATGGAGAGGTTTTCCGGAAGGTTGTTATAGGAGCTAGTAGGTATATAATGGGGCTTTTAGCCGTAGTCAAGGGGGTAGCACATTCGAGGCGCCGGTGGTAGCGGCGGGGAGCCAAAACAACACCCACAGGGACCACGACGAACCCCGGGGGCACCCCTTAGCCGTATACATGGGGAGTACCACACGCACGCACGCACGCACACACAGCCCCGGGGCCCACCCCCCAGGGCCCGGGGCGAACACATACATGAACACATGCACCCACACACGCACACATACACGAACACATACATCCATACGCACGCACACATACACACATGAACCCATGCACCCACACGCACACACATACATACGCACGCACACATACAAGTGCACGCATGCACACGCATGCACACATACACACGCACTCACACACGCACACATACACATGCACATACATCCACATACACGTATAGCTTGAGAGAGCGGGGTGGCGCACCGTCGATTTAGAATATATAATCTTTGGGTATACTGTGATGCGTACCGCGAAGAACAAGTGTAGGTGGCTTCGGCTATATTCCACAGAACTCTGTGAGCGTAGCTGTATGAGTGAGTACTGCAAGGTACACACAGTTCAGGTGCGGAAAGGGACATGCACCAAGACATGCCAAGGCTGTGGGAGGGGAGTCACAAACTATCTAACACTATGTAGGGAGTGTGGTTATAACGCCACCAACCGCCGAACGTGGTCCCATGAAAAGGTGAAGCCCTTTAACGCAGAGTTTTGACGTTTGTCCAAGATCACAGTATTTTGAATTTTAATTAGAGACATGGAACTATATACCTATATACATTCACCTGCTAGACGGGCGAAGTTGTATATTTGACCATGCCTACACTCAGACAACTACAACAGCAAGCACGTGATTATGGGATGCCATACAGCCGGCAGAACAAAGCCACCCTCATTAGAGAACTCGCCCATGCGCGCGATTTTGTTCGTTCGGAACTGCTCAAGCGAGCGGCCGAGCGGTACCCAGCGCTGCAAGGGCAGGTCCAAGACGAGGCCCAATGCACTCGGGAGTGGGAATGGCTTGAAGCCGAGACCACCGCAACCCTACAGCTCGCACGCAGGCCCCCACGAGGGCTAGCAGCTGAGCCACCCCGCCGAGAGCCAGTCATCGAGCGCCCCATCCAGCGCCGCTAGGCAGCCGCCGACCCAGCCGCCGAGCGCCCCATCCCAAACCCACGTACATCCATCCTGCGCCACGAGCCAGCCGCCGAGCGCCCCATCCCAAAGCCACGCACAATCTTCCTGCACCGCGAGCCAGCCGCCGAGCGCCCCATCCCAAAGCCACGCACATCCCGCCGCGAGCCAGCCGCCGAGCGCCGCGTGCCAGCCGCCAAGCCAGGACCGCTTGACTTGGGTTATGTAGGCTCGAACGAGCCGTTGGAATATAGGGTCCGGCGAGAGGAAGCTTGGGGTTTTATAGATTCCCGGGCAACTGTGCCCGAAGGGGGCATATATCCAGATGCTACAACATTCCTCAACCTTATGTTCCCACCCACCAAGGCACTAATATAGAAAGCGTTGGAGAGGTATGGCAGCGAAAAAAATGTATATATGTCTACATGCAAAGTATTGGAACAAAGACAGTAAAACAGGCCAGATTACCTATGCGGAAGCCTACCACGGCAACAAGAACTATGAGGTATTACATGCCGATGATATTGATGAGAGGCTGGAGCTGGCCAAAGCTAAGATAATCCACGACATTGAACTATTCTTAGCAAGCGGGTCAGGGTTGAAGTTTAAGAATCGCCTACAGCTAGACTTCCGCCTCTCACGATATCAACCATTCCGCGGCAATAGTTACTTTGCATTACTCAAGGTAATCCCACCACGAAGTGTTGTGAATGTGAAGAACAAAGACAACCGCTGCTTCGAGTGGGCCATTCTCTCAGCTCTCTATCCAGAGCCCAACCACATAGACGAAGTGTATCATTATAGAAGCTACCTAGGTGAGCTAAGCTTCGAAGGAATCGAGTTCCCAGTACAGCTGACCAGCATCGGTAGATTTGAGAACCAAAATCCCACCATAGCCATCAATGTCTTCGGGTGGGAGGAGGGGCCAGTGTTACTCCGGAAATCTGCCCACAGGCGGAACCAGATCAACCTCCTACTCCTGAGTGAGGGCGACACCAATCACTACGTCTGGATCAAGGACGCGGGGCGGCTGCTATACAGGGATAGCAAACACAAGGGTAAGAAGTATCCATGTCTCAACTGCCTCCATGTATACTCCACCCAGAGCCTCTTGGACCAGCATAGCCGCTCTGCCAAGGTATCAACACATCATGCCAAGTGAGCGTCATGCCAGAGGAGGGGGGAAACACCAAGAAATTCAATGACTGCCAGAGGCAGATGCGGGCGCCATACATCATATACGCAGACTTCGAGACGTTGAACGTCCCTGTACAGGGCGCGGCGATGGACCCAAGCCAGAGCAACACACGACTGCTAGCCGAGCAGCCGGCATGCGGCTTTTGCTACACCATCGTGCGCTCTGATGGTCTCACCACAAACCCCATCATATATAGGGGGAGGACGCCGCAGACAAATTCCTCCAGTACATGGGGCGAGAGGTGGCCACCATCCGCCAGAGCCTACAACGACCAGCCCCAATGAAGATGACTGAGAAAGACCTCGAAATCTTCACCACAACCACCACCTGCCACATCTGTAAAGAGCCGCTGGGGGTGGACAAGGTGAGAGACCACTGTCACATTACCGGCAAATACCGAGGAGCAGCCCACAACACCTGCAATCTATTATGGCGCACTGAAGGTGCCAGTAGTCTTCCACAATCTAAGAGGGTACGACTCTCACCTCATCATGCCGGCGGCGGGCAAGATGGACGGATCAGGTGGACGATGCAAAGATCACCTGCATACCTAACAACATGGAGAAGTACGCCTCCTTCACAATCGGGCCGCTACGGTTTATTGATAGTCTCCAGTTCCTGAACAGTTCTCTAGACACCCTGCTTGGGAATCTAAGCGAGCAGACACCATTTTGTTGCGGCAAGCCAGCTGCCCTAGAGAATCTCGAACGTGATGGTGATGTAATATCAATTGGCAGATGTGGGGCATGCAAGGCCAATGTAGAGAAACTCACCCCCTAGACTGTGTTGGGGGGGGGGGGGGCAAGTTCAGGGCCACATTAAGTCAAGGCGGCTCACATCTCCTGCTACGCAAGGTGTATATCCCTACGAATACATGGACAGCGCCGAGCGGTTCAATGAAGACTGCTTACCACCCAAAGAGGTCTTCTACAGCAAGCTCACCCGAGAAGGCATCAGTGATGCCGACTACGCCCACGCCCACGCCCAGAAAGTGTGGCAGGAGCTCGGCTGCAAAACACTCGGAGACTACCATGACCTATACCTGAAAACAGACGTCCTCTTGCTGGCCGATGTCTTCGAGGCGTCCCGAGACACCTGTATGAGTGTGTATAGGCTTGACCCAGCCCACTACATCAGTCTGCCAAGCCTAGCATGGGATGCACTCCTAAAAAAGACGAAGGTTCAACCCTAGCTCCTGACCGACCAGGACATGCACCTCTTCGTTGAGAATGGACTCCGAGGGGGTGTGGCCATGGTCTCGAAGCGATATGCGAAGGCCAACAATCCCATGTCTCCAGACTACACCCCCGAAGCACCGAAAACATGGATCATGTATCTCGATACGGTTGGGCGATGATGCAATACCTCCCCACCAGCGGATTCCAATGGGCCAGCCCAACCCTCGAGGAGGTACTGAGCACACCAGATGATGCGCCTGAGAGCTGGCTCATTGAGGTAGATATGAAATACCCGGAGCACCTGCATGAAGCCCAAAGCGATTATCCACTAGCGCCAGAAACGATGTCTACCCCAAAGTGGAGGTTGAGTGACTATAAGCATAAGCTCCTGAACGAACTGGGGGGTAAATTCACGGAGCAAATAAAGCTAGTCACCAACCTCCGCAACAAGGAGCGGTACATCGTTCACTACCGCAACCTCAAGCTCTATCACACCCTAGGCCTACAGGTCACCAAGATCCACAGAGCCATCAAGTTCAATCAATCTCCGTGGATGAAGCCATACATAGAAATGAACACAGCCCTGCGTGCCCAGGCCAAGTCGGAATTCGAGAAAGACTTCTTCAAACTGATGAACAACGCAGTCTTTGGGAAGAGTATGGAGAACGTCCGCAAACGTATCAGAGTCGACCTTGTCCGGGCCACAGAGACCGACCGACTCAGACGATTGATAGCCAGCCCCAACTTCGAATCACGCACCCTCTTCGGTGGTGGACTGATTGCTGTGCACAGCATTAAGACCAGAGTCCTGCTGAACAAACCAGTCTATTGCGGACAGGCCATCCTAGACCTGTCCAAGCACCTCATGTATAGTTTCTGGTACAACAAGTTCAAACCACAATACAGTGATAGACTCGAGTTTTGTTATACAGACACCGACTCTCTACTGTTCCAGGTGGAGATTGACGATGTGTACGCCGACATGAAAGCCCACCCAGACTGGTACGACTTCTCGGACTAAACACGAGACCACCCCAACCATTCGACAGCAATCAAAAAGGTGGTCGGCAAATTCAAAGGAATGCTGCACATAGCCGAGTTCATAGGCCTTAGACCAAAGATGTACTCATTCCTATAAGCCACCAACATCAAGAAAGCCAAAGGCGTCTCCAGAGTAGTTGTGAAAAAGGACCTCAGGCATGAACTGTATAAGGACAGCCTGTTTGGCCGGCGAGAATACAAGCACACACAGATCGCCATACGGAGCAAGGGTCACCAGATAGAGGTCTATGAGATGAATAAAACATCCCTGAGCCCCATGGACACGAAAAAATGGATTTGCGCTGATGGTGTTACCACAAGAGCCTATGGACATATCGCCACGGAGCGTGAAATAGAGCGCATGTTCATCAAGCTCTTTGGTCTAGAATCCGGCTAGGGGGTAGATGTGTGTCAGGAGGCACAACAAGCAGGTCCTCGCCCACAAATCCACGAGCTGGCCCATCCAGCAGGTAGTAAAGAGTGGGCTGACCCTCTTGCTGGGTGATATGGTGAATCCCGTTCAAAGTCAGTGACCACGAAGGATCAGTCGCCGGGCGCCGGCCACCTTCAAGCTCGTGCTCCCCAGGCGAGCTTGCATACAGATATCGAGCTAGAGCATCAGACGGAATCACAGATTCCTTGAGGCCGATAGTACGGTGAGCTGGAGCGGCCGGTGTATGGGATACAGAAGTGTCCTTAATGGCATCAACTGGCTTCCGACCCGTCAAACGAGTCACCTCACCGTTAAGCGCCGCGACCACCTGAGGAAGAGCCTGAACCCATTCAGCGGAACGTTCAGAGGACCCTCGAGCTGCCAGTAGTAACTCTTGGGCGTACTGGGCACCGAACAGTCTCTCTGCCAGAGTGCGATTGAACCTCTCGTCGATCGCCTGCTGCCTGTGATTCCCAGCTTCACCACGTCGTATCTGTGTCTTATGCTTTGCTGTCAGCTAGCTCACGGCACCCATAAACTCACGCCCCGGATCAATCTGCAGAAGCAGTGGCCATTTGAGTGGCCCACGTTTGTAAATTCGCTCTAGGGCCAAAGCCACCCCATTCACTGCTCTTGTCAGTCGAAGCCTCTGCTTCCTTAAACCGTGAGGCAACATCCCAAACCGTCAATGCATACTTAAATGTCTTACGACCAACCTGGTCATGTGGTAGGTAGAGCAAGTCAGCCTGATGGACGGCATTCGGTCTATCTTCATCAATAGATGGCCGCGGAATATAACGAGGAGCGGGTAGATAGATCTGAAAAAATAGCTTGCTTCTGGAGCCAGTCTCGGGCAACATCCTCTGAAACATCAGCTGCAGCAGCGAGCTTCTTAATGGCCGCCAAGCCTTTCCAATATCCCTAAGGGCTGTAGTAGATGTCCTCCAGACCTTTCATTTCTTACTGGGGAGCAGCTGTCAATCTCTAAAGCAACTTATAAGCAACAATACCAGTCGCTGCCAGCCCAAGATTGATGAAAGTGATCTCGCGATCTTTCTGCGGCTCGGATGGCACACAGAAATCCGACAGGCGAGGTTCAGGCTCGAGAGGCTCTACACGTTTTCCGGAGATCAGGCTGTATTCCCGCATGGCCTGGTCGACATCCTGGAAAGAGTGAACGGCGTGGCCTTCGCGCTGTAGCTCATCGTTGAGCCAGTCCAGCCGCGCGGTTCTCTTTCTCGTCCACTCAGCCTGGGCCGCCTGTAGCCCCATCGACAGCCTCATCGGGCCGCCTCATTTCTTCATGGGCGTCCGCATGACCTAACTTGGAAAAGAGGTAGTTGCCCCCCGTAAACGCGAGGGCATTGACAACAGCGCCCCCTATCATCATTGCGACAGAGGCCATAGCTAGCGGGGCTGATACTGTAAGGGCTTATGCAATATATCAGCGGGGATCAAGCCCTCTTTGATAAGAAAATCTCGGAGTGCTAAGGCAATGGACGTGTCTAAAACCATGATCCCAATGTCATAAATATCAGCGTCTAGCTTGGGCAAAGTTGCCCCTTTGAAAATCACCTTGGTCAGTTTTGCGGTGCCTACCGTAAACGCGGCCACTACATCGCCGTGGTAAACGGCATTAACAATAGCAATCCCGTCAACGCTTGCAATTATTCCATATAAAATGGATCTCTATTCTTTAATATGTTAGTCTCCGGTCGCTTGAAGGGCGCAGGTGGGGCAGGTGCTTTAGTCCGCCGCATTTTCTGCCTAACTACACTGACGACAACGACAACGCCAGCCACTCCGATAATCCAGGGAGTCCAGCCGCGGTAATCAACTGGCACCATTGGAAACAGCGGTGGTGGGGCCTGCTCATACTCCGGGGCTAACTTTCGTTTCTTCTCACGAACAGCCTGCTGCCGAGCTAGAGACAACTTCTCTGCTTCACGACTCTTTCGAGCAGCAGCACCTCTCTTCCCAGCAGCAACTTTTCTGGGATCCTTCGTCACTATTTTCTCCGTCTCCGGTGGAGCAATTTCGGGGGTCTCCTCCTCCATCTTGTTCTTGCTTAGGGCAGATATGTCAAAAATGGCAGTGCCTACAAGTTGCTAGCGCGACAGTTGCAGGTTCTAAGCACATGCTGAACTTATGGTAGAGTTCACATGTAACTGTGTTTATCGCATGCCCTAGAAACGGGTCGACCTCCAGATCTGTCACCAAAGCTTGATTATCATCAATGGTGAGGAACATACTTGCCACTTGTGCGTCCATCTGTAGCATAGCCGTGCCCAGGGTCTTTGTTATTGCAGCTCCAAGCCTCGCCTAGTGCCTCGCATATAGCTTCTCAATTTCATGATTAGGCAAGGCCCCAACCTGTTCCACTGTAAGTTTGGAGTACTTACTTCCTATATACTGTCCGACACGTCCCCCAGCCGTAAGTGCTGCCAGCCTTTCACGATGCAACGCATGTCCGGACTGTGGCGTTGTGGCAGGTGGTGTTGCATGTCCGGACTGTGGCGTTGTTGTAGGTGTTGCATCCGGAGCAGACTCTGCCAGCTTTGCCTCTTCACGTAACAGCTGGTCGAGTATGGTGTCACAATCCATCACAGCGTTTGCAAATACCCAACGTCTAACTCTAATATGGGAATGCACAGCCCATCCAAGCACACAACATATGCATATCAGTTGTAATACAACTAAGGCGGTTACGGGGTAACAAAGCACTGCTTCATACATGCTTAAGTGGTGCTTAGCTGATGCTTAATATATGCTTAGCTAATGCTTAACATATGCTTAGCTGATGCTTAACATATGCTTAGTATCTAACAAACCTCACCAACTTTAGAGCACTTTATAAGAAAATGGGAAATTGGTCCTCAGTACCAGCTTTGAGAACTCATTAGCTTCGAGTTGCTTTTTCACCCCATAACGTTCCTCCCGAGAGTGGATGACGTAGTTCTCGTCCAGGCAGTCTTCAAAGCTAACCTTATCCTTGGAATGGAAGAGCGCCACCCACTGTCTGAGCCCTGAAGCCTTTCGCAACGGCGTTGTACTTCTGGGTTTGAACCCACAGATTTTGCTGGGCATGTCGCACGCTAAAAGCTAGATAAGTCAACATAGTCCGCTTCTGCGCAATAGCGTCCTCTGCGCTGCAGTCATCAATGATGTATAACGTCGGCGTCCTCTGAAACATTTTATAGAAGCCCTCTAGCCATTTGAGCAGCCGATCACCGGGGTCAAATATGAAGACCTCGGGATCTGACCACACCCACGGCTGGGCCCGGTATGTTTCATTGTATCGTGCCGAAGGGCAAGCAATGACAATATGCTCGAAAACACCCCTGTACGGGCCTTCCAGGAGGTCGAGAATGAATTATTTTTTACCACACGATGTGGGGCCTGTGATGATGGCCGAGTGTGGCTTAAGTAGGAACTCCATTAATAAACAGCACTAACGAATCTCCCGGTGTCGATGTTCAGCTGTCCGTCCATAACCAAATAAAGGTAGCAGTACAGTGACCCCGCCGGTTCGGCCTCTTTCGTGATCTGGAGAGTGGTGCCCTCAGAGCCGTTCTCTACACGCGGCCGCTGCCGTGAAGATGGTTATCGTCGGAGGTCCGGAAGTCCAGCCACAAGCAGAATTTTGTCGTCAAGTACTCGCCTAGACTGACATCGAACAATCGTAGCTCTTTGGCGACTGCGCTTGTCTCAGGGTGCCTTTTGAGGCCACCGGTGAAGGATTTCCTCGCTTCGTCCCAGAGCTGGTGTGGTGCTAAGCAAATAGCTGATTGGCTTGTCCTTCTACGATGACTTCAACTTTGGTGGTCTGTGGGTTATAAAACAACTCTGTTTGGCGTGCAAAATCTTTGTGGTGGGCGGGATCCTCACATAATAGGAGAATGCCTTTCAAAGACTTACAGGGCGTGTTCAGATTGATGATCCATATCGAGTCCTCCTTTTTCTGAGGGATCCGTCTATGCCGTAGGACCCGCCCGTATAACACTACCATACGGCTCTTATACATGCTACGAATTAGCCGGGTCAACGTGGGTTCAGTGACTACTTCGTAATCGAGACAGATGTTTTCTAGGGAATATGAGGAGTCGCCGGCATCTTTACCAGTTACGCGAATCACGCGGGAAGCGTCGTTAAAGGTCAACTCAATCTCCAACCGATCACTAAGAGCAGATTGGTAGAAGGGCGCATTCGTTTCAAGCAGCTCAAAGTCTAGTGGTATGTAGTACCTGTCTTTGAAGGCTTTCGCGATGGCCACGTGTTTTGCATTGGCGGAGGGCAGAACAATAACATCCGCTGCGCAGCCACGCGCCTTGGTCACATTCATGCCGGTGCTTGTATCAATGCCTTGATACACAGCGCTCGCCCGCTCCGATCGGCTCTTCCAAAGATCCAGGTAGACGTTGTAGACGTCACTGTCTACAAGATAGAAGACTTCATTGCCCGAGAGCCTGACGGTCAGCTTTTGAACCAGTGCTCGGCCCAGGTTCTGGACCACCAACCGGTTGACATCAGGGGAGCTGAGGTCGACATTGAATACCAGCCACACTGACCCAGGCACGATAACATCGTGTGCACCGAGATTGGGAAAACGAACTAGTAACTGCTGCTTCGGACCGATCGTAGAAGGATTGTTGGTCACGATTATCGTTTGCCGCAATACTTTCACACCGAGCGGCTCCCGGAGACGGCGGTAAGGGTTAAGCTTTCGACCATATGCACTTGAAGACATGGCTAGTTGTTTATTGTTGTTGCTTTGTAGCAATATCTAATATGGATAGAGTTGAGTTGACCGATTTCGGTGGCGAATAGGGGCCGCCTAAAACGGGTGAGGAAGAGACAAGCTTCATCGACGACTTTGATATCGACAAGCCCCACACTGTTAATGTCGAGTGGCCGTCACAGGGGGAGCCGTCACATGGGTAGACGTCACAGGGAGAGCCGTCACAGGGGAAGCCCAACTTACAAGTGGAGCTAGAAAACAGCACCATTGATGACTATTTTAACAGGGTAAAGGAGCTGTGGGGTATCACACCTATAACAGGCAAAGATTACACAAAAATTAGGTTGGGTAGCAAGAATGCGCTCTATGTTTGGCACTAAAGGATTGCAAAGTTGGACGGCATGCCTTTAGCTTTGAGTGGCCTCAGAGCGAGTACCAGAGAGGCATTGGGGTTTGGGAGAAAAATACCACCGAAGGCTGTCACCATCCTCAAGCAGACTGATGGTGATCTGGCTGAGGAAGAAGCTGCTCTAGGTGGTACAGATATTCAGGATGTCCCACAAATAGCTTCAAATATTGGCAATATCTTAGAACGGGTCATGTTGAGTCCAGAAGTGCAGCTGGTTGTAGAAACCTCACACCAGACCAGTACCTGGGGGAGAAAGGCCTACTTCCAGTGAGAGAACTCCGGGGGATCATGGCGCTTCACAAAGCGGTGACGACGTTTAAAGATAAGCTCCCAAACTACCTCGTTATTCTCGACCAGCAAGATAAAGAGATCGCCATACGGCGGCGGAAAATTTTGATAGCACCCAATGAGGAGAGTAGGGACTTTCAAGAGCAAAAGATTGCCGATATTGAAGAAGCTAAGAAGAGGCTTTTAATAGAAGTCGCTGAGTTACACGAAGACTTACCCACCCAATTCAGTCGGATCCGTGAAACCATTCTCGGGTGGTCAATGAAGACACCACATTGGGTGAGAGGCTGCGGACTCTGTTCGGAGAGCAAGGCATCACCATAGCGAGCATTCTCTCGGCGATCGGCCTCTTAATTTCCACTATCGCCCTAGCCATTATTGGCGGCGGAGGTGGTGGTGGTGCACCCCCTACTCCATCGTTTGGCCCGCCACCTGGCCCTGGGGCTAAGGAATGGATTCGACAGAAGCTGAAAGACCTAGCGAGCCTTCTGGCCAGGCTAGCTGGTAAGGCTGCAGCGGCACTCCAGGGAATCATAGGTGGCATTATCTCCTGGCTCCTTAACTTCTTGAGTAAGTGTAACAGTATTGGGTATTATTAGGATCTAGTGGGAAACACAGATACAGCACGATTGAGCATTGAGATTGAAAGGGGTGGGAGATGCTCAATCGTGACGTATTGGGTTGGTATGGGCAGTTAGGACCCGGCTTTAGTAGCGAATGGAGGTGTACATCGAAGCTTTGTCAAATTAAGCCAATAAACGTTTTATCAACAAGCAAACGACCGGCCTTCGTCTTATTACACACTGTTATAAAAGGCGAAATGGAGCCACTTGACCAGGATACGAACCTGAGGATGAGAAAAACACAACAATGCAAAGCCAGGATTGAATAACGTCGCGGAAAGGTTCAAGAACTAAACAAACAAACAAAATACTAGCGGCACGTTAAAGAACCATTACTGAACCTGATAACAGGCGCACCAAAGGATGGCCAGTAAGTTGTATAGTAGTAATATCTGAATACAGAGGCCAAAAGCTCGCCCAGGAGTGGTCCTTTGTAAGTCTTTTTTAAGACTTCAGATAACGGTCAAAGTAGTAATAAGAAGTTTGTTATACCAGCCGTTTTGCTGAGTTCACAGTGAAGGAAGTTGTATGGCCGCCCTTCTGCAGTTTGATTGTTAGCAACAGGCTTAACATGGACTGAAAGTTTGCGTTGCAAGAGCCATCAAAGCCACTGCCTTACATCGTTCTGATTGACCAGGAGTGATCCTATCCTGAGAGTTTGGGCAAACCAGCAATTTAAGTTGCTCAAAGTTAAAGAGCTAATCAGGAGTTGTCAGGACAGCATGATCGTTGATCGGGCCATAAGTTCTTAAAACACTCAATTATCGCTAGGCCTTGGCTGATCCTGATAATTTTTTGGGGCCTCGTTATTACTAAGACCCTATCAAGACATCGATGATGTACCCCACCCGGGGTGAAGACAAAGACAAACAAGCTGGTCGGGACCCAACCACGGGTTGAAGATTTTCTGGCAGCCCATGAGAAGTGACCTGAGAGGAAGAGACAGGCTACCTAAAATCCGCTACCTAAATTCAGATACCCGAATTCCGCAACTGATGGACAGCTGATGCAGGCTCCGAGTGTTCAAATATGACGGCGAGTCGGAGAAAGTGATTCCTTGAACAACGAAACAGATTCAGGGTAAAGTTTCTGTATTGTATAAACATAGAAATTGTGTTTCGTGCTATATTTTAGAATATTTCAAAATGGCAGAACAAGACTCCTGGTGTATTTTGACCGATAACGAGCATAGGTACAATTGACTAATTAAGCACTGCTCTTGTCTGAAGCATATACTTGGTTTAGATAAATACGCCTGTGAAATTGATTTAGTGATTTCAGTATAACAGTTCCATCACAGCACAGTGGAGAAACAGACATAAAATTCAGCTGAGTATAAGAATATACAGAAGAAGAAGCAGAAGGATTGTTTCAGCTTAATAGATGAATATGAATTACCTGAATTAATTGTTTTCCAAAACAATAGGTCATCTTCCTTAAATTGGAAAATTTAAATTGTGTGGTTTTTTTGCTTGCTTTGTTTTAGTATTTTTCAGCATAGCGGAACAGGACACCCCAGCACATCTTCCTTAAATTAGGAAATTGAAATTGTGTGTTTTTTTGCTTGCTTTGTTTCAGTATTTTTTCAGCATGGCGGAACAGGACACTTTGGCACAAGTTTTGTCAGGCGTCGGGACAGCAGTAGGCCGACTTAATATGGTGATTAAACAACAAGGGATGACAACAGAAATTGTAAAGTTTAGTGGACAGGCCAGAGATTATAAGAAATGGGTCACTTCTATAGAAAAATATGCCTATTTGATCTCAGCAACAGATGAAGAAAAAATGAGACTGGCTTATCAGACGGCAACGGAACCAGTTTCGGATCATATCAGAAGAAAATTAGAGGCTAGAGTAGATGAGACGTGGGAACAGTTCAAAGAAGACCTAGCAAGGAAATATGCAGAAATAACGGATCCACAACATGCGTTTTCGGTGTTGAGGCAGGCTAAACAAAATAACGGAGAGACGGTACAGTTGTTTAGCGATAGATTGATTAACTTGGCTGAAGAAGCATTCTTAGGACAGAATGTGCGAGGGGAGGAGGTGGAAAGGATGTTAGTAGGGATTTTTGTGGATGGCATCAAATCTGATGGTTTGAAACTTAAGCTGATGAGGGAAAACCCTGAGAGGTTATCACAAGCGGTGGATATCGCGGTACAAGAGGAAAATTTGAGACGAAGGTTTAGATTAAGAACAGGACGAGAAGTGGGAAGTAATCGAGACGACAGAGTTGAGGAACCCATGGAAATAGGACAAACAAGATTCGGATGGAATAGGAGAGGCGGTATACAAACCTTACAAGGTAGAAATAGGAGCGATTATGTTGAAAGAAGAAATGTGAGATACCCTACAAGTGAGTCAGTAAGAAACACAAATAACACAAACATTGTCTGTTGGGTTTGTGGTCAACGGGGACATGTTTCTCGTTTTTGTAATAACAGGCGGGTACAGTCGAATACACAGGGTAGACATGATAATAATAGGGTGAGTGGGAATGTTGTTGGTGGACACAGGAACTTTACAGGTACAAGAACACAGGAAAATCGGCGCCCTACCTATTAGACAGGACCTATGATAGGAGGGTAAATAATAGGGTCCCAAGTGTTAGAGAGTATGTTAATAACAAGTATAATAGGTCGAACAGAGAATATTTTCAACTGGATGAAGTCAAGAAATTTATAGAAGATAAAACAGATTATAGCTCGTGTATATTAGAAATAGGGAAGTATAGAGTTCGTACATTAATAGATTCGGGAGCTCAAGTTAGTGTAGTAAAAGAAAGTTTTTTATACAAAATAGTAAGAAATTGTAGAGTATTTAAGTGTAGTAATAATTTACACTCTGTTACTGGACAGAATTTACAAGTAGTTGGACAAACAATGATCAATTTTAAGTTAGGAGGGATCAACATAAGACACCTTTTTCATGTAGTGAGGGGTTTAAATAGAAATATGTTGATAGGGAGAGATTTTTTGATAAAGAATGGAATAAGACTTTTTTATGATTTACATAAGTTAAAATTCAGAGACGTATATATAGATATGGAAGAGGATATGCATATAGCAGCACTAGTTAGGGTTAAAATGACAACGACGTTAAAACCACAGTCGGTTAATTTGATACAAGCGAAGCTGAAGAGAAACCCATATTATGTGGAAGGAAACACAGTCAGAATCACTGAGTTACAAGAGGAAATAATTGATGAGCCTGGTTTGGAGGTTCCAGATGGAGTAATGGAGTTGGATAAACACTTAACCTTTCCAGTAATGGTTATCAACAACACAGGGAGAGAAATCAAGTTATACAGAGGATGTGTGATAGCCAAATTAGATCATAACATTAGTGAAATATTGGCAACGAATAGAACAGAAGTGTCGGGAACGAGTTATTTGGAAACTTCTGGTGAAAGGAGAAGTGACAGACGCGGATGCGGAAGAAGAAGGAAAATCGGAATGGATGAATTGATCCATCCATCTAGAAGAAATAAAGCCCATATATGTTCACTAGACAAAATAACAAGGGAACAAGAATTGCTGTCACAGTTAAAAGCTTCGCCGGAAAATAAGGAAGTGTTAGAACAATTTATAAAGCAAAATCAGGATGTGTTTGCGGTTAATGATTTAGAATTGGGTAAGACGCGGACAGTTACAATGGAAATAGACACGGGAGGTCATCCACCAATAAGTTTAAAACCATATAGAACTCCATTAAGAAACAGAGAAATAATGGAAAAGGCAATAGAAGAGATGCTGAAAGCAGGAATAATAAAAAGGTCGAAGTCAGAATGGTCATCTCCGGTGGTAATAGTGGCCAAGCCTGATGGTTCGAGTCGCTTCTGTTGTGACTACAGGGCGTTGAACAAAATCACCAAGAATGTAGCATACCCACTGCCGGTTATTGATGATATTTTGGGGCTACTTAATGGCTCTACATATTTCACAACGTTAGACGCAAGGTCAGGGTTTTGGTGTATTCCGATGTCAGAAGACGCGCAACGGAAAAGTGCCTTTTGTACCCACATGGGCTCGTACGAATTCTTACGAATGCCTTTTGGTGTCAAGACGGCGCCCTCTCACTATATGTTCTTAATAAATGAAGTTCTAGAGGGTATGCAAAGGTTCGCTCTTGCTTATATTGATGATATATTGGTCTATACAAAGGGAGATGTGGAGGATCATTTGAAACATATTAGACTAGTGTTTGACAGGTTAAGAAAGCATGATGTGAAGTTGAAGCTTAGTAAGTGCCAATTTTTAAAAACAGAAACAAAATATTTGGGGTATATTATAAATAGAGAGGGTATTAAACCAGACCAGGACAAAATAAAGATTATTAAAGAGTTACCTGCTCCAACAAACGTTAAGGAAGTACGTGCTTTTGTGGGAACATGTGCGTATTATAGGCGGTTTATTCCAGCATTTTCAAGGATAGCTGAACCAATTACAAATTTAACAGCCAAGTACGCCAGGTTTAAGTGGGATGATGAGTGTCAAAAAGCCTTCGACTATTTAAAAAACAGCTTAACACTGGTACCACTGTTGACGCATCCAGACTTAAACAAACAGTTGATACTATACACAGATGCTTCGGACAATGCAGTAGGAGCATGTTTGGTACAACCATATGAAGGAAAAGAATCTGGAATACCAGGGGTTAAAAATGAAAGACCTATCTACTTCTTGTCACATAAACTTAGTAAATCACAAAAAAAAATGGACTACTATCGAGAAGGAGGCTTACGCGATTCATTACGCTCTACAGAAACTAAATTACTACTTACATAACGCAAATTTTGTCATTAGAACTGACCACATGCCTTTAAAGTCTTTTCTAGAAGCTCCAGTGCAGAACAGGAAAATACAGACATGGGCATTGAATCTACAGGGGTACGACGCGAAAATTGAGTTCATACCAGGTAGGATAAACACATGCGCTGATCTATTGTCTAGAATTCCATATCCACAGTCATCAGAAGATACAGAAGAGGAAGCAGCCGAACCAGAGATAGACGATAGAAATTGGCAAGTAAATATTCTAGATTCTGCTATAATAAATAGGGAAGAATTTGATAGCTTACCATCAGATCAAGAGTCTGAACATAGAGAAGAAGATCTACAGTTAGCACAATTCAATATGAAAGAAGAGCAGGATTTGGACCCAAGAATCATACAAATAAAGGAAAAATTACGAGAAACAGAAGATAACAAATATAAAAGGAATTATTTGCTCTTACAAGAGGATGGACAGTTATATTATATGTGTGAAAAGAACGAACAACTAAGGAAATATATTCCAAAGCATTTGGAAAATGAACTTTTAAAAGCATATCACGATGAAAATGGACATCTCGGTAGAGACAAACTAGTGAAAGCACTTACAAATAAATATTATTGGCCAAACTTATTTAAATCTGCATGCAAATATGTAGATACGTGTGAAAAGTGCAGATTAAGGAACATGAAAACAATAAAGTCTCCATTACAGGACACAGATATTCCTCACTTCCCAATGCAAAAGATTAGTTTAGACATATCGGGTCCACACCCCAGAACATTGTCAGGAAATGTATATTTAATTCATATAGTAGACATCTATAGTCTTTGGCCAGAGGTTTATGCAATTCCAGATAAGAGCGCAGATACTGTCATTAATATTTTTTTACAGGAGTTCGTACCAAGGTTTAGTTGCCCACAAAGTATACTTACAGATAATGGTAGAGAATTTGTAAATAAAAAATTCGAAAAGTTATTAAAAGATTTAAACATAAGACATATAAAGACCTCATTTTATAGACCTTCGTCAAATGCGAAGAACGAGCGTCAACATCGGACGTTATACAACATTGTGGCAAAGATTATTGATGAACATGAAAAAGATTGGGATCTATTTTTGGGACCTGCTCTTAGCGCTATTCGTACAAATCAAAATGAGAGCACGGGTTTTTCGCCATTTTATTTAATACACGGGAGAGAACCAATTTTACCTATAGATAATTTATTAAAACCTAGACGGAAATATATGGGTGAAGATTTTCAAGAGATCATAATACAAGAAATGCATAAAGCACATATGAGGTTAAGAAATAATATAATAAAAGCTAGGGAAAGACAGAAAAAGTACAAAAATGTAAATACAAAATTACAGGAGTTTAAGGTAGGTGATAGAGTTTATTACAAGAAGCATAGAAGAAACTCTAAGTTTGATTCTCGTTGGATTCCAGGTTATTACGTTTTGGAAAAACTAGGTAATGTATCGTATATTATAAAGAACCAGGTCACAGCACACATAGCAAGGGCACATGTTGAACACTTAAGAAGAGATGAAGATGAGATAGAAAATAATAATTATAATAATAATTGTTATTCGGATGCAAAATTTTTAGATGAACAGGTTGTTAGAGGAACTACAGTAACCCCAGATCTTAGAGGAGCTACAGTAACCCCAGATCTTAGAAAAGCTACAGTAACCCCAGATCTTAGAAAAGAACCAGAACAAAATCAGTTGCTAGCAAATCCAAGTTACGAAGAACAAGAACAGACAATTCCGAAAAGAATGGAAGAAGAAGGGACAAATGAAACTCATTATGATAGTATGGAGGAAGACACAGGTGCTCCATTTAAAAATACTAGGCAAGCAACGAAAAGAAGAATGGACAGTCAAAGAGATAAAGAAGTGAAAAGACAGAGGAGAATTAGAGATTGTTCAACAAGCGGAGACGATATACCTATACTGGAAAGATCCTTAAGAAAGAGTGATCGACAAATTAGGTGGGATGTTGAACGGAAGAGATTAGCGGCAGCTAAAGAGAGACATACAGACGAAGAAGAAGAAATGGATGAAAAGTCAGAGTCAAGTAGTGGTATGGAGGAGACTGGTAGGTTGTACGAAGAAGAAGATGTTGATATAGAGTTAGCACTTATTCAGAGAAACTTGGAGTTGTTGAGGAAGTGGAAACGTAAGAGATAGATAAATTGAAAGTACTGCAGATAGCAAGTTATAAGTTTCAAGATTTAAAATTGTAAGTGATGTTTGAAGAAGTATACGAAACGGTGGAAAAAGTGGTCTTGAGATATTAGTACAGTGGGTGAATGTATTTTTTTTATTGGTGTTAGAAATGCCGTGTTTAAAGATAGGGGTTAACAAGTTATAGTAGTAATAGACAGGACAGATCACAAGTACGTTGATAAGTAGAGGATGGCTACTACATTGAGTTAATGTTGGATATAGGTTACAGTGCTTACTTAAGAGCTTATTCAGGATGTTATGTGCTGTTAAGAGATAATAAATAGATAATTCTGGATTACTGGTTTGTTTATGTAGATAGAACAGATAGGTTCATAATTGATCTGTAGTTAACAGATATACAGATGGAAGGTTTAGTTTTCTCGGTCATATAAATACTGGATATGCGTTATTTTACTTAGTATGAGAGCCTAATGCTGGTAGGCCAATGTACCTAGTAATTTTAAGAGAGTTAAAATTGTGTTGAAAACGGTGTTTATGAAATCTAAGTTTTATGAGTTATGAGTCATATAGGAAATGTTTTTATGCTTGAGTTGCTACTGGAAAATGAGGGATATTGTTTGGTTGTTTTATTGAGCCTAAGTTGTAATGCCTCATTTTGTTTTCGTGATTTGGTCTTGAAAAATGATTGTTATTGTTTGATTAATTGGTTTAGAGTAGGGTGATTGTGTTCCTAGCGTTTGAGTTGATAAGAACTATTGGTCCGTAAAAGTGTCCAATAGTGATAGGTAGAATAGAGTATTTTATTCTGATTTGATAACATGCATGTTATGTCATTTTAAAAATGTGTTTTTTTTTCTCTTCTAGATTAATTTGGAGGTTGTGTTCATTTTATTTCGATTACATGAATGGTTTGGTATATTGAGTTACATGCTTGTAAAGTTAGTTAAGTAAGTTTAAGTTTCAAATGAATGAGGTTTTGCTAAAGGTTTTTCGTTCAGAAAAGAGTTGATAAAAACTAATTTGTCCACTGATATAAGGTAGGGGGAAACTTAAGAGTAAATAGTTAAGGAATGCTATGCATCCATTAACTAGTGGGAAACCATAGTTGGTGAACGTGTGTACACGAATGGATAGACGTATCCAGGGCCTGCACACACGTCACTGTATTTATAAAATAGCAGGATGGGATGTACGGGGGCAAGATATAGGTGCTGTGAAATACCAGCTTTAATTATATTAAAGGTGTTCATAAAATATGAACATGGGCTCATGGTAAAAGGTGAGATAACGGAAGAGGAACAGAATTGTGGTTGGCAATGTCAATGTGAAATATAGAAGGTTTATGAAAACTTATGCCAAATTGTTTTATAACGAACAATAATATATTTCTTAAGGTGTTTTAAAAAATTATTTTACAAAATTTTTTTTATTGGCAAGGGAGGTAAAGGGTGAATGTCTTAAAGGTACATTTACTGTATGTCCATGTGGTCATGTCGTGTATTCATTCTTTATGTTCTTTATTTGGTGCGCACCACTTCTTTACTTTTTCTAACTACATTGTTTTTGTACGTCCTGGGGTTTGAAAGAATGAGAAATTGTATAAGGTCAAAATTTTCGACAAAGAATTTATGAGCTGTTCTTATAATGTGTATATTTGATACAGGAAACTAGATGAGCCAAGAAAGAACCAGAATAGTAAAGAATGAGAAATTTTATGAGCTCAAAGATTTCGATAAAGAATTTATGAGCTGTTCTTATAATATGTATATTTGATATAGGTAACCAGAAAGAACCAGAAATGAAGAATTATGTAGTAGTTGACTATAAAATGTTGGGGAAATAAAAAGGAAAGAAGGACTGGTTGGATTAACCGTGGTATTATATAAATAAAAGGCGAAGAAGAAGTATATGGGGAGGTTGTTGGCAGACCATATCACTGGGAGAAGAGTAAAAGATGTATTGTTTACTCAAACTTGGTTTTAGCGAAGGTTAGAAGACAAAGAGGGAATGGAGTATGGGGATTTAGAGTAAAGATTTTTCCTTTATAAGGAAAATTCTTTATTAAACATGGGGAGGTGTAACAGTATTGGGTATTATTAGGATCTAGTGGGAAACACAGATACAGCACGATTGAGCATTGAGATTGAAAGGGGTGGGAGATGCTCAATCGTGACGTATTGGGTTGGTATGGGCAGTTAGGACCCGGCTTTAGTAGCGAATGGAGGTGTACATCGAAGCTTTGTCAAATTAAGCCAATAAACGTTTTATCAACAAGCAAACGACCGGCCTTCGTCTTATTACACACTGTTATAAAAGGGTATGGGATGACTGGCTGGAAATCTCTAGGCATTAGTGGTTGCACTCGGTGGCTTGCTGCTGCTGGCTATCAGAGAGCGGCTAATTGCGGTGAACTAACCATAGGGCCACTAGACCTGCTGCGACACCCCCAGCAATGAGTGCTATCTTTTCGTTTTGATGCTGCAGCCCGGCTAGCCTTATCAGCTATGCTGGTGACTGGCTGCGCTAGCGAGCAATGCTGAGCAGCTCTACCGTCGGTGCCGGCTGCGCAATGCTGGGCAGCTTTACGGTAGGGTCTGGGGCATTGATGGCTGTATTCAGGCCACACTTTAGGCCTGGCTCTGCGATGACGATCATGTTGTTATATCCACCTAGCTGGCCAATGCGGAGCAGCATGTCGCTGGGGGCCATATACAACCCCGTTCCAAAGACATAATTAACTTCTGAGCTCGAGTTTTGTAGCACGTCCTGATACCTTTTGATGGCCGCCGCGAGATCTACGGGCGCAGAGATGGCGTATTCTACTAATACCAGGAATTGCTTCTGGGCATCAAACGCCGTTCTAGTTCCCAGAACTTGTGTTCTAGTCTGAGTCTGGGCCCCTAAGATGGCCCACACATAGGTTCGAATGCTGTCATTTCTTTGCCCAACCCCGGGGTGAGTGAAGCCCTGTGACTTGTTAAGAACGAAAGCCTGAGGATCATCTTGTGCGATGTACTCTATGTGTAGTACATCGTTCGTGGTCTTTTGTGTGAATGATAGTCGCTTTGGGTCATATACACCATCTTGGCCGTCATTCAGGACGTGATAACCACTGTTCGTCCAGTAAATGTATATGACTCCCCAACCCGTTATCCTTCCCGCCCCGTCTCCAGTTATCATTCTGGGAAATCCCAAATTCCGCGCATGTACGCTGATAGGCTCTTACATCGTATGGATTTTCAAAGGCTTTCCAACCCTGGTCTTGTGGTAGAGCCACACGCATTTCTTTGAGGATTCGGCGAATCTGGTAGTAGACATGGAATATGAAGACGGCTCGCGTTAGTGGGTCAGGGCTGGACAGATGCTCCTGCGCAGACACCCCACGCCCCGCCGTGGCACACCATACAGCGAAAGTTGAGTTGGTTTTGCCAGAATTGCATCGGATTGCTGTACCAGGCTTGTATGATCTGGTCTGACTCCACGTATGGCAACCGGTATTTTTCAAACACGTTGGGGAACTGTGCCTGAAAGAATCCTTGGAGGTTGACCTGTATGTCCACCTTCGTGAGATCCTTTATTTGCGCAAACGGGTATACCCACACCCGTGGGTATTTGGCGTCCTTATTGAACTCACTCGTAAGCAGTCATTATTATTAGCTGTGCTAATATGTATCTCACACTTAGCAATGTCCAACACGGGAAACCCACCCCCCTCAACCCTGTCCTAGACAATCGCGATGGTGACCTAGAGGTGGCTATCGTGGAATTGTTGTTCTACCCCGCGTGGGTTAATATTTCAGAGAAGCTGAAAAACAATTGGTTCAAATATGGTAAGGATGTTTTTACTATCCCCGGCGGGTATTATGATGTCTGTGCTTTCAACAAGCAATTCTTTGAGCCACTGAAGCTCTCTCTTTCTCTTAACTCCACAACTGGCCTTGTAAGTCTCGGTGGTATAAAATCGGGGGTTGGTATAAGGTGGGGAGGGGTAGGCAGGGTTCTTGGGTTCGACTCAGGCGATACAAGTAGGATGCTCGCTGATGAAACGTTTATATTCCACACGTCGAAGTTTCCTAATCTTATCATATATAAGGAGTTGTACATTCATCTCGAGGGGCTGTCGTCATATGAGAACCGTCATAATTCGCTTCCCTCGACACTCCTCCGGGCTGTGCCTGTTAAAAAAGAAGAATGTAATCAAGGGAGACATGAGATTTTCTCTGTACCTCATAAAAAGCTGGAAACTGGAACGGTAGGCGCTATAAGACTTTCGGTCCGAGATGAAAAGGGTGACAACATGCCATTGGCTTATCTAAGCTGTGTGCTCCACATCAGACATGGCCGCTCCGCCGGGTATTTTGCGTCCTTGTTGAACTCGTAAGCGGTCATTATTAGCTGTGCTAATATGTATCTCACACTTAGCAACTTCAAGCATGGGGAAACCATCCCCCTCAACCCAGTCCTAGGCAATCGCGATGGTGACCTAGAGGTGGCTATCGAGGAATTGTTGTTCTACCCCGCGTGGGCTAATATTTCTGAGAAGCTGAAAAACAATTGGTTCGAGATGGTGACGAGGTTGTTACTATACCCGACGGGTATTATGATGTCTGCGCCCTCAACAAACAATTCTTTGAGCAACGAAAGTTTTCTCTGACGCAGGACCCCACAACTGGACGCATATCCCTTGCTGATCCGCCCGATTTGTCGGGGAACGACATGCGCTTTATTTCGTTCCCCGAAAAATTGGCGGGTGGCCTTGCCTACACTCTTGGGTTTGACGATTGGGTATGGGGTAATCATGTGAAGACCGGAAGAAATTTTCCTAGACTTCTCATATATAAGGAGTTGTACATTCATCTCGAGGGTCTATCATCATATGAGAACCGCCATAATTCGCTTCCCTCCACACTCCTCAGGGCTGTGCCTGTTAAAAATGTGGTATGTAATCAAGGGATACACGAGATATTCTCCGTGCCTCGCTATAAGAAGTTGGAGACTGGAACTCTAAGCGCAATTAGACTTTTGGTCTGTGATGAACAAGGCAATTCTGTGCCGCTGGCATATCTAAGTTGTGAACTCCACATCAAACATGGTTGATTCAGAAGGTCCAGGGAGGCATCGCCCAAGAGCATGCTCTACCCTAACCTTTGCGGATTTGGCCGACACTATTGGGTGGCGGGAGCCGGGTCATAACTACAAGGTATATGGCCTCCAGCTCACTCCCCAGGGTGTCTATGCTCGTGCCGCCATAGACCATCCCGACGACGATGACTGGGATCTGCAGCTTGAGCTTCGCACGGGATATACTCACCTCGAGCCCAATGGGATACTCATCAGGTTAACCAACATGGGCAAGGCGTTTGTGAGTTATCAGGCTTGCAAGACGGCCATACGCCCCAACAAGTCTTCTATTGTGACCTACCAGTCATTTCTGAAAATGCAGTGCGCCAAGCCTCTCTTCTATGCCGTATCGGTGACTGAGGCTAAAGTCTAGGGGACTAAATATTGCTTGAAGGCCGTTACAGAGTGTAAAGCCGACCTTGATATGCTAGGTAAGCCTCCTAAGGAGTCAACCATCTAACTCGAGTTAGCTATTGGGGCTGCGGCGCAGACTGAGGTTGTCCCAGTCCTTCCTGGGGTCTCTATTAAATAGAGTGCGTCAACACTCCCCAGGCATGTTGCTCTCGTAATCACTTCTGCGGCCGATGGGACGTGGGCGGCCCGGGCAACAGAGACGGACATTATAGTAGAGCTCGGTGAGGTTGCGGTGGATGAAATCATCTTTAATACCGTTACTGCTTTTGTCCGGCTTTTGTTCACTACAGGGCCGATTAGCACCGTTCGCATTGAACATTTAATATCTCAGTTGAAGAAGTAGGTTTGACGCGCAAAGAATAATGTCGCTATATCCGTCATTTGATACTAGTGACGGCGGTACCTATCGCATTCATGAGATTACCCGTCTTCGGAAGTCTCTGGAAGATGAAAGGGACAAACGGGCTGCACTGTGTAAAAAATATCGGCGTGCCGTTAATGCATTAGACGATGTGGACAGCGTGATGCTAGTGGCGAGCCTTGGTATGGGGGTGGGGGTGTTGGGCTTCTCACCACCATTATCGCTGCCCCTGTAGTTGTCGGGCTCGAGATAGCTGCCCTAGCTTGTGGAATCATGTCCGCTGGGAGCAAGCTAGTGTCCCGCAAACTAACGTCGAAAGCTAAGAAACACGATGAAATTTGCATCCTCTGGCGACGGCTAAGCTTTCCAGTATAGCCGACTTTGTTTCAAAGGCTTTGGATGATGGGAGAATTACAGACGTGGAGTATAAAATAATTACAGCTGAAGAAAATAAATTTCACCAGTTGAAAAAAGATATTCGGAGCAAGGCGCCGGCATATCTGGACGAAGAGACAAAAACATCTCTCATTCTAAAAGGACAGGACGAGGCGCGGGCAGAATTCGTAAAAGCTATAGGGTCAAAATAACCGCTATACGCGATCAGGACAATCTAGGGCCGCCCCCCCTCTACTCCACTGAATGATCCGCCACTGGATTTCAGTAATGCGTGGAAGTGGTGATATACTACTCAGAGCAGTAACTTCTGGGGTAAGTATGAACATTTTTTCCATTCATTGCTTTTCCATTTTTTCTCATCCTAGTGAATCTCACATGTGAATGAAGAGATCTCCTGTTCTATATGTTGTGTTTTGTTTGTTGATGAAGGCTAATCACCGCAACAACATGTATCAACACCATGCGCAATACACCATGTGGTGTAATTCTATTTGGTAAAACTGTACTACTTTGTTTGGAAGTAATGAATATGAAAGAATACTAAGAGCGGTGGATTCCACTAATGCCCACTACACAGAAGTAATACACTTGACATCTCAAGTGTTATTCTGTCAATGCGCTAACTGTGGGTGTGTAATGAGCATGAAATGTGTTTCAGTTAGTGGTGTTGTAAAGCTTGACTCAATCAAGTGCCGTCTCCACAATGAAGGTTGGCTACACGAAGCTAACTGGCGCGTGGCCAATTTGTTGCCGTGGGATTTTTTCCGCGAGAACAAAAATCACCGCGCGGCAGGCGTTCATAAAAACTCGTCACGCAAAAACAAATTGATCACGTTTATTTTATTCTGTCACGGCACTTCCGGCGTGATCATTTTTACCGGAAGTGGCGTTGACTGACACACACGTTTGATTATCGGGGCGTTCCTCTGCAATAGTCTCCAAACAGTCTGGTGGTGTCGCGGTGCACTAAAAAAGGAACTTTCTGACTTCACCCTACCGGTCAGAAAGTCATCGCGCTAAATTTTAGTGCTGGCGGCTCGGTACCTTTATCGATGGCCTCTTCCATGTCGGTGTATGCATCTAAGACGTCCCTTTTCGACCCCTTTGGGGTGCGACTGGGGGTCGGTGCGAACCCCTATTCGACACACCTTAGGGTGGTGCTATGGTGGTGGTATCGGTGCCCAACGCGGGAGTGTGGGGTGGTATTGGCGAGACTCTCGATATACTACTGCATGTGTATGCGTGTATGTGTGCGTATGTATGTGTGCGTGCGTGGGTGCATGTGTGCGTGTGTGGATGTATGTGTGCGTGGATGTATGTGCACGTGTGTGTGTGTGCATGTGTATGTGTGCATGCGTGCATGTATGTGCACGTGCGTGCATGGGTGCATATGCTCGTGCGTGTGCATGTGTTCGCCTTTGGGCCCTGGGGGGCTGGGCCCCGGGGCTCTCCCCACCGCTACCGACGTGTGGTACCCCCCATGTATACGGCTAAGGGGTGCCCCCGAGGTTCGTCGTGGTCCCTGGGGGAGTCGTGTTGGCTCCCCGCCGCCACCACCGCCCCCTCGAATGTGCTACCCCCTCGCCTACGGCTAAAAGCCCCATTATATACCTACTGAGCGAGGTTCTGCAAAGGATATGCTACTGAATGAATGAATACACGTAGGAATATGCTAGTATGCGAGGATTACATTCGATGCATATTTTTTAAGTTTATATAATTATGTCAATATGCACCAGTTTTATTATACTCTAGATATACATTTAGCGGACTTCCATTTCGTCTTATCAGATGTACGTCGCTTCATTGAAAACTGATTATTGTCTCAATTTACTGTATGTACAGCATTACAATTTCATTTGTGATGCTATTAATAGTAATGTCCATATATGCATAATTTTAATTGTTTTATGCATAAATTTATGATACAATGCAAAATGTTTATTATATGATTGATATACAGAATGCAATATGTTACATTAGGTTGAATGTTTGCGTTATAAAGAGCGCACTTTAACCATCCATCCATTATGTGCCAGGCCGATAAGCGTGGGCAGTCATGTTTTGCCATATCACTCGATAACCAGAGTCGTGGATCAGCTCCGTGTTCCTGTCTCGACCATGCAACGTGACCAAGTCGTCCCGGTATTTACTTCTCGGTCTTCCCCTTGGTCTCTTTCCTTCAATTTTGCCAGTTGTCACCAAGTTTTCCAAGTCATTTCTTCTCATAACATGCCCTAACAATTTTGACTGTCTATGTCTAATGACTCTAATCAGTTTCCGATTTTCATTTGTTTCTTGAAGGACTTGTTAATTAATTTTTTTCTGTCTGTCTATGGTATTCTTTGCATTTTCATCAGAAACCACATGTCCACTGCCATCATATTTTTTCAGCTTGACTGCTCATTGTCCACGTTTCACATTCATATAAAAGTACAGGTTCTATGTAGCACTTCAAAGCTATTTTTTCTCGTTTCACTTGATATCATTTTATTTATCAGCTTGTTTTTCATCTTGCAAAAAGCGACCGTCGCAATGGCAATTCTTGTTCTAATCTCTTTAAGGCATCTCCCAACAGATGTTATGACTGTTCCGAGATAACTGTACCGATTCACTTGCTTAAGAATATGCTCGGTTACTCGTATATCACATTGTGTAATGTCTCCAGATCTGTTTTCCCTGTACAGTGAAATTATTTTCAGAAATATTGAAGATATGGAAGGAATCAACATTGGCGGACGATGCATCAATAACATTAGATATGCAGATGCTACAGTCTTGATTGCAGACAATGAACAGAACCTGCAAAATTTAGTAGATGCGATTGTTACACACAGTGAACAACAAGAGTTAGAATTAAATTGTAAAAAGACAGATTATAGTGAATAGTGAATAGGTGAATAGGTACAATGAACTCGGAACAGTAATAACATCTGATGGGAGATGCCTTGAAGAGATTAGAACAAGGATCGCCATGGCAAAAGTATACATGGGTACAGGAAGGGGAGGCACAGCATCGACAGAAATAGGTGGAGGTTTGAGGCAAGAAAAGACCCACCTGTTATAGGGTCGGTACACAAATAGTTTGTGTCTTCTTGAGGATGTTAATAGACTTGCAAGTACACAGATATTATGTTCCCTATGCTATGTTTATTATTATTATGTGACATACTAGTCATGTATTGATACACAAGATGTAAAGTGGATTGTATTGATGTGTGGGTAAGAGGGGAGTGTACTATGAGAATTTGATGTATTATTTAGTGTGGTAGCTAGAGTAAGTTTGATTTATACTTACGACTACCCAGGCAATGTGTCTGGGTCACATATTTGATAAGTATTAATCTCCCTACATTTGAAAACGATATTTTCTTTTGAGGAGGGGGTAGTGACACATGCCTGGGGTCATTGACATTAAGGAGAATGACCGTGCTAGTACATAAACAAGTGACCGGGCATGAGAAATAATAGAGGAAAGTTGAAGACAGTAAGGTGAGTGACCTGGCTACGAGAAAAACAATCAACCCTGAGAAACAATGGGGCTGGTGTGAGTGGAGACCCCCAGGGTGGATGGGGAGAGAGATAGTTTTAGGCTGGGGTGTAATGTTGTGGGGAGCCCAGGGAGGGGCTACACAGCAGAGTTAAAAGACAGTGGAAAACTTTGACTTAGCAGTGGAAGCTGGGACCGACTGAGGAGTCGGGTCGCTGGAGGACAGTTGATGTTTTGGCGCCGAGCGGATCGGTGGGCTAATACGTGGGAGCTTAGACTGACTGCGGGTCAGTTCTTTGGTTGTGTTGTTCTCCCAGTTGTGAATGCGGACCTAAAACCCAGTGGGGGTTGGATAGTTAATGGAGGCCTGAACCTAGAGTGGGTTGAATAATTAGTGGAGGCTAGACCCAGTGTGTGGGTGTATTGTGTGAGGTCCAGCTGTGGATAGGAGCTGGATTATCTGCCTTGTGAATTTGAGATTAAGCAGGCCGTGAGAAGACAGTGATGTGTGCGTGTTAAGCTGTGAGGAGGATATGGATATTCTATGGATTATATAGTTTTCTGGATATATAAATATGTTCCGTGGGTCTGTTATTTCTGTATTAAAGGATTATGTGCGCCAAAATCGATCTTGTTTACTGACTGGTGAATGTGCACTGCGGGGGTGAGTCATATTGTAAGACAGTGAGATAGCTCAATTGACACACCAGGAATATCGTTACCAGGAGTAACGACCATATCACGCACTTATCATAAAGAACATCGTGATACTGACCAATAAAAAGATGTCAATTGAAACGAGAAAAAGAGTGTCGAGATGTTACATAGAACCTGTACTTTTATATGGATGTGAAGCTTGGACAATGAGCAGTCAGGCTGAAAAACATCTGATGGCTGTAGAAATGTGGTTTCTGAGGAAAATGCAAAGTATACCATGGACAGCCAGAAAGACCAATGAACAAGTCCTTCAAGAAACAACTGATTAGAGACATTAGACGTAGACAGTCACAATTTTTTGGGCATGTTATGAGAAGAAATGATTTGGAGAACTTGGTGACAACTGGTAAGATCGAGGGAAACAGACCAAGGGGAAGACCTAGAAGCAAGTACCTGGATGTCTTGGCCTTGTGGCATGGTCGAGACAGAAACACGGAGCTGATCCACGACTCTGGTGACCGAGTGAGATGGCAGAACATGACCGCCCACGCTTACCGGCATGGCACATGATGGATGGATGTATGGAGTTTGGTTTAACTGATAGTTATCTCTTATTTTTCCAAGGGCAGCAATTTTTTTATATCTTGCTGGCGGATTTAGTTTAACCATAAGAGGAAAGATTGTCAGTGAGAAAAACTTGCCTGCCTAGTCGCAAAGTAGTAGAAGTACATTTAGACACCCAATCTTCTCCTTCCCACTCCTTGGGGATACCGAGACCAGCTACTTATATTATATTCACGAAGCATTCTCAGCTATGCTCTTGGGTATTCAGGGACTTGGCCTTTTTTCAGTCTATAACAGACACCCAAAATGAAACACCAGTGTGAGAAACAGTGACTACTGACATACTGGACGGCACGGCTAGATTCTATTTAGTCAACGGAACTACTGGACTTTATTTCAGCAATAAATCTAAGTTACTTATGTCAAATTGGCGGCAGCACCCGTGCATTCTGACATATTGGCTACCTGTCCGGTGTCAAAAATAGTCACTCGATGACAGTGACAGTTAGGTCACAGTACCTACAAGTAATGATTATATAACAGTTCATAGAGGTAAGTAGTATATCACAGTACTTACAAGCAGTAACATTAACTATATTGTAATACAGACATAAATTTGAGACAATGTTGTTTCATGTACATTTTCAATAATAGCGTAAACTTGAGACAAACTATTTTGTTATGAGTGGCTTTTTTTTACTAATTTATTACAATCAAGTATACAAGAGGAGGTGGTGACGTATTTACAGTTCTATAAAATTTGGAATAAACATATATGCAGAGATTGTAGATGTTGAAGCAAAAGATGCAGACAGGCATAATCAAACGAGACGCATACAAAACAGACACTCACACACACACAGATACACACAATAAGTATGTCGGCTCGCAGGGAAATCATACAATCACCTCCCGTGTTCCTCGAATGACCTTCCAGGAGCAGTCTGCTTGAGGAAAGACTTGTGCCGCTGTGCACGATGTCCTGACCTTCGTCTGAACAAACTGGTGGCTAAACTGACTGTTTGTGGGTGTCCCTGAAAACAATGTCATGTAACAGTAGCCTGAATGTGTGTACGAGATTTCCTGGCCTGATCTGTGATGTAAACAATGTCATATAACATCAGCCAGACTGTGTGTACGAGATTTCTGACCTGGTAAGTGTTCATGAAAGGAACACATTTTCTTTAACGAAGTTTATAATGTGTTGGTCACACAAAAGACATGATTGTTTGTTTCCTTTACACTAACCAAGTCAGAATTCCACCAGACATATTGAGTTGCACTCTTACTTGTCTCTCAAAACCAACTGCACAGTTGATAACACTGCGTGTATTTCCCCAATCATCATCATGAAGTGCGATCTCCAACGGCATTATCAGTTCGTGTGCTGACTTCCTTCCTTGCCATGACATCAAGACTGAAAAGAATGCCTTTTCGCTGTCTTCCTCTTTCTCTCTCTTTTCACAAATCTTTTCAGTTGTCACATCTTCTAGCTTGTGTCTTTTCATAATGTTCCCCCACCCCCACCAAAAAGACTGTCTCTTTATGATGTTTGTAATAAGTTGGTTTTGCGACTTAGCTTCCCTTAACATGCCCGTAACTCACAATAAAGGGAATTGATCAATAGAGAGACAGGCCATAGTAATGATAAGGTTATACAGCATGACGAACCGATTGCACAACATTGGCAAGTGTATAACAGCAGACATGTAGAGAACATGCTTCTTTTTTTTTTGGCAACATAACCATATGAGACATGAGCAATTTTTCACCCTCTAAAGAAGACGATTCAAATCATATATTACATAAAATGACTTTGAATAGAGTTACTCAAGA
The DNA here is from genome assembly GCA_014155875.1 of Cepaea nemoralis. Lineage (NCBI taxonomy): Eukaryota > Metazoa > Mollusca > Gastropoda > Stylommatophora > Helicidae > Cepaea > Cepaea nemoralis. The sequence goes on along the minus strand of JACEFZ010014279.1, from coordinate 295,875 downwards.
GGTCAAGAGCTGCTAGCATGCAACAAGATGTGAAAACATAAGAGGATTGGCTCATAAACAGCGTCATGTCTCCGAAACTGAAACACTTTGGCCATATTAAATGAAGCAGTGCCTTGGAGAGAACAGTTATGGGAGACCTGGTTCCTGGCAGAAGAGGCAGGCGTCAATCGGTGCAATGGTAGACACACATTAAGAGACAACCTGTGCATAGGGAGTCACAATATTGTGGACAGGTTATGAGAATAAATATAAATACATTGGAGACCTTAGTGACAATTGATAAAATTGAGGGGAAAAGATCAAGGGGGTGGCAGAGAATTAAATACATGGATTACCTGTCTACGTGGTATGGTCCAGACAAGAACACCCAGCTGATCCACGACACTGGTACTCATGTGAAATGGCGCAACATGACCGCCCACGCGTATCGGCATGTCACAAAATGATGATGTTGGGCATAGACATGTATTAGATTAATGGGCGAGTCTTGAAAAAGGAGAGCCTGGCATATGAGACTACGACCTCCAGCATGAGAATGGAGGTGGAGGCAGTAACAGCGGCATTCCGGTGGCTAGAGGAGACTACTGCAACACACGTTGTATTCATTACGGATTCAAAGAATATGCTTAGCAAGGTGGAGAAAGGAAGGTTTCGTGTGGAATGGATCTCGTCACTTCAGAGGTCAAAGATTGTGAGAATTGTATGGATATTTTGCCCTGGCTATGCAGGTGTACGTGGGAATGAACAGGCTGATAGGCTAGCAGGGAATGCATCTCTTGGTGGTATCTTGCCTATGCACAAGGGGGAGGTAGTCTTGCGCTTGTGGGACCAGATGGAGAGGCGGAGGAACAGATTGAGAACCCATATTTGGAAAGAATGAGATTGCGGGGAATCGGCAGGGGTTCTGGAAGAATCTCAAAACTGAGAGGGAAGACGAGGAGAGCTTGTAATCAGATAGCGGTGGTAACGATTAGTAGTATGACTCTTCGCTGGCTGTTGAACGAGGGGACGGAGCACGTATGGGAATGTCCTGAGTGCAGTGATGTCGGTTCTTAACTCAACTGAACTCAACTCAACTGGTAAAAGATCGAGAGTTGTTCCTGCGGATGTGATGAGATGGCCGTTCTGCGGGACTGATGCAATATGACGTTGGTCTAACCAAGGGATCACTATGTTACCATTTCTGTTCAGTGTGTATACAGCGGTATTTCCAGTGTACAATTAGCAGGCCTCAGCAGAACTCTGTGATACTAAAATGATATCATTGGCTACCGACATAGAGCAAGGATGACATGGCAGCAGCAGTGAAGCCTGAGCTAGGTAGACTGTGAGTGCGTCCTGCATTTATACTCACAAGTGGACAAAGGCTTCCCTACTGAAGTGAAATTCCCAACGGGTTCCCTCTTCATTTCCTGTTTAAAGGGTACCGGGCTATTTATAGACAGGATAAACCCCAGGGGATATTCTTTTGTTATCAGATCTTTGTAGAAAACACTACACTACTTTACAACTAGAAAATAGAGGAACAGTTAGCAGTATTGGTACTTTTGCCTTAATTCACCCCAAACAAACAAGCATCCCTTATAGAGCCTCATTTGCATCGGTCCGGCAATCACTTCCAGTTTAGTGTTCGGTGGACTGCTTGCCCGATCGATGGATGTTTTTTTTAGTTTTTGGGCCCGTAGGGCCCTCACTGTCGACGACAGTGAGGGCCCTACGGGCCCAAAACTAACAAAACATCCATCGATCGGTCCAGCAGTCCACCAAACACTTAACCGGACAGTGATTGCCGCTGGACCGATGCGAATGAGGCTCTATAAGGGATGCTTGTTTGTTTAGGGTGAATTAAGGCAAAAGTACCGCAGTATTTAGCATAACTCAGTTGGTCACAGGAATCATAGCACTCGTCAGTGACCAGATAGAAAACGCTTGAGTCCCGGACGAATTCAGGTCCGAGGCTATAATCTACTTACACATTAGCAAGTCTGGTAGCCACAGTTAACGTCAAGACTTTGTAAGGATAACTTCGACAATGTTTGGCTGTATTCAAGCTTGTGATCTACAGATCCAATTTTCCTTGGAACAATAGGGTGTTTTCATCAGATAAGGTAATTGACATTTATCTTAACTTAACCTTGAAGTTCAGATGAATCTATTACCCAGGGAAGCTTCCGCGTTCTTGTACAGAAGAAGGGATGAAAAGGTCACGACTACAGGTATTGCCTAAGAGTGAGCCTGTATATTATGTATAGTTATCCGGATTAAAGGAGTTAGTGTTTTGAAAGTTTGAATAGCCTACCGCATAATTCTGCAGCGTCTATGTATTTATACGCAGACTGTATTGATATCCTAATTAAAAGAGCTTCAATTTGAGTAGGCAGATGATAGGGGAAAACAAAAAATAAATCATTATTCCACTATCAGCTAGTGCCATGCTCTAGTAATACACTGATTTATCTTCCCTAGGATCATGGAAACCTGTCATCACTACATCTGATTATTAAGGGATAGGTTGATGGAATTAATCCTGCAACGAATCAAGCCCACTACATGGGGATACTTATACATGCATGAAAAAAAGAATCTATTCTCTACTTAGTAGACAGTAAAAGTAGGAAGGGTAAATCTTTTCGGTGTGAACTGAAGATAATTTAGTACACTTTATACACTACACTTCTTCAGGAGAACACAACCTAATACCATTAGTCAGATTACATATTATATGGCTAAATTGACGTCCTGGTGACGTCTCTTCCTTAAACGTCAAAGAGACCTAAACCATTCGTCCTTACGGACGAAAGACAAGTGTGTGTTTGTGTGTGAATGGATTGGGGTGGAGTGTGTTCTTTTATAGATGGGTTCCAGGTCTCAAGAGCTGTCTAGAAGAGCTGGGCCTCTACATGACGAGATGGCTGTTCCATTCTACCACCTGTTAGACGATGCTCTATCCTTAATCATATATGTCAGTCATGCCAATGGATGAGGTAGTCATGAATATGAATGATGACACGTTATGTTTCTGATGGCTTGCCCGAAAAGCAAGACAACTGTTGAGTATGACTGGAAGATGTGGCAGATGACTTTCGCCAAGTTATTTGTTTCAGATTCTCCTTTTTTGGTTTGCGGAACAACAGTCAAGGTTTACGCACCCTGGCTGAAAGTATGGCGAAATGTCGCCATAGAGTGTCAGTACACGACACGCCTTTGGTTAAGGCCAACCATACATCTGCAATACAACAAAGTTTCTGCCTATGATAAAAGGGTCAACGTCAGAAGTATTATTTTATCTCTGGAACAGCCTAATTAAATGGCTACCGTTAGTGTTATTGCTGGATGAACTGGGAGTTTAAAAACATGGTTCCAATATATATTTCATGCCAGATCAAGATAGCTGCTCGAATGTTCAACATACATACCATCCTGTGTTGAAAGTTGACTTACTGTCATCAGGTGTTAACAGTTGACTTATATAAGGACCAACGCTTTACTATCATATCATGTTTGGACAATATATTTTGTCTAATGGCCAAGGCCTGAGTGGCTGTCTTCGTCAAGATTGTCCTTGTTGAAGAATCAACTACGACATTGTGAACATTAACCACCGAGCCATTATGTTTCCATCCACTTATACATGCAAGACGTTATCAGCTTGGATGGTAGCTAATGAAGGGACGAGTCCTGAAGATCTTTACTTTCAAGTATATTGGCCTGGGTTGTACATCGTCATCACGCACAGCCGGGAGGAAGAATTCTGTCATTACCAGGCGAATACGTTGCTAGCCCCAGACGTACAGACGATGACTATAGTAAGCCAATGATAAAGAACTTAACAGTCATTTTACCTGCCACCTTGGCTAAACTATTTCCCCTTCTTACATGATATTCAATGCAGTTTTTCTCATATATATTTGTATTGTTCTCTTATGGATGTTGACTTGCCTAGATTAAATCAGTGTGTAGTGTTATGAATTCACCATGTGTGTAATGTACTTGTCTATAGTGAGGAGTAACTTATTTACTTTGTATGGGACAGTAATCCAAGGAACTGCGGCGTCGGCAGAACAGTGATACCTTGACTCGCCAGATAGTTTCCTTCTATTAGTGTGGTATCATCTAGGAAGCCACCCACACGCTTCTTGCTACACCGACTTGGTTGTCTCTGAATATTTACTTTGTCAATGCGCCTACGTCGGTCGTCAGCAAGTGCTTAATTAGCATAGACTAAAAGACTACACAATGTATCTCGCGATGTATCTGTCTGATAGACAGTCAGGCAGGTATATTAGTTAGCTGCATATCTGTTACAGGACGCCGCAATCAACTCTAGAATTGTTTAGCTGTTTATGATTTCTTAATAAGTTTACGTTCATTAGTTTGCCAATGTTTTCTGAACAACCAGCACTCATACCTGTGTATGAGAATCCAACGCAAGGAGTTTCGAAAGCGGTATGTGGATTACGAAATGTCCTTCGCCACAGAGACGGCAGGAACGTCAGTAGGTAGAGAACAAAGAGATAGAAAGATGGAGAGTGGTAAACACTCCGCAGGGAAGCACGGACGAAAAGATGCTTCTGATCATCAGAAGTAGTCCCCCTTCGCTGAATGTTTCGGTCCCTTTACCTTTTTGACACTCTCAGGAGGCAGGCCGTCTAGGTCATGACTCCTGGACGTTTTTCTCCTGTCGTGCGTAGAGAAAGAGAGAGAGAGAGGGAGAGAGAGAGAGAGAGAGAGAGAGAGAGAGAGAGAGAGAGAACATCTAGATGACAACAATTATATGTAAGTAACTTATTCTTTCGTTCGCTTGAAATTTGTTTATATCAGCAATGTTGTCTCTTGTATGAATTTCAGTCTTTATTTAGATCACTCTTTGGTCGATGGAGTTTATCTTCCACTGTTGTTTCTTTAGGCCAAAGGGTTTGCCTAGCTATGTCGTATTTTGGGCAGTCTTGGAGTATGCAATCTACTGCCTGCGGCGCCAATCCACATGTTCACATGACTGATTCACCAATCTCAAATGTTCTATACATATGGTTGCGTAATCTAATGTGTCCTGTTCAGAGACACAGAATAATAATTAGTACTAGTTTGTCCATAACTTGGTAATCGTCTTGAACTGGTGTTGGTAGCTTTCTGACTGATTTGATCATTCTGTTCTTTTGGTGGTGTGTAACAGGTATATCAGTTTGTTCTTCTATTGCTTGGCCCTAGCTAGTCGAGCAGCTTTCTTGTTTCAGGGTATGATGGCTGCAAAGTTCAGAATATAGTGTCCGTAGTATTGGCAATTTCCCAGATAGGAGCGCGCCAAGTACTGATTTTGCATCTGTCAATAGCACCACAAATTGTGTCCCATGGCATACAATTATTAATTTCTCTGATGTTAAAAAAAAAAGTCGCTTAAAAGTTCATTGCACCGGGTTTTTATCCCATATGGCTCGGTCTCTTTCCGCAGTACGGAAAGCGTCGCTCAAAGCACGAACTCCGTAGCTTTTAGCGACGACCCATGGGAGTCTCCGAAACATTTAACTCGTAAACCGAAGGACGCGGCCCGGAATCGAACCCACAACCTTCGGCTCACGAGTCAAACGTCAAACGGCTTGACCACTTCGCCACAGAGACTCCCTCTGTTGTTATCGTGGCGAAGGTGTTACGGACGAAGTTCGTAATCCCGCAAACCCGCGTTCAAAACACAGCTGTGGGCGATTTGGCAGCAAACCGCCTTACTTTTTTTTCCATGAAATAATATAGGTGCCGGACAATTAGAGCATTGCTTTGCTGATCCGGCAGCTTCTGCAGCTTGTCTTGTTCCAGATGTAGGGGTGTTACCTTTCCTCTGGAGTGAACTAGACAGGCAGAGAGGGGGATCATGCTGCATAGGCAACACATGATCTCTATATTTTAGCCCAGGCTTTGTGCTATAGAGAGGCAATAACTCCATCGCTTACAAACTATCGTCTGTCAAGACGGCAAGGTGCCAATGAAGATAGGTGCCGGTCGTTCAGAACGTAATGATAAACTAAAGAACGTAAACTGGCCCAGGAATCACGAACAGCCAAGCAATGCTGGGGTTAACTGCTATGTCCTGTAAAGGATATGCAAATAACTTTTATCTTGATTGCCTAGATTTCTCCATCACATTTATTTCAGTACTTTCCTGTTAGTACTCTGGGCGTATCCTGTGTATTACTTGGGTATTCTATGTACACTCCCGCTCCTCCAATTCGAACAGCATTTTGTGCTGACCCATCTGTGTAGACTCGGATCCATAGGTCCTGTGGGTATTCTTCATCAAGGAAGCTGAGAGTGGCTGTTTTTGCATTGTCAATTGTTCTATTCTTCTATGTCTAATATTCCTTTCACGTGTGTCTTGATTTGTAGTCATTATCAGTCTATGTTCCTTTGTCCATGGAGTCCGTTCTGGACTATCAAACATTCACAAGATGTACAAGAGCAGGCAAGAAGCAACTGACTTACAAGAGCTCTCACAAACAGATACATACGTCAAGAAGTGAGACCTATACGAAACAATTCACAACACAACGATGTACGGACACCAGCTCACTTCAGTATTTACGGGGGGGCGGGGGGGGGGGGGGGGGGGGGGGGGGGGCGGGGAGAACAGACTCGTTCAAACCTGCTGCTTCACGGTTGGTTATCATTGAGGTCCGTTGTTTGTGGCGTTTGATCTTCTTTATATTTTTGCTCTCTTAGCAAATGAACACCAAATAAACATCTTCTTCTTACAGTCCGTGCAGTGTGGTGTTGGTCTTGCCACTGCCTTCTGCCTCTTTTATGCGAGTAATTTCAAATACCGACGTTCCTTCATACCATGAAGTCAAACTGTCCAGCATCTTCTCTCTTGGTCTCCCTCTGAATCTCCTCCCTCCAACCTTTCCATTTTGACGACATATTTCAGCTTTCCCCTTCTCATGACATCGAAGAATGTGGACTGTCTTCTTCTGATATGAGTAACTAGTTCTTTTTTTGTGAGTTGACTTCTTTCAAGATACCTTCATTGCTCTTTCTATCCGTTCTCATCATTCTTAAAAATAACTACATCTCCGCAGCTTTCACATAATTCCTCATCTGTCTGCTAATTGTCCATGACTGGCTTCCATACATCAGGATTGGCCCAGTGTCTTAGGATCTCTTTGTCCTCACCTCCATGACAAAGATACATTTCGGAGAATATTTCTCACCTTGTGAAACGCTGACTTTGCATGGGCTAGTCTACGTTTGATTTCCTTAATGCGTCTTCCATCTGCCCTTTCCATCTAGACAAATACTTAAATACATCGACACAAAATACGCATAGATGTTAGAAGACAGAGAAATGTCAACAGCCCAACCAAGAAGTATGAACGACAAAACAACATACGCACAGATGTGAGAAGATAGAGAAATGTCAACGGCCCAGCCAAGAAGTATGAACGACAACATACACACTGATGTGACAAGACAGAGAAATGTCCACGGCCCAGCCAAGAAGTATGAACGACAACACAACATACACACAGATGTAAGATGGCAGAGAGAGAGAGAGAGAGAGAGAGAGAGAGAGAGAGAGAGAGAGAGAGAGAGAGAGAGAGAGAGAGAGAGAGAGAGAGAGAGAATGAGAGAGAGAGAAATGTTAACGGCCCAGCCAAGAAGTCGACGCCTGTGCCTTAGGCGTAAGGAGCGCGCTCTCACAATCCCAACATATTGAGCTTGAAGTCAGACGATTTGGGATCATATAGCTTTGGTTGCTTTCCCAAAGACACGAGCAACGGCCTTTCATAAAGCATTGGTAAACTACTGAACGTAAATCTGGCTAGAAAATCACAAATAGACAATACATGCTGGCGTTGATTGGAACGTGCTGTACAGAACATGCAACTAACAGTGAAGATGTCGGAAATGGAGTACATACATTCACATAATGACAAATATAACACAGAGAACAATCTGACAGAGAAGAGGAAGAGAGCTGGACACTACATGTCACTCACTGTAAACGTTTAAACTGCATGGCTGGCTTGCGACCCAGTAACCACTGTTGTCGAACTCCACAGAACATGTCCAACGAGTTGCATCACGTAATGTGACATTTCTCAGCTTGAGAGTCCAGGAGGTAGATCTGCCAGTTTCTGGTGTTTTACTTACATCAACAACTTGCTCGTATCCCTGAACTGGCCGACATCTGTTAGCGTTACAGTAACCTACGACTGCTGCTTTCTTCATAAATCTAACGCCGGTAATCGAGAGAGGTTGATGGGTGTATGTTGTACATCTAATGTCCGGACTTTGTAGTCCGACTTCTGCTACTGGACACTCCATCTTCGGGGTTGAGAAATCTGCAGGTATAGAATGTCTGTTACAAAAAGAATCTGTATATGCAGCTAAACATGGTACCAAAAAATGTACAAGCTGTTGACAAATTGAAACATCGAGACCTTTTTGACATGGTGCATGAACTCAGCAAAGACTAGAAAGACCTCAGGATAAAGGATATCACCAAGTGCCGTGCCACTGGCGTAGGCGTTCATAACTCTCCACAGATCTCGGTCTTTGGTTTTCTGGATCAACTCTGCCATTGATATTCCTCCATGCCACCGTCGCAATTCATCCAGCATCATTTCTCGTGGTCTGCCTCTGCCTCTATTACCCTCGATTTTTCCAGTTGTCACGATGTTCTCCAACGCCTCTCTTCTCATCACATGACCAAAACAGCTGTTTGTATAAGGAATATGCACAGCATATTTTACATATTTTATTTCTCCTACCACGAGGTCTCTCCCCCACAACCCTAAACTGAGTTCATGCAATACGTCGTAAAGTTCTCGGTATTTCAGTTTGTCAACAGCTTGTTTAATACTATAATAGAAACAAAAGAATAAGGTCTTGGAATACCCCAAACTCAAGTCACTGACAGACTAAACAAACGATGATATGACCCACAGTTAAGTCGCTGACAGACTAAACAAATTGTTATATGTTCCACACTAAAGTGGCTGACAAACTAAATAACGGTAATATGCCCTATACTGAAGTCACTGAGAGACTAAAGACATGGCGATATGTCCCACACTTAAATCACTGACTGACTAAATAAATGGTGATATGTCCTAAACTAAAGTCGCTGTCAGAATAAACAAACGGTGATATGCCACACAATAAAATCATTGAATTCCTGTGGTTTGCAGATACTAAAGCTACTAACAGACTGAAAATGAATCCACAGATGTCAGTGCAAACTATGGTAACCTTTAGTGTGTGGCCAGGGGTTAGGATATCAAACTTTAGTGTGTGGCCAGGGGTTAGTATATCAAACTTCAGCGTGTGGCCAGGGGTTAGTATATCAAACTTTAGTGTGTGGCCAGGGGTTAGGATATCAAACTTCAGGGTGTGGCCAGGGGTTAGTATATCAAACTTTAGTGTGTGGCCAGGGGTTAGTATATCAAACTTTAGTGTGTGGCCAGGGGTTAGTATATCAAACTTTAGTGTGTGGCCAGGGGTTAGTATATCAAACTGTAGTATGTGGCCAGGTGTTACGATATCAAACTTTAGTGTGTGGCCAGGGGTAAGGATATCAAACTTTAGTGTGTGGCCAGGGGTTAGAATATCAAACTTTAGTGTGTGGCCAGGGGTTAGTATATCAAACTTCAGTGTGTGGCCAGGGGTTAGTATATCAAACTTCAGTGTGTGGCCAGGGGTTAGTATATCAAACTTTAGTGTGTGGCCAGGGGTTAGTATATCAAACTTTAGTGTGTGGCCAGGGGTTAGTATATCAAACTTTAGTGTGTGGCCAGGGGTTAGTATATCAAACTTTAGTGTGTGGCCAGGGGTTAGTATATCAAACTTTAGTGTGTGGCCAGGGGTTAGTATATCAAACTTTAGTGTGTGGCCAGGGGTTAGGATATCAAACTTTAGTGTGTGGCCAGGGGTTAGTATATCAAACTTTAGTGTGTGGCCAGGGGTTAGTATATCAAACTTTAGTGTGTGGCCAGGGGTTAGTATATCAAACTTTAGTGTGTGGCCAGGGGTTAGTATATCAAACTTTAGTGTGTGGCCAGGGGTTAGTATATCAAACTTTAGTGTGTGGCCAGGGGTTAGTATATCAAACTTTAGTGTGTGGCCAGGGGTTAGTATATCAAACTTTAGTGTGTGGCCAGGGGTTAGTATATCAAACTTTAGTGTGTGGCCAGGGGTTAGGATATCAAACTTTAGTGTGTGGCCAGGGGTTAGGATATCAAACTTTAGTGTGTGGCCAGGGGTTAGGATATCAAACTTTAGTGTGTGGCCAGGGGTTAGGATATCAAACTTTAGTGTGTGGCCAGGGTTAGGATATCAAACTTTAGTGTGTGGCCAGGGGTTAGGATATTCAATCTTTAGTGTGTGGCCAGGGGTTAGGATATCAAAACTTTAGTGTATGGCCAGGGGGTTGGGATATCACATTTCAATGTGTGGCCAGGGGTTAGGATATCAAATTTCAGTGCGTGGCCAGGGGTTAGTATATCAAACTTTAGTGTGTGGCCAGGGGTTAGTATATCAAACTTTAGTATGTGGCCAGGGGTTAGGATATCAACTTCAGTGTGTGGCAGGGGGTTAGGATATCAAACTTTAGTGTGTGGCCAGGGGTTAGTATATCAAACTTTAGTGTGTGGCCAGGGGTTAGGATATCAAACTTTAATGTGTGGCCAGGGGTTAGGATATCAAACTTTAATTTGTGGCCAGGGGTTGGGATATCACATTTCAATGTGTGGCCAGGGGTTAGGATATCAAACTTTAGTGTTGGCCAGGGGTTAGGTATATCAAACTTTTAGTGTGTGGCCAGGGTTAGTATATCAAAACTCTAGTGTGTGGCCAGGTGTTAGTATATCAAACTTCGTGTGTGGCCAGGGGTTAGTATATCAAACTTTAGTGTGTGGCCAGGGGTTAGGTATCAAACTTTAGTGTGTGGCCAGGGGTTAGGATATCAAACTCTAGTGTGTGGCCAGGGGTTAGTATATCAAACTTCAGGTGTGGCAGGGGTTAGGATATCAAACTTAGTGTGTGGCCAGGGTTAGGATATCAAACTTTAGTGTGTGGCCAGGGTTGGGATATCAAACTTTAGTGTGTGGCCAGGGGTTAGGATATCAAACTTCAGGTGTGTGGCCAGGGGTTAGTATATCAAACTTTAGTGTGTGGCCAGGGGTTAGTATATCAAACTTTTAGTGTGTGGCCAGGGGTTAGTATATCAAACTTTCAGTGTGTGGCCAGGGTTTAGGATATCAAACTTTAGTGTGTGGCCAGGGGTTAGTATATCAAACTTTAGTGTGTGGCCAGGGGTTAGTATATCAACTTAGTGTGTGGCCAGGGGTTAGTATATCAAACTTTAAGGGTGTGGCCAGGGGTTAAGTATATCAAACTTTAGTGTGTGGCCAGGGGTTAGGATATCCAAACTTTAGTGTGTGGCCAGGGGTTAGGTATATCAAACTTTAGTGTGTGGGCCAGGGGTTAGTATATCAAACTTCAGGGTGTGGCCAGGGGTTAGTATATCAAACTTCAGTGTGTGGCCAGGGGTTAGTATATCAAACTTTAGTGTGTGGCCAGGTTTTGGTATATCACATTTCAGTGTGTGGCGAGGGGTTAGGATATCAGACTTCAGGGTGTGGCCAGGGGTTAGGATATCAAACTTTCAGTGTGTGGCCAGGGGGTTAGGATATCAAACTTTCAGTGGTGGCCAGGGGTTAGTATATCAAACTTAGTGTGTGGCCAGGGGTTAGTATATCAACCTTTAGTGTGTGGGCAGGGGTTAGTATATCAAACTTTAGTGTGTGGCCAGGGGTTAGGATATCAAACTTTAGTGTGTGGCCAGGGGTTAGTATATCAAACTTTAGTGTGTGGCAGGGGTTAGTATATCAAACTTTAGTGTGTGGCCAGGGGTTAGTATATCAAACTTTAGTGTGTGGCCAGGAGGGTTAGGATATCAAACTTTAGTGTGTGGCCAGGGTTAGGATATCAAACTATAGTGTGTGGCCAGGGGTTAGTATATCAAACTTCAGCGTGTGGCCAGGGGTTAGGATATCAAACTTTAGTGTGTGGCCAGGGGTTAGGATATCAAACTTTAGTGTGTGGCCAGGGGTTAGGATATCAAACTTTAGGTGTGGCCAGGGGTTAGTATATCAAACTCTTAGTGTGTGGCCAGGGGTTAGGATATCAACTTTCAGTGTGTGGCCAGGGGTCTAGGATATCAAACTTTAGTGTGTGGCCAGGGGTTAGTATATCAAACTTTAGTGTGTGGCAGGGTTAGTATATCAAACTTTAGTGTGTGGCCAGGGGTTAGGATATCAAACTTCAGTGTGTGGCCAGGGGTTAGTATATCAAACTTTAGTGTGTGGCCAGGGGTTAGGATATCAAACTTTCAGATGTGTGGCCAGGGGTTAGGATATCAAACTTTCAGTGTGTGGCCAGGGGTTAGGATATCAACCTTTCAGTGTGTGGCAGGGGTTAGGATATCACATCTTCAATGTGTGGCCAGGGGTTTAGGATATCAAACTTCAGTGCCGTGGGCCAGGGTTAGTATATCAAACTTTAGTGTGTGGCCAGGGTTAGGATATCAAACTTTAGTGTGTGGCCAGGGGTTAGGATATCAACTCAGTGTGTGGCCAGGGGTTAGGATATCAACTTTAGTGGTGTGGCCAGGGTTAGGATATCAAACTTTAGTGGTGTGGCCAGGGGTTAGGATATCAACTTAGATGTGTGGCCAGGGGTTAGGATATCAAACTTAGTGTGTGGCCAGGGTTAGGATATCAAACTTTCAGTTGTGATCGGCAGGGGTTTAGGATATCAACCTTCAGATGTGTGGCAAGGGGTTTAGGATATCAACCTTCAGGCGTTAGGCACAGGGTTTAGGATATCAACTTTCAGTGTGTGGCCAGGGGTTAAGATATCAACAACTTTAGTGTGTGGCCAGGGGTTCAGGATATCAACACTTTTATGTGTCTTGAACATGGGTTTTAGGATATCAACCTTTCAATTGTGGCCAGGGTTAGCGTATTATCAACCTTTTCAGACCTGAGTCGGTCCAGGGGTTTACGGATATCAGCCTTCAGTGTGTGGCCAAGGGGTTAGGATATCAACCTTTCAGAGTGTGGCCAGGGCGTTTAGTATATCAAACCTTCAGGAGTGTGGCCAGGGGTTAGTATATCAAACTTTAGTGTGTGGCCTAGGGCTTAGTATATCAACCTTCAGAGTGTGGCCAGGGGTTAGTTATATCAACCTTTCAGTGTGTGCCAGGGGTTAGAATATCAACCTTTCAGTGGTCTTTGTTGGCCAGGGGATTAGTATATTCAAGCCTTTTGCTGTGTGGCCAGGGTTAGGATATAAAACCTTCAGAGTGTGGCCAGGGTTTAGGATATCAACCTTCAGTGTGTGACCAGGGGTTAGGATATCAACCTTCAGAGTGTGGCCAGGGTTTAGGATATCAACCTTCAGAGTGTGGCCAGGGTTTAGGATATCAACCTTCAGGATGTGGCCAGGGGATAGGATATCAAACTTTAGTGTGTGGCCAGGGGTTAGTATATCAAACTTTACTGTGTGGCCAGGGGTTAGGATAGCAAACTTCAGGGTGTGGCCAGGGGTTAGTATATCAAACTTTAGTGTGTGGCCAGGTGTTAGGATATCAACCTTCAGAGTGTAGCCAGGGTTTAGGATATCAACCTTCAGTGTGTGGCCAGGGGTTAGGATATCAACCTTCAGAGTTGTGGCCAGGGTTAGGATATCACACTTCAGTGTGTGGCAGGGGTTAGGATATCAACCTTCAGATGTGTGGCCCAGGGGTTAGGATATCAACCTTCAGGTGTGGCCAAGGGGTTAGGATATCACACTTTCATGTGTGTGGCCAGGGGTTAGGATATCAAACTTAGTGTGTGGCCAGGGGTTAGGATATCAAACTTTAGTGTGTGGCCAGGGGTTAGGATATCAAACTTAGTGTGTGGCCAGGGGTTAGGATATCAAACTTTAGTGTGTGGCCAGGGGTTAGGATATCAAACTTTAGTGTGTGGCCAGGGGTTAGGATATCAAACTTTAGTGTGTGGCCAGGGGTTAGGATATCAAACTTTAGTGTGTGGCCAGGGGTTAGGATATCAAACTTTAGTGTGTGGCCAGGGGTTAGGATATCAAACTTCAGTGTGTGGCCAGGGGTTAGGATATCAAACTTCAGTGTGTGGCCAGGGGTTAGGATATCAAACTTTAGTGTGTGGCCAGGGGTTAGGATATCAAACTTTAGTGTGTGGCCAGGGGTTAGGATATCAAACTTTAGTGTGTGGCCAGGGGTTAGGATATCAAACTTTAGTGTGTGGCCAGGGGTTAGGATATCAAACTTCAGTGTGTGGCCAGGGGTTAGGATATCAAACTTCAGTGTGTGGCCAGGGGTTAGGATATCAAACTTCAGTGTGTGGCCAGGGGTTAGGATATCAAACTTTAGTGTGTGGCCAGGGGTTAGGATATCAACTTTAGTGTGTGGCCAGGGGTTAGGATATCAAACTTTAGTGTGTGGCCAGGGGTTAGGATATCAAACTTTAGTGTGTGGCCAGGGGTTAGGATATCAAACTTTAGTGTGTGGCCAGGGGTTAGGATATCAACTTTAGTGTGTGGCCAGGGGTTAGGATATCAAACTTTAGTGTGTGGCCAGGGGTTAGGATATCAAACTTCAGTGTGTGGCCAGGGGTTAGGATATCAAACTTTAGTGTGTGGCCAGGGGTTAGGATATCAAACTTCAGTGTGTGGCCAGGGGTTAGGATATCAAACTTTAGTGTGTGGCCAGGGGTTAGGATATCAAACTTTAGTGTGTGGCCAGGGGTTAGGATATCAAACTTTAGTGTGTGGCCAGGGGTTAGGATATCAACTTTCAGTGTGTGGCCAGGGGTTAGGATATCAAACTTCAGTGTGTGGCCAGGGGTTAGGATATCAAACTTAGTGTGTGGCCAGGGGTTAGGATATCAAACTTTAGTGTGTGGCCAGGGGTTAGGATATCAAACTTTAGTGTGTGGCCAGGGGTTAGGATATCAAACTTTAGTGTGTGGCCAGGGGTTAGGATATCAAACTTCAGTGTGTGGCCAGGGGTTAGGATATCA
The DNA here is from genome assembly GCA_014155875.1 of Cepaea nemoralis. Classification (NCBI taxonomy): domain Eukaryota; kingdom Metazoa; phylum Mollusca; class Gastropoda; order Stylommatophora; family Helicidae; genus Cepaea; species Cepaea nemoralis. Next base: position 280,783 of record JACEFZ010014279.1, on the reverse strand, counting down.
AACTTTAGTGTGTGGCCAGGGGTTAGGATATCAAACTTTAGTGTGTGGCCAGGGGTTAGGATATCAAACTTCAGTGTGTGGCCAGGGGTTAGGATATCAAACTTTAGTGTGTGGCCAGGGGTTAGGATATCACACTTCAGTGCGTGGCCAGGGGTTAGGATATCAAACTTTAGTGTGTGGCCAGGGGTTAGGATATCACACTTTAGTGTGTGGCCAGGGGTTAGGATATCAAACTTTAGTGTGTGTCCAGGGGTTAGGATATCAAACTTTAGTGTGTGCCAGGGGTTAGGATATCAACACTTCAGTGTGTGGCCATGGGTAGGGATATCAACTTAGTGTGTGGCCAGGGGTTAGGATATCAAACTTTAGGCTGTGTGCCAGGGTTAGGATATCACAACCTCAGTGTGTGGCTCAGGGGTTAGGATATCAACCTTCAGAGTGTGGCCAGGGTGGTCTAGGAATCACACTTCAGGGCTTGGACAGGGGTAGGATATCAAACTTTAGTGTGTGTGCCAGGGGTTAGGATATCAACTTTAGTGTGTGTCCAGGGGTAGGATATCAAACTTTAGTGTGTGGCCAGGGGTTAGGATATCAAACTTTAGTGTGTGTCCAGGGTTAGGATATCACACTTAGTGTGTGGCCAGGGGTTAGGGATATCAACTTTAGTGTTGTGGCCAGGGGTTAGGATATCAAACTTAAGTGTGTGGCCAGGGGTTAGGATATCAACTTTAGTGTGTGGCCAGGTGTTAGGATATCAAAACTTTAGTGTGTGGCCAGGGGTTAGGATATCAAACTTAGTGTGTGGCCAGGGGTTAGGATATCAAACTTCAGTGTGTGGCCAGGGGTTAGGATATCAAACTTCAGTGTGTGGCCAGGGGTTAGGATATCAAACTTTAGTGTGTGGCCAGGGGTTAGGATATCAAACTTCAGTGTGTGGCCAGGGGTTAGGATATCAAACTTTAGTGTGTGGCCAGGGGTTAGGATATCAAACTTCAGTGTGTGGCCAGGGGTTAGGATATCAAACTTTAGTGTGTGGCCAGGGGTTAGGATATCAAACTTTAGTGTGTGGCCAGGGTTAGGATATCAAACTTTAGTGTGTGGCCAGGGGTTAGGATATCAAACTTTAGTGTGTGGCCAGGGGTTAGGATATCAAACTTTAGTGTGTGGCCAGGGGTTAGGATATCAAACTTTAGTGTGTGGCCAGGGGTTAGGATATCAAACTTTAGTGTGTGGCCAGGGGTTAGGATATCAAACTTTAGTGTGGCCAATGGTTAGGATATCAACCTTAGTGTGTGGCCAGGGGTTAGGATATCAAACTTAGTGTGTGGCCAGGGGCTAGGATATCAAACTTAGTGTGTGGCCAGGGTTAGTATATCAACACTCAGGGTGTGGCCAGGGTTAGGATATCAAACTTTAGTGTGTGGCCAGGGGTTAGGATATCACACTTCGTGTGTGGCCAGGGGTTAGGATATCACCCTTCAGGCTGTGGCCAGGGGTTAGGCTATCAAACTTTAGATGTGTGGCCAGGGTTAGGATATCAACACTTTAGTGTGTGGCAGGGGTTAGGATATCACACTTTAGTGCGTGGCCAGGGGTTAGGATATCAAACTTTAGTGTGTGGCCAGGGGTTAGGATATCAAACTTTAGTGTGGCCAGGGGTTAGGATATCACACTTCAGTGGGTGCCAGGGTGTTAGGATATCAAACTTTAGTGTGGCCAGGGGTTAGGATATCAAACTTAGTGTGTGCCAGGGGTTAGGATATCAAACTTCAGTGTGTGGCCAGGGGTTAGGATATCAAACTTTAGTGTGTGGCCAGGGGTTAGGATATCACACTTCAGTGTGTGGCCAGGGGTTAGGATATCAAACTTTAGTGTGTGGCCAGGGGTTAGGATATCAAACTTTAGTGTGTGGCCAGGGGTTAGGATATCAAACTTTAGTGTGTGGCCAGGGGTTAGGATATCAAACTTTAGTGTGTGGCCAGGGGTTAGGATATCAAACTTTAGTGTGTGGCCAGGGGTTAGGATATCAAACTTTAGTGTGTGGCCAGGGGTTAGGATATCAAACTTTAGTGTGTGGCCAGGGGTTAGGATATCAAACTTTAGTGTGTGGCCAGGGTTAGGATATCAAACTTTAGTGTGTGGCCAGGGGTTAGGATATCAAACTTTAGTGTGTGGCCAGGGGTTAGGATATCAAACTTTAGTGTGTGGCCAGGGGTTAGGATATCAAACTTCAGTGTGTGGCCAGGGGTTAGGATATCAAACTTTAGTGTGTGGCCAGGGGTTAGGATATCAAACTTTAGTGTGTGGCCAGGGGTTAGGATATCAAACTTTAGTGTGTGGCCAGGGTTAGAATATCAAACTTTAGTGTGTGGCCAGGGGTTAGGATATCAAACTTTAGTGTGTGTCCAGGGGTTAGGATATCAAACTTTAGTGCGTGGCCAGGGGTTAGGATATCAAACTTTAGTGTGTGGCCAGGGGTTAGGATATCAAACTTTAGTGTGTGGCCAGGGGTTAGGATATCAAACTTTAGTGTGTGGCCAGGGGTTAGGATATCAAACTTCAGTGTGTGGCCAGGGTTAGGATATCAAACTTTAGTGTGTGGCCAGGGGTTAGGATATCAAACTTTAGTGTGTGGCCAGGGTTAGGATATCAAACTTTAGTGTGTGGCCAGGGGTTAGGATATCAAACTTTAGTGTGTGGCCAGGGGTTAGGATATCAAACTTTAGTGTGTGGCCAGGGGTTAGGATATCAAACTTTAGTGTGTGGCCAGGGGTTAGGATATCAAACTTTAGTGTGTGGCCAGGGGTTAGGATATCAAACTTTAGTGTGTGGCCAGGGGTTAGGATATCAAACTTTAGTGTGTGGCCAGGGGTTAGGATATCAAACTTTAGTGTGTGGCCAGGGGTTAGGATATCAAACTTCAGTGTGTGGCCAGGGGTTAGGATATCAACTTCAGTGTGTGGCCAGGGGTTAGGATATCAACTTTAGTGTGTGGCCAGGGGTTAGGATATCAAACTTTAGTGTGTGGCCAGGGGTTAGGATATCAAACTTTAGTGTGTGGCCAGGGGTTAGGATATCAAACTTTAGTGTGTGGCCAGGGTTAGGATATCAAACTTCAGTGTGTGGCCAGGGGTTAGGATATCAACCTTAAGGGTGTGGCCAAGGGTTAGGATATCAAACTTTAGTGTGTGGCCAGGGGTTAGGATATCAAACTTCAGTGTGTGGCCAGGGGTTAGGATATCAAACTTTAGTGTGTGGCCAGGGGTTAGGATATCAAACTTCAGTGTGTGGCCAGGGGTTAGGATATCAACTTCAGTGTGTGGCCAGGGGTTAGGATATCAAACTTCAGTGTGTGGCCAGGGGTTAGGATATCAAACTTCAGTGTGTGGCCAGGGGTTAGGATATCAAACTTTAGTGTGTGGCCAGGGGTTAGGATATCAAACTTCAGTGTGTGGCCAGGGGTTAGGATATCAAACTTCAGTGTGTGGCCAGGGGTTAGGATATCAAACTTTAGTGTGTGGCCAGGGTTAGGATATCAAACTTTAGTGTGTGGCCAGGGGTTAGGATATCAAACTTCAGTGTGTGGCCAGGGGTTAGGATATCAAACTTTAGTGTGTGGCCAGGGGTTAGGATATCAAACTTTAGTGTGTGGCCAGGGGTTAGGATATCAAACTTTAGTGTGTGGCCAGGGGTTAGGATATCAAACTTCAGTGTGTGGCCAGGGGTTAGGATATCAAACTTCAGTGTGTGGCCAGGGGTTAGGATATCAAACTTCAGTGTGTGGCCAGGGGTTAGGATATCAAACTTCAGTGTGTGGCCAGGGGTTAGGATATCAAACTTCAGTGTGTGGCCAGGGGTTAGGATATCAAACTTTAGTGTGTGGCCAGGGGTTAGGATATCAAACTTTAGTGTGTGGCCAGGGTTAGGATATCAAACTTAGTGTGTGGCCAGGGGTTAGGATATCAAACTTAGTGTGTGGCCAGGGGTTAGGATATCAAACGTTAGTGTGTGGCCAGGGGTTAGGATATCAAACTATACGTGTGGCCAGGGTTAGGATATCAAACTTCAGAGTGTGGCCAGGGGTTAGGATATCAATCTTCAGGGTGTGGCCAGGGGTTAGGATACCACATTCAGGGTGTGGCCAGGGGTTAGGATATCAAATTTTAGTGTGTGGCCAGGGGTTAGGATATCAACTTTAGTGTGTGGCCAGGGGTTAGGATATCAAACTTCAGTGTGTGGCCAGGGGTTAGGATATCAAACTTCAGTGTGTGGCCAGGGGTTAGGATATCAAACTTCAGTGTGTGGCCAGGGGTTAGGATATCAACCTTCAGAGTGTGGCCAGGGGTTAGGATATCAAACTTTTAGTGTGTGGCCAGGGGTTAGGATATCAAACTTTAGTGTGTGGCCAGGGGTTAGGATATCAAACTTTAGTGTGTGGCCAGGGGTTAGGATATCAAACTTCAGTGTGTGGCCAGGGTTAGGATATCAAACTTTAGTGTGTGGCCAGGGGTTAGTATATCAAACTTCAGTGTGTGGCCAGGGTTTAGGATATCAAACTTTAGTGTGTGGCCAGGGGTTAGGATATAAAACTTCAGGGTGTGACCAGGGGTTAGGATATCAAACTTCAGGTTGTGACCAGGGGTTAGGATATCAAACTTTAGGTGTGGCCAGGGGTTAGGATATCAAACTTAGTGTGTGGCCAGGGGTTAGGATATCAAACTTTAGTGTGTGGCCAGGGGTTAGGATATCAAACTTCAGTGTGTGGCCAGGGGTTAGGATATCAACTTAGTGTGTGGCCAGGGGTTAGGATATCAACACTTCAGTGTGTGGCCAGGGTTAGGATATCAACTTCAGTGTGTGGCCATGGGTTAGGATATCAACCTTTCAGTGTGTGGCCAGGGGATTAGGTATATCAACCTTCAGTGTGTGGCCAGGGTTTAGGATATCAACCTTCAGTGTGTGGCCAGGGTTAGGATATCACACTTCAGGTGTGGCCAGGGTTTAGATATCAAACTTTCAGTGTGTGGCCAGGGGTTAGGATATCAACCTTCAGATGTGTGGCCAGGGTTAGGATATCAACCTTCAGTGTTGGCAGGGTTAGGATATCAAACTTTCAGTGTGTGGCCAGGGGTTAGGATATCACATTTCAGTGTGTGGCCAGGGGTTAGGATATCAACCTTAAGGCTGTGGCCAGGGTTAGGATATCAACTTTCAGTGTGTGGCCAGGGATTAGGATATCAACCTTAAGGGTGTGGCCAGGGGTTAGGATATCATACTTCAGGGTGTGGCCAGGGGTAGGATATCAACTTTCAGTGTGTGGCCAGGGGTTAGGATATCAAACTTCAGGGTGTGGCCAGGGGTTAGGATATCAAACTTTAGTGTGTGGCCAGGGGTTAGGATATCAACCTTCAGAGTGTGGCCAGGGTTTAGGATATCAAACTTCAGTGTGTGGCCAGGGGTTAGGATATCAACCTTCAGAGTGTGGCCAGGGGTTAGGATATCAAACTTTAGTGTGTGCCAGGGGTTAGGATATCAAACTTTAGTGTGTGGCCAGGGTTAGGATATCAACTTTAGTGTGTGGCCAGGGGTTAGGATATCAAACTTTAGTGTGTGGCCAGGGGTTAGGATATCAACTTTAGTGTGGCCAGGGGTTAGGATATCAAACTTTAGTGTGTGGGCCAGGGTTAGGATATCAAACTTAGTGTGTGGCCAGGGGTTAGGATATCAAACTTCAGTGTGTGGCCAGGGGTTAGGATATCAAACTTTAGTGTGTGGCCAGGGGTTAGGATATCAAACTTTAGTGTGTGTGCCAAGGGGTTAGGATATCAAACTTAGTGGTGGGCCAGGGGTTAGTATATCAAACTTTAGTGTGTGGCCAGGGGTTCAGGATATCAACCTTCAGTAGTGTGTCCAGGGGTTAGGATATCAACTTTAGTGTGTGGCCAGGGGTTAGGATATCAACACTTCAGTGGTGTGGCCAGGGTTAGATATCAAACTTCAGAGTGTGGCCAGGGGTTAGGATATCAAACTTTCAGGTGTGGCCAGGGTTAGGATATCAACTTTCAGGTCGTGGCCAGGGGTTAGGATATCAAACCTTAGTGTGTGGCCAGGGGTTAGGATATCAACCTTTAGTGTGTGTCCAGGGTTTAGGATATCAAACTTAGGGTGTGGCCAGGGGTTAGGATATCAAACTTTAGTGTGTGGCCAGGGGTTAGGATATCAAACTTTAGTGTGTGGCCAGGGGTTAGGATATCAAACTTCTAGTGTGTGGCCAGGGGTTAGGATATCAAACTTTAGTGTGTGGCCAGGGGTTAGGATATCAAACTTCAGGGTGTGGCCAGGGGTTAGGATATCAAACTTTAGTGTGTGGCCAGGGGTTAGGATATCAAACTTTAGTGTGTGGCCAGGGGTTAGGATATCAAACTTCAGTGTGTGGCCAGGGGTTAGGATATCAAACTTCAGTGTGTGGCCAGGGGTTAGGATATCAACTTTAGGTGTGGCCAGGGGTTAGGATATCAAACTTTAGTGTGTGGCCAGGGTTAGGATATCAAACTTTAGTGTGTGGCCAGGGGTTAGGATATCAAACTTTAGTGTGTGGCCAGGGGTAGGATATCAAACTTCAGTGTGTGGCCAGGGTTAGGATATCAACTTTAGTGTGTGGCCAGGGTTAGGATATCAAACTTTAGTGTGTGGCCAGGGGTTAGGATATCAAACTTTAGTGTGTGGCCAGGGGTTAGGATATCAAACTTTAGTGTGTGGCCAGGGGTTAGGATATCAACCTTCAGAGTGTGGCCAGGGTTAGGATATCAAACCTTCAGAGTGTGGCCAGGGGTTACTATATCAAACTTTAGTGTGTGGCCAGGGGTTAGTATATCAAAACTTACGTGTGTGCCCAGGGTTAGGATATCAAACTTTAGTGTGTGGCCATGAGTTAGTATATCAAACTTTAGTTTGTGGCCAGGGTTTAGTTTATCAACCTTCAGAGTGTGGCCAGGGGTTAGGATATCAACCTTTAGTGTGTGGCCAGGTGTTAGGATATCAAACTTTAGTGTGTGTCCAGGGGTTAGGATATCAAACTTCTTAGGTGTGGCCAGGGGTAGGATATCACACTTTAGTGTGTGGCCAGGGTTAGGATATCAAACCTTTCAGTGTGTGCCCAGGGTTTAGGATATCAACCTTCAGTGTGTGGCCAGGGGTTAGGAATCAACTTCAGTGTGTGAGCCAGGGTTAGGATATCAACTTTAGTGTGTGGCCAGGGGTTAGGATATCAAACTTTAGTGTGTGTCCAGGGTTAGGATATCACCTTCAGTGTGTTGGCCAGGGGTTAGGATATCAAACTTTAGTGTGTGGCCAGGGGTTGGGATATCACATTTCAGTGTGTGGCCAGGGGTTATGATATCAACTTTCAGGTGTGGCCAGGGGTTTAGGTATATCACATTTCAGTGTGTGGCCAGGGTAGGATATCCAAACTTCAGGGTGTGGCCAGTGTTTAGGATATCAACCTTCAGTGTGTGCCAGGGGTTTAGGATATCAACCGTCAGGTGTGGCCATGGTGTAGGATATCAAACTCGTAGTGTGGCCAGGGTTAGGATATCAAACTTAGTGTGTGGCCAGGGGTTAGGATATCAACCTTCTAGTGTGGTCCAGGGTTAGGATATCAACCTTCAGAGTGTGGCCAGGGTTAGGATTATCAACCTTCAGTGTGTGTGCCAGGGGTTAGGATATCAACCTTCAGTGTGTGGCCAGGGTTTAGGATATCAACCTTCAGTGTGTGGCCAGGGGTTAGGATATCAAACTTTAGTGTGTGGCCAGGGGTTAGGATATCAAACTTAGTGTGTGGCCAGGGGTTAGGATATCAAACTTTAGTGTGTGGCCAGGGTTAGGATATCAAACTTCAGTGTGTGCCAGGGTTAGGATATCAAACTTTAGTGTGTGGCCAGGGGTTAGGATATCAAACTTCAGAGTGTGGCCAGGGGTTAGGATATCAACTTTAGTGTGTGGCCAGGGGTTAGGATATCAACCTTCAGTGTGTGGCCAGGGGTTAGGATATCAAACTTCAGTGTGTGGCCAGGGTTTAGGATATCAACCTTCAGTGTGTGGCCAGGGTTAGGATATCAACTTTAGGGTGTGGCCAGGGGTTAGGATATCAACCTTCAGTGTGTGGCCAGGGGTTAGGATATCACACTTCAGTGTGTGGCCAGGGTTAGGATATCAAACTTAGTGTGTGGCCAGGGGTTAGGATATCAACTTTAGTGTGTGGCCAGGGGTTAGGATATCAAACTTTAGTGTGTGGCCAGGGGTTAGGATATCAAACTTAAGGGTGTGGCCAGGGGTTAGGATATCAAACTTTAGTGTGTGGCCAGGTGATAGGATATCAACCTTCAGAGTGTGGCCAGGGTTTAGGATATCAACCTTCAGTGTGTGGCAGGGGTTAGGATATCAAACTTTACGTGTGTGGTCCAGGGGTTAGGATATCAACCTTCAGGGTGTGGCCAGGGTTAGGATATCAAACTTAGTGTGTGGCAGGGGTTAGGATATCAAACTTCAGTGTGTGGCCAGGGGTTAGGATATCAACCTTCAGGGTGTGGCCAGGGGTTAGGATATCAAACTTCAGTGTGTGGCCAGGGGTTTAGGATATCAAACTTTAAGTGTGTGGCCAGGGGTTAGGATATCAAACTTCAAGTGTGTGCCAGGGGTTAGGATATCAAACTTTAGTGTGTGGCCAGGGGTTAGGATATCAAACTTTAGTGTGTGGCCAGGGGTTAGGATATCAAACTTTAGTGTGTGGCCAGGGGTTAGGATATCAAACTTTAGTGTGTGGCCAGGGGTTAGGATATCAAACTTTACGTCGTGTCCAGGGGTTAGGATATCAAACTTTAGTGTGTGCCAGGGGTTAGGATATCAAACTTTAGTGTGTGTCCAGGGGTTAGGATATCAAACTTTAGTGTGTGGCCAGGGGTTAGGATATCAAACTTAGTGCTGTGTCCAGGGGTTAGGATATCAAACTTAGTGTGTGTCCAGGGGTTAGGATATCAAACTTAAGTGCGTGGCCAGGGGTTAGGATATCAAACTTTAGTGTGTGTCCAGGGTTAGGATATCAAACTTTAGTGCGTGTCCAGGGGTTAGGATATCAAACTTTAGTGTGTGGCCAGGGGTTAGGATATCAAACTTTAGTGTGTGTCCAGGGGTTAGGATATCACACTTTAGTGTGTGGCCAGGGGTTAGGATATCAAACTTTAGTGTGTGTCCAGGGGTTAGGATATCAAACTTTAGTGTGTGGCCAGGGGTTAGGATATCAAACTTTAGTGTGTGTCCAGGGTTAGGATATCAAACTTCAGGGTGTGGCCAGGGTTAGGATATCAAACTTTAGTGTGTGGCCAGGGTTAGGATATCAAACTTCAGGGTGTGGCCAGGGTTAGGATATCAACTTTAGTGTGGCCAGGGGTTAGGATATCAAATCGGTGTGCCAGGGGTTAGGATATCAAACTTTAGTGTGTGGCCAGGGTTAGGATATCAAACTTTAGTGTGGCCAGGGTTAGGATATCAAACTTTAGTGTGTGGCCAGGGGTTAGGATATCAAACTTTAGTGTGTGGCCAGGGTTAGGATATCAAACTTTAGTGTGTGCCAGGGTAGGATATCACACTTTGTGTGTGGCCAGGGTTAGGATATCAAACTTTAGGTGTGGCCAGGGTTAGGATATCACACTTCAGGTGTGGCCAGGGTTAGGATATCAAACTTTAGTGTGTGGCCAGGGGTTAGGATATCAAATTAGTGTGGCCAGGGGTTAGGATATCAACTTAGTGTGTGGCCAGGGGTTAGGATATCACACTTTAGGGTTGTGGCCAGGGGTTAGGATATCACACTTTAGGGTTGTGCCAGGGGTTAGGATATCACACTTAGTGTGTGGCCAGGGGTTAGGATATCAAACTTTAGTGGGTGCCAGGGGTTAGGATATCAAACTTTAGTGTGTGGCCAGGGGTTAGGATATCACACTTCAGGGCGTGGCCAGGGGTTAGGATATCAAACTTTAGTGTGTGTCCAGGGGTTAGGATATCACACTTCAGGGCGTGGCCAGGGGTTAGGATATCAAACTTTAGTGTGTGTCCAGGGGTTAGGATATCACACTTTAAGTGTGTGTCAGGGGTTAGGATATCAAACTTTAAGTGTGTGGCCAGGGTTAGGATATCAAACTTTAGTGTGTGGCCAGGGGTTAGGATATCAACTTTTAGTGTGTGGCAAGGGTTAGGATATTCAAACTTGCAGGGTGTGGACCAGGGGTTAGGATATCAAAACTTTAGTGTGTGGCAAGGGTTAGGATATCAACTTTAGCTGTGGCCAGGGGTTAGGATATCAACTTTCAGGTGTGGCCAGGGGTTAGGATATCACCTTCAGGGTGTGGCCAGGGGTTAGGATATCAACCTTCAGGGTGTGGCCAGGGGTTAGGATATCAAACTTTTAGTGTGTGGCCAGGGGTTAGGATATCAACCTTCAGGTGTGGCCAGGGTTTAGGATATCAACCTTTAGTGTGTGGCCAGGGGTTAGGATATCAACCTTCAGAGTGTGGCCAGGGTTTAGGATATCAACCTTCAGGGTGTGGCCAGGGGTTAGGATATCAAACTTTCAGTGTGTGGCAGGGGTTAGGATATCAACCTTTAGTGTGTGCCCAGGGTTAGGATATCAAACTTTCAGTGTGTGGCCATGGGGTTAGGATATCAACCTTAGTGTGTGGCCAGGGGTTAGGATATCAAACTTTCAGTGTGTGGCCAGGGTTTAGGATATCAAACTTAGTGTGTGGCCAGGGTTTAGGATATCAACCTTCAGATGTGTGGCCAGGGGTTAGGATATCAAACTTTCAGGGTGTGGCCAGGGGTTAGGATATCAACTTTAGTGTGTGGCCAGGGCTTAGGATATCAAACTTCAGTGTGTGGCCAGGGTTAGGATATCAAACTTTAGTGTGTGGCCAGGGGTTAGGATATCAAACTTTAGTGTGTGGCCAGGGGTTAGGATATCAAACTTTAGTGTGTGTCCAGGGGTTAGGATATCAAACTTTAGTGTGTGTCCAGGGGTTAGGATATCAAACTTTAGTGTGTGGCCAGGGGTTAGGATATCACACTTCAGTGTGTGGCCAGGGGTTAGGATATCAAACTTTAGTGTGTGGCCAGGGGTTAGGATATCAAACTTAGTGTGTGGCCAGGGGTTAGGATATCAAACTTTAGTGTGTGGCCAGGGGTTAGGATATCACACTTCAGTGTGTGGCCAGGGGTTAGGATATCAAACTTTAGTGTGTGGCCAGGGGTTAGGATATCAAACTTTAGTGTGTGGCCAGGGGTTAGGATATCAAACTTTAGTGTGTGGCCAGGGGTTAGGATATCAACCTTAGATGTGTGGCCAGGGTTAGTATATCAACCTTCAGTGTGTGGACCAGGGGTTGGTATATCAAACTTAGTGTGTGTGCCAGGGGTTAGTGATATCAAACCTTCAGTGTGTGGCCAGGGGTTAGGAATATCAAACTTTAGTGTGTGGCCAGGGGTTAGGATATCAACCTTCAGGTGTGTGGCCAGGGGTTAGGATATCAAACTTTAGTGTGTGGCCAGGGGTTAGTATATCAAACTTTAGTGTGTGGCCAGGGGTTAGGATATCAAACCTTTAAGTTGTGGCCAGGGTTTAGGATATCAACATTCAGGTGTGGCCAGGGGTTAGGATATCAAACTTCAGAGTGTGGCCAGGGTTTAGGATATCAACCTTCAGAGTGTGGCCAGGGTTTAGGATATCAACCTTCAGGGTGTGGCCAGGGGTTAGGATATCAAACTTTAGTGTGTGGCCAGGGGTTAGGTATATCAACCTTCAGAGTGTGGCCAGGGTTAGTATATCAAACTTTCAGTGTGTGGCCAGGGTGTTAGGATATCAACCTTCAGAGTGTGGCCAGGGTTAGGATATCAACCTTCAGAGTGTGGCCAGGGGTTAGGATATCAACCTTCAGTGTGTGGCCAGGGGTTAGGATATCAACCTTCAGTGTGTGGCCAGGGGTTAGGATATCAAACTTTAGTGTGTGGCCAGGGGTTAGGATATCAACCTTCAGTGTGTGGCCAGGGGTTAGGATATCAACCTTCAGGGTGTGGCCAGGGGTTAGGATATCAACCTTCAGGTGTGGCCAGGGGTTAGGATATCAACCTTCAGGGTGTGGCCAGGGTTAGGATATCAAACTTTAGTGTGTGGCCAGGGGTTAGGATATCAAACTTTAGTGTGTGGCCAGGGGTTAGGATATCAACCTTCAGAGTGTGGCCAGGGTTTAGGATATCAACCTTCAGTGTGTGGCCAGGGGTTAGGATATCAACCTTCAGAGTGTGGCCAGGGTTTAGGATATCAACCTTCAGGGTGTGGCCAGGGGTTAGGATATCAAACTTTAGTGTGTGGCCAGGGTTAGTATATCAAACTTTAGTGTGTGGCCAGGGGTTAGGATATCAAACTTTAATGTGTGGCCAGGGGTTAGGATATCAACCTTCAGGGTGTGACCAGGGGTTAGGATATCAACTTCAGTGTGTGGCCAGGGGTTAGGATATCACACTTCAGGGTGTGGCTCAGGGGTTAGGATATCAAACTTTTAGTGTGTGGCCAGGGGTTAGTATATCAAACTTTAGGTGTGGCCAGGGGTTAGGATATCAAACTTTAGTGGTGGCCAGGGGTAGGATATCAATCTTCAGGGTGTGGCCAGGGTTAGGATATCAAACTTTAGTGTGTGGCCAGGGGTTAGTATATCAAACTTTAGTGTGTGGCCAGGGGTTAGGATATCAAACTTCAGTGTGTGGCCAGGGGTTAGGATATCAAACTTCAGTGTGTGGCCAGGGGTTAGGATATCAAACTTCAGTGTGTGGCCAGGGGTTAGGATATCAAACTTTTAGTGTGTGGCCAGGGGTTAGGATATCAAACTTTAGTGTGTGGCCAGGGTTTAGTATATCAACCTTTCAGATGTGTGGCCAGGGGTTAGGATATCAAACTTCAGTGTGTGGCCAGGGGTTAGGATATCAAACTTTAGTGTGTGGCCAGGGGTTAGGATATCAAACTTAGTGTGTGGCCAGGGGTTAGGATATCAACTTCAGAGTGTGGCCAGGGTTAGGATATCAAACTTCAGTGTGTGGCCAGGGGTTAGGATATCAACTTCAGGTGTGTGGCCAGGGGTTAGGATATCAAACTTTAGTGTGTGGCCAGGGGTTAGGATATCAACCTTTAGTGTGTGGCCAGGGTTTAGGATATCAACCTTCAGAGTGTGGCCAGGGTTTAGGATATCAACCTTCAGAGTGTGGCCAGGGGTTAGGATATCAACCTTCAGAGTGTGGCCAGGGGTTAGGATATCAAACTTTAGTGTGTGGCCAGGGGTTAGGATATCAACCTTCAGAGTGTGGCCAGGGTTAGGATATCAAACTTTAGTGTGTGTCCAGGGTTAGGATATCAAACTTTCAGTGTGTGGCCAGGGGTTAGGATATCAACCTTCAGAGTGTGGCCAGGGGTTAGGATATCAAACTTTAGTGTGTGGCCAGGGTTTAGGATATCACACTTCAGTGTGTTGCCAGGGGTTAGTATATCAAACTTTAGTGTGTGGCCAGGGGTTAGGATATCAAACTTTAGTGTGTGGCCAGGGGTTAGGATATCACACTTCAGGGTGTGGCCAGGGGTTAGTATATCAAACTTTAGTGTGTGGCCAGGGGTTAGGATATCAACCTTCAGAGTGTGGCCAGGGGTTAGGATATCAACCTTCAGTGTGTGGCCAGGGGTTAGGATATCAAACTTCAGTGTGTGGCCAGGGTTAGGATATCACACTTCAGTAGTGTGGCCAGGGTTAGGATATCAACCTTCAGTGTGTGGCCAGGGGTTAGGATATCAAACTTCAGTGTGTGGCCAGGGTTTAGTATATCAACCTTCAGAGTGTGGCCAGGGGTTAGTATATCAAACTTTAGAGTGTGGCCAGGGGTTAGTATATCAAACTTTAGTGTGTGGCCAGGGTTTAGTATATCAACCTTCAGAGTGTGGCCAGGGGTTAGTATATCAAACTTTAGTGTGTGGCCAGGGGTTAGGATATCAAACTTTAGTGTGTGGCCAGGGGTTAGGATATCAAACTTCAGGGTGTGGCCAGGGGTTAGTATATCAAACTTTAGTGTGTGGCCAGGGGTTAGGATATCAACCTTCAGGTGTGGCCAGGGTTTAGGATATCAACCTTCAGTGTGTGGCCAGGGGTTAGGATATCAACCTTCAGAGTGTGGCCAGGGGTTAGGATATCAACCTTCAGTGTGTGGCCAGGGGTTAGGATATCAAACTTCAGAGTGTGGCCAGGGGTTAGGATATCAACCTTCAGTGTGTGGCCAGGGGTTAGGATATCAACCTTCAGGTGTGGCCAGGGGTTAGGATATCAAACTTTAGGGTGTGGCCAGGGGTTAGGATATCAAACTTTAGTGTGTGGCCAGGGGTTAGGATATCAAACTTTAGTGTGTGGCCAGGGGTTAGGATATCAAACTTTAATGTGTGGCCAGGGTTAGGATATCAAACTTTAATTTGTGGCTAGGGGTTGGGATATCACATTACAATGTGTGGCCAGGGGTTACGATATCAGACTTCAGGGTGTGGCCAGGGGTTAGGATATCACATTTCAGTGTGTGGCCAGGGGTTAGGATATCAAACTTCAGGGTGTGGCCAGGTGTTAGGATATCACATTTGAGTGTGTGGCCAGGGTTTAGGATATCAACCTTAAGGCTGTGGCCAGGGGTTAGGATATCAGACTTCAGGGTGTGGCCAGGGGTTAGGATATCACATTTCAGTGTGTGGCGAGGGGTTAGGATATCAGACTTCAGGGTGTGGCCAGAAGTTAGGATATCAGACTTCAGGGTGTGGCCAGGGGTTAGGATATCAGACTTCAGGGTGTGGCCAGGGGTTAGGATATCAGACTTCAGGGTGTGGCCAGGGGTTAGGATATCAAACTTAAGGGTGTGGCCAGGGGTTAGGATATCAAACTTCAGTGTGTGGCCAGGGTTAGGATATCAAACTTAAGGGTGTGGCCAGGGGTTAGGATATCAAACTTCAGGGTGTGGCCAGGAGTTAGGATATCAGACTTCAGTGTGTGGCCAGGGGTTAGGATATCAGACTTCAGGGTGTGGCCAGGGGTTAGGATATCAGACTTTCAGTGTGTGGCCAGGGGTTAGGATATCAGACTTAGGGTGTGGCCAGGGTTAGGATATCAGACTTCAGGGTGTGGCCAGGGGTTAGGATATCAGACTTCAGTGTGTGGCCAGGGGTTAGGATATCACATTTCAGTGTGTGGCGAGGGGTTAGGATATCAGACTTCAGTGTGTGGCCAGGGGTTAGGATATCAACCTTCAGAGTGTGGCCAGGGTTTAGGATATCAACCTTCAGGGTGTGACCAGGGGTTAGGATATCAACCTTTAGTGTGTGGCCAGGGTTAGGATATCAAACTTTAGTGTGTGGCCAGGGTTTAGGATATCAACCTTCAGGGTGTGGCCAGGGGTTAGGATATCAAACTTTCAGTGTGTGGCCAGGGTTTAGGATATCAACCTTCAGGTGTGGCCAGGGGTTAGGATATCAAACTTTAGTGTGTGGCCAGGGGTTAGGATATCAAACTTTAGGGTGTGGCCAGTTGTTAGGATATCACATTTCAGTGTGTGGCCAGGGTTTAGGATATCAACCTTAAGGGTGTGGCCAGGGGTTAGGATAACAAACTTTAGTGTGTGGCCAGGGATTAGGATATCAACCTTAAGGGTGTGGCCAGGGGTTAGGATATCAAACTTTAGTGTGTGGCCAGGGTTTAGGATATCAACCTTAAGGATGTGGCCAGGGGTTAGGATATCAAACTTCAGTGTGTGGCCAGGGGTTAGTATATCAAACTTTAAGTGTGTGGCCAGGGGTTAGGATATCAACCTTCAGTGTGTGGCCAGGGGTTAGTATATCAAACTTTAGTGTGTGGCCAAGGGGTTAGTATATCAAACTTCAGTGTGTGGCCAGGGGTTAGGATATCAAACTTCAGGGTGTGGCCAGGGGTTAGGATATCAAACTTTAGTGTGTGGCCAGGGGTTAGGATATCAACCTTTCAGTGTGTGGCCAGGGGTTAGGATATCAAACTTCAGTGTGTGGCCAGGGGTTAGGATATCAAACTTTAGTGTGTGGCCAGGGGTTAGGATATCAAACTTTAGTGTGTGGCCAGGGGTTAGGATATCAAACTTCAGGGTGTGGCCAGGGGTTAGGATATCAAACTTTAGTGTGTGGCCAGGGGTTAGGATATCAAACTTTAGTGTGTGGCCAGGGGTTAGGATATCAAACTTTAATGTGTGGCCAGGGGTTAGGATATCAAACTTTAAGTGTGTGGCCAGGGTTTAGGATATCAACCTTCAGAGTGTGGCCAGGGGTTAGGATATCAAACTTCAGTGTGTGGCCAGGGGTTAGTATATCAAACTTTAGTGTGTGGCCAGGGGTTAGGATATCAAACTTCAGTGTGTGGCCAGGGGTTGGGATATCACATTTCAATGTGTGGCCAGGGGTTAGGATATCAAACTTATGGTGTGTGGCCAGGGTTAGGATATCAAACTTTAGTGTGTGGTCCAGGGGTTAGGATATCAAACTTTAGTGTGTGGCCAGGGGTTAGGATATCAAACTTCAGTGTGTGGCCAGGGTTAGGATATCAACCTTCAGGGTGTGGCCAGGGTTTAGTATATCAACCTTAAGAGTGTGGCCAGGGTTAGGATATCAAACTTTAGTGTGTGGCCAGGGGTTAGGATATCAAACCTTTTAGGGTGTGGCCAGGGGTTAGTATATCAACCTTTAGTGTGTGGCCAGGGGTTAGGATATCAAACTTTAAGTGTGTGCCAGGGTTAGGATATCACACTTTAGTGTGTGGCCAGGGGTTAGGATATCAACCTTTCAGATGTGTGGCCAGGGGTTAGGATATCAACCTTCAGTGTGTGGCCAGGGGTTTAGGATATCACACTTCAGTGTTGTGGCCCAGGGGTTAGGATATCAACCTTTAGTGTGTGGCCAGGGTTAGGATATCAACCTTCAGTGTGTGGCCAGGGGCTAGGATATCAACCTTCAGAGTGTGGCCAGGGTTTAGGATATCAACCTTCAGTGTGTGGCCAGGGGTTAGGATATCAACCTTCAGAGTGTGGCCAGGGTTTAGGATATCAACCTTCAGGGTGTGACAAGGGGTTAGGATATCAACCTTCTAGTGTGGGCCAGGGGTTAGGATATCACACCTTCAGGGTGTGGCCAGGGTTTAGGATATCAACCTTCAGGGTGTGGCCAGGGGTTAGGATATCAACCTTCAGGTGTGTGCCAGGGGTTAGGAATGATCAAACTTTAGTGTGTGGCCAGGGGTTAGGATATCAACCTTTCAGTGGTGTGCCAGGGGTTAGGATATCAACCTTCAGAGTGGTGCCAGGGGTTAGGATAATCAACCTTTCAGTGTGTGGCCAGGGGTTAGGATATCAACCTTTCAGAGTGTGGCCAGGGTTAGGATATCAAACTTTAGGTGTGGCCAGGGGTTAGGATATCACATTTCAGGGTGGCCAGGGGTTAGGATATCACACTTTAGTGTGTGGCAGGGGTTAGGATATCAACCTTCAGTGTGTGGCCAGGGGTTAGGATTATTTTTGTGGGCAGGGGGGTAGTATCAAACTCAGAATGGGGCCAGGGTTTTTTAGTTTTTTGTGTGGCCAGGGGTTAGGATATCAACTTCAGGTGTGGCCAGGGTTTAGGATATCAAACTTCAGTGTGTGGCCAGGGTTAGGATATCAACATTAGGTGTGGCAGGGGTTAGGATATCAAACTTTAGTGTGTGGCCAGGGGTTAGGATATCAACTTCAGTGTGTGGCAGGGGTTAGGATATCAAACTTTAGTGTGTGGCCAGGGGTTAGTATATCAAACTTTAGTTGTGTCCAGGGGTTAGGATATCAAACTTCAGGGTGTGGCCAGGGTTAGGATATCAAACTTTAGTGTGTGGCCAGGGGTTAGGATATCAAACTTAGTGTGGGCAGGGGTTAGGATATCAAACTTCAGTGTGTGGCCAGGGTTTTAGGATATCAAACTTCAGTGTGTGGCAGGGGTTAGATATCAAACTTCAGTGTGTGGCCAGGGGTTAGGATATCAACCTTCAGTGTGTGGCAGGGTTAGGATATAAAACTTCAGTGTGTGGCAGGGGTTAGTATATCAACCTTCAGTGTGTGGCCAGGGGTTAGGATATCAACTTCAGTGTGTGGCCAGGGGTTAGGATATCAAACTTTAGTGTGTGGCCAGGGGTTAGTATATCAAACTTTAGTTGTGGCCAGGGGTTAGGATATCAAACTCTAGTGTGTGGCCAGGGGTTAGTATATCAAACTTTAGTGTGTGGCCAGGGGTTAGGATATCAAACTTTAGTGTGTGGAGGGGTTAGGATATCAACTTTAGGGTGTGGCCAGGGGTTAGGATATCAAATTCAGGTGTGGCCAGGGGTTAGGATATCAAACTTAGTGTGTGGCCAGGGGTTAGGATATCAAATTTAGAGTGTTGGCCAGGGTTTAGGATATCAACTTCAGTTGTGGGCCAGGGGTTAGGATATCAAACTTTAGTGTGTGGCCAGGGGTTAGGATATCAAACTTTAGTGTGTGGCCAGGGGTTAGGATATAAACTCAGAGTGTGGCCAGGGTTAGGATATCAACCTTCAGAGTGTGGCAGGGTAGGATATCAAACTCAGTGTGTGGCCAGGGGTTAGGATATCAAACTTTAGTGTGTGGCCAGGGGGTTAGGATATCAAACTTCAGTGTTGTGGCCAGGGGTTAGGATATCAACTTCAGACTGTGGCCAGGGTTTTAGGATATCAACTTCGTGTGTGGCCAGGGGTTAGGATATCAACTTAGTGTGTGGCCAGGGTTTAGGATATCAACCTTCAGTGTGTGGCCAGTGTTAGTATATCAACCTTTGTGTGTGGCAGGGGTTAGGATATCAACTTTCAGTGTGTGGCCAGGGGTTAGGATATCAAACTTTAGTGTGTGGCAGGGTTTAGATATCAAACTTTCGTGTGGGCCAGGGGTTAGGATATCAAACTTAGTGTGTGGGAAGGGGTTAGATATCAAACTTAGGGTGTGGCCAGGGGTTAGGATATCACACTTGTTGTGTGGCCAGGGTTAGGATATCAGATTCAGGGTTTGGCCAGGGGTTAGGATATCACACTTCAGTGTGTGGCCAGGGGTTAGGAATACACATGTCAGGTTTTTTTGGTGGCCAGGGTTAGGATATCACACTTGAGTGTGTGGCCAGGGGTTAGGATATCAAAACTTCAGGTGTGTGGCCAGGGTTTAGGATATCAAACTTTAGTGTGTGGACAGGGTTAGGATATCACCTTCAGAGGGTGGCCAGGGTTTAGGATATTAACTTCAATGTGTGGCCAGGGGTAGGAACAACTTCAGAGTGTGGCCAGGGTTTAGGATATCAACTCAGGGTGTGACAGGGGTTAGGATTAAACTTTAGTGTGTGGCCAGGGTTAGGTATATCAACTTTAGTGGTGGCCAGGGGTTAGATATCAAACCTTCAGAGGTGTGGCCAGGGGTTAGGATATCAACTTAGTGGTGTGGCAGGGGTGGATATCAATGGACACTGTAGGGCCAGGGGTTAGATACCAGATCAGGGTGTGGCCAGGGGTTGGATATCAAATTCAGTGTGTGGCCAGGGGTTTAGGATACACATTTCAGGGGTGGCCAGTTGTTAGGATACCACATTGAGCTGTGTGCCAGGGTTTAGGATATAAACCTTAAGAGGCTGTGGCCGGTTAGGATATCAAACTTCGGGGGGCCAGGGGGTTTAGTATTATAAATAAAAAGTGTGTGGCGAGGGGTTAGGATATCAGATCAGGGTGTGGCCAGAAGTTAGGATATCAGACTTCCGGTGTGGTCAGGGGTTAGGAGATCAGACTAAGGTCTTGTGGCCAAGGGGAGGAATCAGGACTTCAGGGTGTTTGTGGCAAGGGGTATGAATCCGACTTCGGGTTGGCCAGAAGTTCGGATATAGATCTTCAGGGTGTAGCCAGGGGTTAGGATACAGACTCAGGGTGGGCCAGGGTGGTTAGAATATCAGACTTCAGGGGTGGCAGAAAAGGGATCAGACTTCAGGGTGTGGCCAGGGGTAGGTATCAGACTCAGGGTGTGGGCAGAAAGAGAAGTTAGGATATCAGGAACTTAGGGTGTGGCCAGGGTAGGATATCAGACTTTCAGGGGTGGCAGTGGTTAGGTATAAGACTTCAGGTTTGGCCAGGGTTTAGATATCAGACTTCAGGGTGCCAGGGGTTGTGATATCAAACTTTAGTGTTTGGCAAGGGGTAGGATAGCCAACTTAGTGTGTGGCCAGGGGTAGGATATCAACCTGCAGACTTGGACCAGGGTTAGGATAATCAACCCTCCAGTGTGGGCTAGGGTTTAGGCTATCAACCTTCAGAGTGGCCAGGGTTTAGGATATTTCAACTCAATGTGTGGCCAGGGGGTTAGTAGAATATCAGACTTCAGGGTGTGGCCAGGGGTTAGGATATCAGACTTCAGGGTGTGGCCAGGGGTTAGGATATCAGACTTCAGGGTGTGGCCAGGGGTTAGGATATCAGACTTCAGGGTGTGGCCAGGGGTTAGGATATCAGACTTCAGGGTGTGGCCAGGGGTTAGGATATCAGACTTCAGGGTGTGGCCAGGGGTTAGGATATCAAACTTTAGTGTGTGGCCAGGGGTTAGGAAATCAAACTTCAGTGTGTGGCCATGGATTAGGATATCAAACTTTAGTGTGTGGCCAGGGGTTAGGATATCAAACTTTAGTGTGTGGCCAGGGGTTAGGATATCAAACTTTAGGGCGTGGCCATTATGTTTGGACATCAAATTTCAGGGTGTGGCCAGGGGTTAGGATATTAAACTTTAGGTCGTGGCCATTAGGTTAGGATATCAACCTTCAGTGTGTGGCCATGGGTTAGGATATCAAATTTTAGTGTGTGGCCAGGAGTTAGATTATCAAACTTTAGTGTGTGGCCAGGGGTTAGGATATCAAACTTTATTGTGTGGCCAGAGGTTAGTGTCAAGGTCCTGACAGGACATAATAGAGGACAGAGGACAGACATAGGGACTTGGGGTGAGTACGCGATAGGAGAACAGTCTAGAAGCTTAGGACTGTAGAGACAGGACTGTGCCATTGAGTGACAAGTTAACCTTGGATAGAATCACGCAGTGCTCCTAGTAAATTCCAAACAGACGGAGTTTTACAGTCCGGACACGCCATCCCAGTAATACATGAGAGTGTCAATGCCACCTTATCATTACAAGGCAAACTTGATTTTCATAAAGGCTTTTTAAATAACCAGCCATGCCGAATAATTCGTGATAGCGGAGCAACCCTGATTGAGGTCAGAAAAACATGAGTACGTGACATTGACTATAGAGGAAACTTTGTCACCTGTCGCACATTTGCAGGGAATATTGAAAAATACCCCATAGCAATGACATAAATGCACACACCATTCTTGTCAGGCAATGTATTATGCGAGGTATTAGATAATCCTTGTGCAGATCTAATTGTTGGAAATCTTCCAGGCGTAAAAAAAAAATGTTCCAACAAAACCATCAAAATTTGAGATCAAAGGCATTGCAACATTAAGTCAGTAACAAAACCGACTGCAATTGAACACAATTATGAATACCAAAAAGAAAAGGTACAAGTAAAAACTCCAAGGGAGACTATCAATGACAAAACTAAACAAGAAACAAATGGTTTGCATTATACTTGTTCTACCCAAGTTTATCAGGTCAAAGTGGCAAATAAAATAGTCATCAACGCTGCTGACAAACCTACAAAAGTTGTCACCATTACCAAAGTAACATCACAAGACAGCGACTATGCAGGACAAACAACAAATAAATGAAACAACGCAAACAAAACATGTAAGACATAAACCACATACCCTGCTCCCACATACAGACAAACCGGATTATGAGAAAAACATAAGCAGAAATCAATCTTCGCCAACACTCAATAGTGCAGAAACAAGGGACAATATTAAGACTGACACGACACTTACTGATTTAGGAGAAGACGACAACAATACTTTCCCTAAGACACACAATGTTGCCGATAAATCTAAACACCCAGATTCACCATTCCATACAATTAACTTAGATACAAAATTTCCACTACTGCTGTTAATAAGTACATTCATCACAGCACTTGTAGTACAGAAAAAATTAACCGTAACCATAATATTCTTGACAAATCAATTATCTCTGATACTAAAAACTGTGTTAATAAATCAGATTACATCACTTGATTTCTATGGTAAATTTACAGTTATAATATATATATAATTATATACTCTTATAGTTTTCAGTAATTTTTATATGTAATTAAGACAGTTAAAATAAATTGCAATTGTAAGAGTGTCTATTTAGACGATGAAATCAAGAAATTAAAGTTAATTTTTTCAAACCCACCCATTCTTCATTTCCCAGATATAAATACTCCATTTATTTTGAAAACAGACGCCAGCACTACCACCATAGCAGGGGTACTCATGCAGAAACATGAGGGCATCGAGCATCCAGTCGTCTACGTCAGCAGGAAGCTAAAGCCAGCCGAACAACGCTATAGTATTGCGGAACTTGAAGGACTGAGTGTGGTCTATTGTGTCCTTCATCATCATCATCATCAAGTTCCGTGCCGGCTGGCGTAGGCGTTCATGGCTCTCCATAGATCTCGGTCTTTGGTTTTCTGGATCAACTCTGCTGCTGATATTCCTCCATGCCACCGTCTCAATCCATACAGCATCACTTCTCTTGGTCTACCTCTGCCTCTCTTCCCCTCGATCTTTCCAGTTGTTACGATGTTCTCCAATGCCTCTCTTCTCATCACATGACCGAGGAAAGATGTTTGTCTCTGTCTTATTGTTGTATATAATGTTCTAGTTTCGTTAGCCTGTTTCAGGCAGTCGTCGTTAGTTACTCTGGCAGTCCAAGGAATTCGCAACATTCGTCTCAGGAACCACATCTCTGTTGCTTCTAAGTTCATCTTAATTTGTTCATTTTACATTCCAAGATTCACTGCCATACAGCAAAACTGGTTCTACATAGCATTTCATCACTCTCTTTCTTACATTCAGTGATAGTGACTTATTGCATAAGATACTCTTCATTTTCTGAAATGCGGCTTTTGCCTGCCCTATTCTGCTCCTTATCTCTGTTGTACATCTTCCATCTGATGTTATAAATGCCCCTAGGTATCTAAAATTATCAACTTGGTTAAGCATTTTCCCTTCTATTTCTATGTCACATTTTGGTGTCACCATTTTCTTTGATATTACCATTGTTACTGTTTTCTTGATATTCAAGGAGAGTCCTTTCCTTGCACTCTCTGTTACTACAACGTCTAATAATTGTTGTAGGTCTGTTGAATTATCCGCCACCAATACTGTGTCATCTGCATAGCGTATATTATTTATATTATAACCTCCAACTAGTATTCCTGGCATCTCTTTGATCCCTCTCATTATTACTTCGCTATAAAGGGAGAATAGATCTGGTGACAAGACACACCCTTGTCGTACTCCTAGCTTTATCTGTTCGTAACTACCCTCTTTATTTCCCATTTTAATTGCTGCTACTTGGTTCCAGTAAATATTCTTTATTATTCTTAAATCTTTTCCATCAGTGTTGATATCTTCCAACATTTTAATCAGTTCATCATGTTTTACTTTATCAAATGCCTTAGTATAATCTATGAAGCACAAATATATGTCTCTCTGTTTCTCTATTGACCTTTCTATTAGTGTCCGTAATGTATAAATTGCATTGTTTGTGCCCTTTCCTTCCACAAATCCATACTGTTCTTCACTAATTTCCATTTTTATTTTCTTTTTGGTTCTTCTCATTATGATTCTGAGTAGAAGCTTAGTGATATGGTTTATAAGGTTAATTGTACGAAAATCTTCACAATCAATTGCTCCTGGTCTTTTTGGTATAGCTATAAATACAGATTTCAGCATATCACTGGGTAAATATCCACTGCTGTAAATATCATTCAACATTTTGGTTAATATATCTACTCCAAATTCTCCCAATACTTCTAATTCTTCTATTGTGATTTCATCTGGCCCAGCTGTTTTCCTTTCTTCATACGTTTCATAGCGTCAGCGACTTCTTATTTCAGAATAGGTGGACCTTCTAAGTTACTATCTTCTGTTAATTCTTCCCTCTCTCCTTCATATAATTCTCTTATATACTCATTCCACCTCTTCATTATAGCATCTTCCTCTAATATTATCTTTCCTGTTTTTGATTTCAAACACCCTGTATTTATTCTTAATTTTCTTCCTGTAAGCTCACTGATTTGTCTGTGCATATTTTTTGTATCTTTAATGGAATGTAATTCAATTTTTTTGCATTGCTCGTTCAACCAACTTTCTTTAGCCTTCACACATTTATCTTTTATTTCTTTATTTATCTTAGCGTATTCTTGTTTGTCATTTATACTCTATTTTCTTTTGTCCATTAGTTTTAAGATATCTTCATTCATCCATTTTTTCTTAGCTATTTTGCCTCTCTCCGGTAATACTTCTTTGCTAGTTTGATGAATGGAGTCCCTTAACATTTCCCATTGTTCATCTATACTCTGTATTTTAGTTATTGCATTGTACCTATTTTTCACAGTCACTCTGTATTGTTCTTGCATTTCTTTATCTATTTTCAGAACCTCTTTATTAAGTCGCATGTTCTTAACCATTTTTTCCCTCTCTTTAATCTTACTTTTATTTGTCCACATAGTGGTACATGATCACTATTACAGTCAGCACCAGGCATTGTCTTTACATTCATTAAAGCATTTCTAAATCTTTTATTAATTAGTATGTAGTCAATTTGGTTGCGTATTTTCTTATCAGGGCTTATCCATGTGTACAGTCGTCTTTTATGGTGTTTAAACCATGTGTTTCCAATTATCATATCATTGATATTTGCCCATTCTATTAGCTTTTCCCCTCTTTCATTTCTTGTGCCTAAACCATAATTCCCCACTACATCCTCCATTTTTCCCTTTCCTACTTTTGCATTAAAATCACCAAGTATTATCTTTATTTCTTGTGATCCAATTTGAGCCATCGCCATTATTTCGTCGTAAAAGTGTTGTATTTCTTCATCACTACTGCTTGCTGTTGGTGCATATACTTGTATAATATTTATGTTTATTGGTTTGCCTTTGATTTTTACCATAATAACTCTATCTGAAATACACCAGTATCCATGAATTCACTTGGCTGTTTTTTCGTCTAATTTTATTCCTACACCTTTTTCATGTGTATCCCCTCCAGAATAAATTATTGTGTGATTGTCAGCTATAATTTTGCCCGATCCCTTCCATCTCATCTCACTAACGCCTAATATATTCATTTTCATGCTATCCATCTCTCTTAGAACATTGGTCAACTTTCCTAGCTCATTTAATGTCCTAACATTCCATGTTCCTACTCTAAATTTATTTATTTTAGTTAAGATTTTGCCATCAGTAGCTGGATGACGGTCTGGTGTCACCTGTGGCTCATGACTGTCCCTACCGGACGAGGATGCCCTAAGACAGCCATTAACGTCCTTCACTAACTTTGATATATGTTTTGCCATGAAGTCTTGGGAAGATAATGTGGTGGTTTCCCCTTGCCTTCCACATTCACATGGTGGTCTTTTTACCTCTGCCTTTGACAGCCATTTCCGACTGTAAGGACAAGTGAGTGCCCTTCTCTGCTCAGCTGCAGAGTTGTCCACTTATTCCGGTGGATACTCGGTCCCCAGAGCTGTGTTAGCCACACCGTAGTGTGTTTCCATCCTCTACCACGGTGAGGTGCAGTTGGGATTTTCCCTTCATAAAGTTATGGTCTCTGACCAAAACTCTCCAGTACTTTTAGAGGACATTGTGTCCTTATATTATCTGAAATATTTGGATTGTGTCCTTAAATTATCCAAATATTTCAGAGGCACCCACTTTCTTATCCAAACCGACAACTCACCTTTACTGGTGATCAAGCATGGGACACCCAAAAATAAAAGAATCGTTCGTTGGGCCCTAGTGCTTCAAGATTTCTCCTATCACATTCAGGACATTCAGGGAGCTAAAAATATTTTACCAGATCTCTTGACGAGAATGCCTGATTCCGCAGTCGAATGAAACACCGACCTCGCTGCCCAATCTTACGAAATGTGATATTTCATTCGGTTACCAAAACCCGACAGCAGCAGTTCAAATCCACCAGAACATTGCTACAGAGTTTCTTCAAAACCATCGAATATTTGAAACATAAGGTTTTCTACTAGGAACACGTGACGAACTTTCGACAGTATTCATCTACACTCTTCATCGAGGACGGAATCATCTAATTAGTTAGTTATATGAAATTTTGTTTTGAAATATATTTTGTAAATATAATAAATATAATATCCGCCGATTTTTCGGTAAAGGTAACGTAAATTATGGCTATAGCAAAAACGCAGCCTAAATTAATTGATAATCTTTTTCTACTTGTGTTAATCGCGTTTGTAAAATATTTCCTTTCGTAAATCACTGCCAACACTTTTTCGCATTGGCAGTGATGTACACATCCTAATACTAAACTTCACTTATATTTTAACGAGAAGGAAGAACGAATTTTTGAATGACAGCGTCATGTCACTGAACCTGAAATACTTTGGTCATGTTATACGTCACAGTGACTTGGAGAGAACAGGGATGGAAGTTGTGGTTCCTGGAGGAGGAGGATGAACAGGATGCTACACGTTACAGTGACTGGGAGAGGACAGTAATGGGAGATGTGGTTCCTGGAAGAGTTGGATGAACAGGATGCTACACGTTACAGTGACTGGGAGAGGACAATAGTGGGAGGTGTAGTTCCTGGAGGAGGAGGATGAACAGGATGTAACACGTTACAGTGACTTGGAGAGAACAGTAATGGGAGGTGTGGTTCCTGGAGGAGGAGGAAAAGGATGATACACGTCACAGTGACTTGGAGAGAACAGTAATGGGAGGTGTGGTTCCTGGAGGAGGAGGATGAACAGGATGTAACACGTTACAGTGACTTGGAGAGAACAGTAATGGGAGGTGTGATTCCTGGAGGAGGAGGAGGAACAGGATGTTACATGTCACAGTGACTTCGAGAGAACAGTAATGGGAGGTGTGGTTTCTGGAGGAGGAGGATGAACAGGGTGAAGATGGTCACCTTGGACATGAGGCGGTAGAGCTGGCCATGAGGCAGGAGAGCTATTCATGAGGCAGGAGAGTTGGCCATGAGGTAGGAGAGTCGGTCATGAGGTAGGAGAGTTGGCCATGAGGTAGGAGAGTTGGCCATGAGGTAGGAGAGCTGGCCATGAGGTAGGAGTGTTGGCCATGAGGTAGGAGAGTTGGCCATGAGGTAGGAGAGTTGGCCATGAGGTAGGAGAGTTGGTCATGAGGTAGGAGAGTTGGCCATGAGGTAGGAGAGTTGGCCATGAGGTAGGTGAGCTGGCCATGAAGAAAGAGTGCTGGCCATGAAGCAGGAGAGTTGGCCAAGAGGTAGGAGAGTTGGCCATGAGACAGGAGAGTTGGCCATGAGGTAGGAGAGCTGGCCATGAGGTAGGAGAGCTGGCAATTAGGTAGGAGAGCTGGCCATGAGGTAGGAGAGCTGGCCATGAGGTAGGAGAGCTGGCCATGAGGTAGGAGAGTTGGCCATGAGGTAGGAGTGTTGGCCATGAGGTAGGAGAGTTGGCCATGAAGCAGGAGAGTTAGCCATGAGGTAGGAGAGTTGGCCATGAGGTAGGAGAGCTGGCCATGAGGTAGGAGAGTTGGCCATGAGGTAGGAGAGTTGGACATGAAGTAGGAGAGTTGGCCATGGGGTAGGAGAGTTGGCCATGAGGTAGGAGAGCTGGCCAGAGGTAATAGAGTTGGCTATGAGGTAGGAGTGCTGGCCATGAGGTAGGTGAGTTGGCCATGAAGCAGGAGAGTCGGCCATGAGGTAGGAGAGTTGGCCATGAGGTAGGAGAGTTGGCCATGAGGTAGGAGAGCTGGCCATGAGGTAGGTGAGTTGGCCATGAGACAGGAGAGTTGGCCATGAGACAGGAGAGTTGGCCAAGAGATAGGAGAGTTGGCCATGAGGTAATAGAGTTGTTCATGAGGTAGGAGAGTTGGCAATGAGGTAGGAGAGTTTGCCATGAGGTAGGAGAGCTGACAATGAGGTAGGAGAGCTGGCCATGAGGTAGGAGAGTTGGCCATGAGGTAGGAGATTTGGCCATGAGGTAGGAGAGCTGGCCATGAGGTAGGAGAGCTGGACATGAAGCAGGAGAGTTGGCCATGAGGTAGGAGTGTTGGCCATGAGGTAGGAGAGTTGGCCATGAGATAAGAGAGTTGGTCATGAGGTTGGAGAGCTGGCCATGAGGTAGGAGAGTTGGCCATGAGGTAGGAGAGCTGGCCATGAGGTAGGAGAGTTGGCCATGAGGTAGGAGAGTTGGCCATGAGGTAGGAGAGTTGGCCATGAAGCAGGAGAGTTAGCCATGAGGTAGGAGAGTTGGCCATGAGGTAGGAGAGCTGGCCATGAGGTAGGAGAGTTGGCCATGAGGTAGGAGAGTTGGACATGAAGTAGGAGAGTTGGCCATGGGGTAGGAGAGTTGGCCATGAGGTAGGAGAGCTGGCCATGAGGTAATAGAGTTGGCTATGAGGTAGGAGTGCTGGCCATGAGGTAGGTGTGTTGGCCATGAAGCAGGAGAGTTGGCCATGAGGTAGGAGAGTTGACCATGAGGTAGGAGAGTTGGCCATGAGGTAGGAGAGCTGGCCATGAGGTAGGTGAGTTGGCCATGAGACAGGAGAGTTGGCCATGAGACAGGAGAGTTGGCCAAGAGATAGGAGAGTTGGCCATGAGGTAATAGAGTTGTTCATGAGGTAGGAGAGTTGGCAATGAGGTAGGAGAGTTGGCCATGAGGTAGGAGAGCTTACAATGAGGTAGGAGAGCTGACCATGAGGTAAGATAGTTGGCCATGAGGTAGTAGAGTTGGCCATGAGGTAGAAGAGGTGGCCATGAGGTAGGAGAGTTGGCCATGAGGCAGGAGAGTTAACCATGAGGTAGGAGAGTTGGCCATGAGGAAGGAGAGCTGGCCATGAGGTAGGAGAGTTGGCCATGAAGTAGGAGAGTTGGCCATGAGGTAGGAGAGTTTGCCATGAGGTAGGAGAGCTGGCCATGAGGTAGGAGAGCTGGCCATGAGGTAAGAGAGCTGGCCATGAGGTAGGACAGTTGTCCATGAAGTAGGAGAGTTGGCCATGAGGTAGGAGAGTTGGCCATGAGGTAGGAGAGCTGGCCATGAGGTAGGAGAGCTGGACATGAAGCAGGAGAGTTGGCCATGAGGTAGGAGTGTTGGCCATGAGGTAGGAGAGTTGGCCATGAGATAAGAGAGTTGGCCATGAGGTTGGAGAGCTGGCCATGAGGCAGGAGAGTTGGCCATGAGGTAGGAGTGCTGGCCATGAGATAGGAGAGTTGGCCATGAGGTAGTAGATTTGGCCATGAGGTAAGAGAGCTTGTCATGAGTTAGGAGAGCTGGCCATGGGGTAGGAGAGCTGGCCATGAGGTAGGAGAGTTGGCCATGAGGTTGGAGAGTTGGCCATGAGGTAGGAGAGTTGGCCATGAGGTAGGAGAGTTGGCCATGAGGTAGGAGAGCTGGCCATGAGGTAGGAGAGCTGGTCATGAGGTAGGAGAGCTGGCCATGAGGTAGGAGAGCTGGCTATGAGGTAGGAGAGTTGGCCATGAGGTAGGAGAGCTGGCCATGAGGTAGGAGAGCTGGCCATGAAGCAGGAGAGCTGGCCATGAGGTAGGAGAGCTGGCCATGAAGCAGGAGATCTTTCCATGAGGTAGGAGAGCTGGCCAGGGATGTAGAAACTTTTGGCTGATCGTGATGAAAGCGATGTTCTGCCCAAGATCTACCCCATGCAGGCACACCGGTATATGAAGCTGTTAACTCTAAATAGCGACTGCCACGGGATCATGTAAGCTGCAGGGCTGGTACAGCTAAACAGCAAACATTCATTTTGGGCGTTGTTTAGGAGTCCACTGACATTCATCCTGTCCATTGTGTAGGGTACCACTGACATTTTGCCCATTGTGTAGGAGTTATGTGACATTCTGGACATTGTGTAAGAGTCCACTGACATTCACCATGGACATTGTGTAGGAGTTCCCTGACATTCTGGCCCTTGTTTAGCAGTTCCCTGACATTCTGGCCATTCGGTAGCAGTTCCCTAAAATTATGTCCATTGTGTAGCAGTTCCCTGAAATTATGCCCAATTTGTAGCAGTTCCCTGACATTATGCCCATTGTGTAGCAGTTCCCTGACATTTTGCCCATTGTGTAGCAGTTCCCTGAAATTATACCCATTGTGTAGCAGTTCCCTGACTGTCAACAACTCAATTGCGACAGGCATACAAGGATTCCCTTCTTTTGTACCACACGAAACTGACAACTCGTTTCTTGCACAAAAGGATACATTTTTATTTGGAGCTGATAGTACATGAGCTTCGCGAGCGGAATACCACATCGGTATTAAACATCATAGTATGTTATAAAGATGTAATGAGAAGATGATGTTGAGAGTAATAATTAATGAAGCTAAGCTTAAGTCCTAACTATTGATACTGTCCTTCTTAACAACAAAGTATTCACAGCGGATATACAGTCCGTCGTCTACGCCGTCGAGTCCAAGTCTGACCAATCTCTCTGTGGCGTGTTCAGCCACGAGCAATTGGTTCTCCGTGCATCCGCTGTATTGCGTGCTTGGAGTTCCAGCACGCTGGTCACTTGGTAAGAGTAACCAGTATTACATGGTCACTTCTCGTGATGCGGGTTTCCCAGTCTCTTGGGTAACCCCAGCTCACGTATACTTATTGACCTCCTTGTGGACACGAGTGTGTCTTCCTTGTGGACACGAGAGAACTATTTATAGTTCTACTCGTGCTTGTGTCCCTTATGTCTAGTTTCCTAGATCGCTATGTTACTGTCCTCTACTCTAGCTCTATTTATCTATTACTTAGCTCTGAGCTCTTACGTAGCCCTTTGACAGGCTCTCCTTCCCTCCGTGTTGTGTTACAAACTTTTAAGTTGTGGGTGTAACACAAGTCGTAATCTCAACAAAAATTGGATGTCTAATTTTATCAAAGACTGCGTAAGTTCTGTAATTCTCTTCTGGGGATAGGACAAGATCTCTCCTTTCCCTCGTCACACTGTTGTATTACTTCACTTGGCTAATTGAGTAGCCCACCACACTAGTACCGTAGGCTATAGACTATCATTATATTTCTGGGAATTGTGTGATCCGGATCCAATGCCATAAGACCTGACCTCAAATTGTCCAAAATTGACAACCCATACAACTTGCCTCTGTTACGAGTACAATACATGAACAATGAATGTTCATGCTCCCATATAATTTTTGCTCCAACTAGTATACACGCTTTATGTGCCACTCTTCACCCTTTTAGCTTCCGCTTGTGAAGAAATATTTAAGTGTTAAAGTAAGGTGTTTGAGATGTTATTGTGTCCCCTGTTAGAGTAGTTACCGTTCTTTGCAAATAATGATGTATGCAACTTTATGTGTTAGTTTTCCTGTTTGGTTGCGTGTTTTCTATTAAACTAAAGTGTATTTAACTAACTAATATGTGTATGCGTTTATAATTTACGTGTATGTACTCTTTCGAGCGCCGTAAAGCGGTTTATTGTAGCCACAAACGAGTGTGTTAATCTGATTTATGACTACAGTCCCGGTTTAAGATGCTCAAAATATACTTTCTATCTCTATCACTAAAGTATAGCAACTACACAGATAAAAAAAAAAAATCTCAACAACACATTGTTAACACAAATCGACACAGACGAATTACAACAAGTTGTATGGTGCGGTGAAAAATACCGCTAAATCTCTCACTCTCCTTATTTCATTCATTATCTCCGTCTCATTTACACATCTTTCGTTCATCTTTCATTCGACAATGGTTTTAAAATAAATAGTTCAGTCATTAAAATATGGTTCAAGAAACAGAATTGATGAACAATAAATATATCCATTAAATAGTTGGCTGAATTCAAACAGGTTTTCAAGCCAAATGACTGTGCTGTGTTTCTGCACTCGTCATAACTATACAAAAATATACATGGTTGCGAGGATTGTTTGCTACCAATCCTGTGGTAATGACTGACATATCTAATCTATTGTAAGTTGGTGTATTGTTCTAAAGTAATCTAAGGGAACTAATCTAACTAAATGATCAAAATGGGGAAAAGTGGGTTAGTTACCTTAAAGTGTTATTAGTACATCGAATGATATAAATTCCTAAATGATGGGATTAATTTGTAAGTAATGTTTTAATTAACTAAATCTATAAATAAATGTGTTTAAATGGTGGAAACTAAGGTAATGTTTCATAAGTGAACAATATGATGTCTGTGTTAACTAAATGAGTTTCTAAATAAATGTAGGTGAATTTTAACTCTGAAATGTCATAAATAAAGTTATACAGGTAATTCTACATTCATGATTCTATTGTCACTACAAAAATATAATGTTATAAGCAACTGTTATAAAAACATGTTATATACATATTACATGTAATTTCTCTCTAACTAAACTAAATAATTACATCCAGGTGTGATGTCGGAGCAGCGTCCTCTGTAGAATGTCCTCGAAAAAAATAGAGTACAGATAGACAAAGTCTGATTTACGCTCTCATCCTGGGTAACGTTCATATTTCGATCCACTCAAGGGTTGCATGTATGGTGGTGGTGTAGACAACTAATAACGTGTCTGTTCATTTCACTTATACTGACACGGTTAATATTACACAAATTTCGACGACTGGCGATGGTAACGCACTACAGTGTTCATAATCACCACATAGGGCACTAGGTAATTACAGTGTCAATGTTTTTGGTGATGTCAGATCGCTCTCTTCTCGTATTTCAGGTATCTCAATGGTAGAAGGTCGGCTCAATGTGTCAGCCAGACAGTTCATGCTTCCCTTCAAATGCTTAATAGTGAAAGCATAATTTTGCAGTATTAAGGACCACCTTTAGATCATGTTATTGTGGTGGACTCCAGACTGCATTACAGTCAGCGGTGAATTATCGGTTTCAATGACAAACTCAGTACCCGCTAAGAATCTATGAAGTTACCTGACGCAATAGATCACGCTTAAAGCTTCCAATTCAGAGGCTGAGTATCTTGATTCAGCAGGGGTGATTTTACGGCTTTCATACATTATTGGGTGGAACATTCCCTCATAGAACTGGCCTAAGACGACAGAAATGGAAATAGCACTTGCGTCTGTACGGAGAAAATACGTAAGATTTTGGTTAGGCAAGCGCAAAATAGGTGGAACGCTAAACATACGTTTCAATTTTGATAAGGCACCAATTAAATGTGCATCTTGTACATTTAATTTCACAGATGCTTTCAAAACATTAGAAAAAACGCTGGTGATTTCAGCCAAATTGGGTATAAATTTGCTGTAGTAATTAACCAGACCAAGCAAACTTTGAACCTGCTTCTTGGTCGTTGGCATAGTTAAATTGAGAATTTTCGTGACAATTCTGTCATCTGTTCTAAGTTGGCCTCTGCTGATCGTATGGCCTAGGAAATCAATTTCCTCCATTCCCAACTCCACTTTGGTTGGCTTTACTGTAAGACCGAATAATCGCAATCTATCGAAGACATGTCGCAGTTTTTGTAAGTGTGATGTCCAGTCTGCGGTATGGATACACATGTCATCAATATAAGTCGCCGTATTAGTCACTCCGTGTAAAAGGTCCCTGGTGAGACGGACAAAAGTGGCTGGATCATTACGAAGGCCAAAAGGAAGGAATCGCCACTCATATAGACCTAGAGGTGTTGAGAATGCTGTTAAAGAGATAGACAATGATTGCATCGGGACTTGCCAGTATCCCTTCGTAAGGTCAAGTTTAGAAAAGATACGTGATGTTGACTTATCAAGAATGAGATCCTCACATGATGGAATAGGCTCTGCATCGACCTTGGTCACGTTATTTAACCGGCGATAATCGACACATAGGCGGATCGTAGAGTCCTTTTTTCACAAGGACGATAGGAAAAGAGTATTCTGACTGTGATTTTTGAATTATTCCACTCGACTCAAGATTTAGAAGTTCCTTAGAAGACTTTCCCTGTAATTCAATGGGATGGAATACGGTCGGCATTTGATAGGGGTGTTATCAGTCAGAATAATGGAGTGTTCTATCCTGTCTGTCTTACCTGGGATGTCGGAAAAATGCCCCTGTATTCCGTCACTAGCTCTATGATTTGTCGTCGTTGCTCGTCTGTGAGTTTCGGTTCTAACCGTATGCTATCAATTGTCCAAGTCATGTCTACTGTCGGGACTGGTAATTCTATCTCATCGTCATCTGTCTGATTAAGTACTGTCATTGTACTAGCTGTGTGTTCTGTTACCTGACTAGGTGTGTTTGCGATGTCGTCGTCATCTGTCGCTCTACCTAGTGTAGTTGTGTTATGTACGTCTGTCGTCCGATTGCTTGGTGTAGATGCATTCTGTTCGTCTGTCAACAGTTCTTGTCGTGAGAAATAAGGCTTCAGCATGTTGATATGAAATATCTTTAATTTTCGGTTTATCGATATTTCATAATCGACATCTGATATCTTACGTACCACTTTGAATGGCCCTTGCCATGACGTTAATAACAAGTTACGTTTATCTGGTAGTAAAAGCAGCACCTCTTGATTGGGTTCAAGGTGTAGGGTTTTGGCACCCTTATTAGCATAATCGCGGTACATCTGGCCTTTTCTCTCCAAAGATGCTTTGGCTATTACACATGCCTTCATAATTTTATCGCGTGTCTCTGTTACCATCTCGTACGGTGTTACTGAGGTTGGACTCTCTTCTGTGCTAGTGACTAGCTGATGGTAGATCGTTAGGGGTCCGCGAGGGTTCGCCCCATAAACTAACTCAAAAGGTGAGAAACCCGTACTTGAGTGCGGAATTTCTCGGTAGGCAAACAGCACCGCTGGTAATAGAGTATCCCAATCAGATGGGTTCTCTGCTGTTAATTTTGCCAGCATGTGTTTTAGATCCCCGTTAATTTTCTCTATAATTCCGTTTCTGGCAGGGTGGTAGGGACTTGTGAAATGTTGTTCTATTCCTAGTAATTTTGTTAGGGCTTGCGTGGCAGCCGAAATAAACTGAGTTCCTCGGTCGTATAAAATGGTTCGAGGACATCCAAATCGACAAAATAGATGTAAAAATACATTTGCCACATCTTTGGAGGTGATGTATTATAGTGGCATCGCTTCGATCCACCTTGTACAAAGATCCACGAGGGTTAGTATAAACCGGTTTCCTTTGCTCGACACCTGATTCAGGGGTCCAACAATATCCACCGCTACACTTTCGAATGGTCTAGAGGCCAATATTGAACGTTGGACCTCGGCTGTTACATGCTATCCCTTTCTCACTAAATGTTGACAAATGGTACATGACCGACAAAAAGATTTAATATCGTTACAAAACTTAGGCCAATAGAAATGTGACAAAATTCTTGCTCTTGTTTTGTCATACGCCAAATGTCCAGCAAACGGTGACTCATGCGTAATCTTTAGCACCTTTTGTCGGTGTTTTAAAGGTAACACCGTCTGCTGAATTTCATGGTTATTGGTGGTATAATAACGCATGAGAATTCCATTATGCATTTTGAAATACCACGATGCATTTTTAGTTACTTTCGCTCGCTCACCTAACCATTTAAAATAAGGTGCAATAGTTTGATCGGTTCGTTGTGCCTCGATAAACTCTTGACGAGTAGTATTGTCACTAGCACCGCTGGGTGTTAACAACTGTAACATTTCGTTTGTAGGTCAGTATAATGTGTTTGGGTCTCTGACCTAGTTACAGCATTAGCCGTGTTTGTTTGTTTCCACGCTAATATTTCGTCAACAGTACAGTGTTTTAATGATGGCAAGCAACCCAAAATCAGGTCAGTACAGGGATTCTGCAAAATCGCGCACGTAAATGTGCCGGAAAGGAACGGGGTGTTTATACGGAGTTTTGCCAGCGGGTATTTCTCAATGTTACCAGAGAAAGTGCGGCATTTAACAAACTCTCCCATATAATCCTCTGGGTTAACTAGCTCTCTCCTCACCCCGAGTAAAGTGCTCCCGCTATCCAGTAAACATTGGCATGGTTGTTCGTTGACCAGTGCATCGTGGAACTTTAGATTACCTCTGGAGGCTAAAGCTGAATTAGCATCTTCGTTGGAACATGGTACAACATGACCACATTTGAGTTTCCCGTCCGCATGAAACTGGTGACACGTGTCACATTTATTAAAGTCTAACATATCAGTCACTACAGCAACACTCTCACACTCATTGAATGGTAAAACATTTTCGGGCTCAGAATCAACTACACTACCATCGTCAGATGATGTATCTATGAGCAAAGCATTGCTAGCCTTCATTCTTTGCCTGCCCAGACACTTAGAAGAATAGTGGCCATAAGATGAACAGAAGAAGCATTTAACCGCACGTTTGTGTGAGTTTCGTTTGTCTTCCTGCATTTTTCATCATCATTTCAAGATGAGCAGGATATGATGGACTTTTATCACACATCGAGTACTGCGGATGGAATAATTTGCAGTATACACACTGTGGTGGTTTCTGATAAGGTTTGTCTTTCTTCTGATACCCTTTTTGGTTGTAAGACCTGCTTGGTACGTTCTTAGCAAAAGCAGTAATATCAGTATCATGTATTGATGTTTTAAATATGTCACGATTTTGAAGAAAAATAAGCTGAACCACGTTTTTCTAGTTGTTCAATAGATTCAATGTCTGCTTGTTGAAGGAACTTAGCAAAGGGAGAAGGAACTGTGGATATGACTTTATTCATCACCATTAGGTCCTGTAATCTATCAAAGTTCTTACCTATTTTTGTCGCCTTAAGCCATTTGCTGAATATACTCTGAACATTTGATACATAGTCTAAAAACGTTTCGGTTGGCTTTAGTTTGATTTGTGAGTACTGGATCTGATATCCAGGAGCATCGAGTAGAAAATGCTGCATAATCCTATCATTGATATATTGATAGTTATTTCTTAGTTCTGTTGGTATCGATTTGATAACTTTTAAGGGCTCCCCACTGAGATTTTTCATATAGATCATCGCCCAATCTTCTAACGGTATTTTCTGAATTCTGAGCTGGAACTCTATACTCTCAGTCCATGCTGAGATTGAATCTCTTTGACTATAGGGCTTGATGATCCCTTTATATTTAGAGAAGTTATTTTGCTCTTCCTGACTCTTCTGTTTAGTTGAGGCTATCTGGATGTTTGAGTCAACTTCCATCTCTTTCATCTTTAACTTCGTTTGTGACTCCACCTCTATTTGCTTTTGCTTTGTGGCATCATCCATCTCTATCTGTTTTTGTTTCATTTATAATTCTCTCTGTTTTGTGGCGTCCTCCATCTCTATCTGTTTTTGTTTTACTTCTAATTCTCTCTGTTTTGTAGCTTGCTCTAATTCTAATTGTTTCTGTTTCGTGGCTTGATCACATTCTAATTGTTTTTGTTTGGTGGCTTCCTCTATCTCTCTCATCTCTTTCTGATGCTGTCTTTCCAATGCTCTTTCATCTCTCTCTAGAGCAGCTTTTCTTTCTGTTTCTTCTCTGTATCTCTGCTCTGCCCATTTCTCTAATTTATCTCCAGTAAGGCCTAGTTCTTTGCCAGCCTGGATGCAGTCTTTTAATAATGACATTATATGGCTTTATGTTCTTCTACAACTGATATCAATACAATTTTACAGTTAATAAGTGTTAGGCATTTACAATCTTCACTCAAAAAGAAGATGCAGAGTTAACGATGGTTATCAAAATAGTGGAAAATATTCTCATCTAATCTGCTGAAAAAATACGGCACTCAGGATGTTAGACCGCTGTCTTTCGTACACACAACTAATAGACTTGCTTGTACAACTGATGTCTCTGTTTAATAGAGCATCAACATATTAGAAAAATGCATGTAATATACGATACATGGTTGTTATTAATTTAAACAATATAGTTTATGCGGATGGTAACTTGCAAATGTGATATAAATATAATGAATGATGTAAATGATGTGAATGTTATGATAGTAAATGACTCGTCAATGTATTGTAGGATGAATCGTCAAATGAACGTCAATGTCGTCTTGTCTTCACTTTCTATCGTCTCTGACTGAGCTGCGCTGTATGACTTTAGTTTGACCTCTGATTTATTTCCCTTGTGCACAAAGAATTTGCTTTTGCACAAGTACATGCGTGAATGTGATGAATGTTGACATTATGAATGTATCACAAGAAATGTTTCACAAATGATAGTTAATTTTGTACTTTCAATACATGTTTGCAATTTGCACACAATCACAGTTTATATTTCCATGAAAAGAATTCACAAATAACATTTTGTAGAATTTCCGAATGTATGTGGGGAAAATGGCAATTTAAAGTGCCTGAAGGTGGTTCAAGCCCCACAAAATGACATCCTACCGATTTATGTAGGTTCAACAAGCACTTTGTGGGCGTGGGTTCAAATCCCACTTCTGACACCAAATGAAATCCAGCCTGTCAACAACTCAATTACGACAGGCATACAAGGATTCCCTTCTTTTGTACCACACGAAACTGACAACTCGTTTCTTGCACAAAAGGATACATTTTATTTGGAGCTGATAGTACATGAGCTCTGCGAGCGGAATACCACATCGGTATTAAACATCATATTATGTTATAAAGATGTAATGAGAAGATGATGTTGAGAGTAATAATTAATGAAGCTAAGCTTAAGTCCTAACTATTGATACTGTCCTTCTTAACAACAAAGTATTCACAGCGGATATACAGTCCGTCGTCTACGCCGTCGAGTCCAAGTCTGACCAATCTCTCTGTGGCGTGTTCAGCCACGAGCAATTGGTTCTCCGTGCATCCGCTGTATTGCGTGCTTGGAGTTCCAGCACGCTGGTCACTTGGTTAGAGTAACCAGTATTACATGGTCACTTCTCGTGATGCGGGTTTCAAAGTCTCTTGGGTAACCCCAGCTCACGTATACTTATTGACCTCCTTGTGGACACGAGTGTGTCCCGTTAGAGAACTATTTATAGTTCTACTCGTGCTTGTGTCCCTTATGTCTAGTTTCCTAGATAGCTATGTTACTGTCCTCTACTCTAGCTCTATTTATCTATTACTTAGCTCTGAGCTCTTACGTAGCTCTTTGACACTGACTTTATGCCCAATGTGTAGCAGTTCCCTGACATTATGCCCATTGTGTAGCAGTTCCCTGACATTATGCCCATTGTGTAGCAGTTCCCTGACTTTATGCTCAATGTGTAGCAGTTCCCTGACATCCTGGCCATTGTGTAGCAGTTCCCTGACATTATGCCCATTGTGTAGCATTTCCCTGACATTATGCCCATTGTGTAGTAGTTCCCTGACATTATGCCCATTGTGTAGCAATTCCCTGACATTCTTGATTGTGTATGCATTCCGTGACAATGACATAGCTCAACCCCCTGGATGAGACAAGACCCATCCAAACCTGACCCCAGCCAGTCGGTGTGTGTTGTGCTGAATCTTGTCCTGGTAATATTGAAATAATCCTCTCAGCGGAGGTGAAGTTCCAGTACCGGGCAGTCACACCCCGCTGCATTCTGAGCTTGGGGAAGGGGCTGGATAATTTAGGATAACTTTCACAACAGTTTCCTTGGAAATGGTTAATGGGTTAGTGGGAGTGGGGGTGGGGGAGTAGTATACAATGTGAAATTTGAGGATTAAATGGGTGCCATGAAGGGGGGCCGGAAGTTGTATTTCCTTATATGAATATTATACCTCCCCAAGTGGACACCTGAAAAACAGACCTCATTATTGAATTTTTGGCGGGTAATTTCTTGGGTTATGTCTGGTTGTCACATCCTGTTGACTACTTCCTGTTGACTACTTCCGGTTGACTTCCGGTGTCTCCCGGGGCAGGCGGGCTGCGTTGTCGGGGGCGCCGGCGCGAACCAAACCGGAAGTCGTCACGCGAATTGGCACTAACCGGACGTCGTCACGCGAATGGTTGCGTGGGTGACCGTACACGTGGTGTGCTCAAGCCTCAGTCATGTAGATATGGAACCCTTCAATGAGGAGATCGAAGTCAATATGACTGATTGGAAAAATGATTTTTTCCATCACACGAGTTAGCCCGAGTATCCAGAGTTGGATGCATGAATAAAATTTCACGATGATAGTTACCAACATTCCGCCACAGATATAACTTTCAATTAATATAACAATAACTTGCTAAGATATCATTGCAATGTATAAACAACCCAAATAATTTCCCCTTTTACCAACCAGAATAAAAGTAACACCAAGGGAGGCGATTCGTGTCTCTTGGCTCAACCAGAATTAATAGTCTCCCTTTCCAAAAGCTTTTAAAATTATACTTCCAACATGTAAATGTCACGCGATGACCCCAGCATGCACACGTGAGAAATACGACAATGGCCAGCGGTCACGGCCTAGCCAACAGCTGATAAACGGGATGATAAATGTGAAGATAATTACACATGGCACGTTAGCCGAGGTCTACTCAGTAGAATTAATGCCGCGAAGTGAAATTTTGGAATTTTAGAGGTTGTAAATGAACATACAGTCTCGTAGAAATATATTTATCTATATTTTAACTCCGCAGAATCCTTAACTTGAACATAATTATTAAAACGGGTACTGCTCAAACAAGGCATTACTATCATATTTAGTATCAATATCCAGTGCCTTGTCGTGTATGTGTGTGTGCGCGGTGTGTGCGTGTGTGTGTGTGTGCGGTGTGTGCGTGTGTGTGTGCGTCCGCACGTAAGTGTGTGTGCGTGCGTGCGCGCGTTTGTGTCCTCGGTGTGTGTTTATGTCTGCGCGCATGTATGTGTGTATAAGTGTGCAGGGGTGTGTGTGTGCGTGTTGTGTGTGTATGCATGCACATGTTTGTGTGTGTGGCTGTGTGTGCGCGTCCATGTGTG
This sequence comes from Cepaea nemoralis, assembly GCA_014155875.1. Classification (NCBI taxonomy): domain Eukaryota; kingdom Metazoa; phylum Mollusca; class Gastropoda; order Stylommatophora; family Helicidae; genus Cepaea; species Cepaea nemoralis. Next base: position 239,701 of record JACEFZ010014279.1, on the reverse strand, counting down.
TTTCTGCATGTGTGCGTGTGTGTGTGCGTCTGCATGTATGTGTGCGTGCGTGCGTGCTCGTGTGTGTGTGGGTGTGTGTGTGCGTGTATGTGAGTGAATGTGAGCACGTACATGTGTGTGTATGCATTATGTGTCTGCGCACGCGTACGTGCGTACGTGTGTGTGTGCGTGCGTACGCGCTCGCGTGTGTGTGCGCGGTGTGTGTATGTGTGCGCGCATGCATGTCTGTGTGTGTATGCGTGCGCATGTTTGTGTGTGTGGGTGTGTGCGCGTACATGTGTGTGTCTGCATGTGTGTGCACGCATGCGCACTCAAATGTGTCTCTGTTTGCGTGTGTGTGCTCGCGTTTGTGTGTGTGCAATAGCGCACGCTTGTGCGCGTAGAAAAATGTAAATATTTTCTTTACCCTAAAATATGTTTATGACTACAATGGTGCCTCTTACGCGTTTGTGTGTGTGTGTGTGTGTGTGTGTGTGCGTGTGCGGTGTGTGTGTGTGTGTGTGTGTGTGTCTGTGTGTGTGTGTGTGTATGCGCGTTCGTGTGTGTGAGTCCGCGCCTATGTGTATGTTTGTTCGTGCGCACATGCGCGCGTTTGTGTGTGCGTGTGTGTGTGTGTGAGTGAGTGAGATCACCATTTTCCTATTGCATACTGGCCTATGTGTGAAGACGATACCGTATTTATCTCTTTTTGTGTGCTGGTAGTAATTCATAATGTCGGGGCTTGCATAGGCATTTGAGCGGGTGTTATGGGGTTATAGCACTGTTCCGCCGAATGGGGGAGTGGCTGTGGAGTGGGTATAGGACAGGTTGCTGTTAGTAAAAAGTTGGGCTGGACAAATGGCGTCGTGGCTGAATTGTGGAGACATGTTTGGAAAAGATACTAGCGAAGATGTCACCGGGGCCGTATGGTGGAAACAGGGGTGGAAAACTGATTAGCGAGGAGGTCACCTTGGCTGAATAATCGTATCACTTGTTGTCATGGGAAATCCATACCAGGTGCTCAGTGGCTCGCGCTGCACCCGTTCACCTGTGAATAATCATCATAACCTAGCACCGCCAACAAAATCATCATCATCATCATCCTTATAATAAGCATCATCATCCCCATAAATATCAGCAGGATCTTCAGCATCGTTATCATCAACATCATCTTGTTCAGCTTCCACTTTTGATGTGAAGCATAGAAATACATTGCCTCCCTTGTTAATGTCAAGTGAGAGAGAGGGAGAGAGAGCGAGGGAGAGAGAGAACCAGGGAGAGAGAGAGAGAGAGAGAGAGAGAGCGAAAGCGGGAGGGTGAGAACAGGTGAGAAAGAGAGCGCGTTGGGTGGCTAGTGACATCAAAATGTGTCATATTCTGTGTGCCTAGTGAGATTGTGAAGGAAGAAAAGGGAAGATGGGTGCTTCTGATCATTGTTAAGGGGTGGTCGAGTGGTGGGGTTGTAGATAAATACGTCCGTTCCTTGATAATAGCCGGAAGGTATAGGTCATATTAAAGTCTAAAGATTGAACTCATAGGTGGCAAAGTTTCCTCTTGTTGATGAATGTGGTTGAACTTTGGCCAAACTTTTGGTTGACAACTGTTCCTACGTTTCATAAGTTTGGCTGGGCTTTTCATAAGTTTGGTTGAACCTTGGCTAACATTTTTCATATTTTATTAGCAAAAGTGTCCTACTTGTTATAAGTTTGGTTGAAATTTGGCAACAGTTCTCACATTTGGTTAACAAATTGTCTTACTTGGTGAAGTTTTTTTTTTTTTTTTACATTTGACATATTTTCCAACTTTTCATAAATTTGATTGAAATGTGGCCAAATATTTATTTGGTCAACAGTTTTTCCTACTTTGGTTAACCCGTTTCCTTAGTTTTGTTGACATATTTCTTGAATTTGTCATCAATATGTATCATTCTCTCATCACATGACAAATATATACACCGTAAACACTAAACAAATTCAACTACTAAGATGTAATTATAATATATGACTGTTTATTTTACAGTATGTCAGTACATTTTAAAGTATTTCAGTACATTTTACAAAATTAACAATTCATAATGTCATTATACGAAATGGATGATGTGATATTAGCTGGTACACATAGTATCATCACAGCATTTTATTTTCACATACAGAGCTATACACATTGTATGTTGTTTCTGGATTTATTCACACCATTTTCTGAGTTCGTTGGACTTTTCGGCTTGTAGCCTGGTATATTCATGTCACTTAGCATGTAGTCATAAGACTGGTCTCCTGCTTGGTGGGCTGATATCTGAGTATTGTAGATAACCGTGGCATCAATCATCTGAGTGTCGGGCACAGTATGTCTTCGTACAGCATGGGGTTTCTACGTAAAGTTACGTATTTCACCATTATTCTAGGTCTGATCTCTTCCGAACTCGAAATGTAACGTCAGCACTGAAGTCCCTGTAGTGAATGAGACCTTTGTGCCCGTATCAGTGGTTAGAAGTATTTCCACCGTCTCGAATAAGTAACGACTCAGTGGTACGTAGTGTGGTTTGTCGTAGGCGCGACACAATGAGGTTGAGCGCTGATTTATGATAGGAACCGTCCTTAGTAGAGGGACCATGACGTCTGCGACGGGTCTCGCCACAATGAGATCGCTGTAGACGTAGACATTTTGCAGGTCGTTATTCAGGTCTATCGCCCCTTCACATTCAATTGTATCTAGTATCTTTTGCAACTTCTCACTAAATGTAACCGTGGCCCCGGTTTCGAGTATTTTCACGATGACTTTCTGTGATGCATTGTCGACATGGAATAGAACACAGAGCTGATCGTCCACCTTTCGATCTTTCATTAGTCGATTCAGTGCAGCTATAAATGCGTCTGGTGAACTGTACAGGCCCGGGGGACACGCCTTTCTTACCACTCTAACATTGGGTGGGATGCATCTTAGCCATACTTCATTCTCTAGCACATTGCAGCAGTAGTTGGGGAATTGAATTTCGGCTAGATCCACTTCGAAATGTTGACTCACCTCAATAAACTGCGGTAACTTGACGAAATAGTGATCTGGAGTGTTCTTGGGAAACATGTTCGGCGAAGCATTACTCGGTAATGTCACGTAGAAGCTCATATTTTATGGTTTGGTAGCATGTAACCCAGACAGCTGCTTAGAAGTGCGATCCACAACTTGCCCTCGACTGCGTCGACGCTGTATTGAGACAGATTGAATAGTGATACGCCAATTACGGTGTATATAACGATCAGTTGACAGACGAAGACAATCTCCAGTCGCTACACTCGCCGACCACACATGCACCAGAACGAATTTCTTCCTCCTCTGGGCTATTTTGTGGGTTAGTTTCCACGTTGGTTTCTTCCATTAGTATCTGGTTAGGTCTGAGATCCAACTGTTGAATGACTTGTGATAACCGAACCACTTGACTAAATACTCTTTATCACCACCTCGCCTGGGTCGTTTTTTCATTGGTTAACAAATTATCCTACTTTTCCTAAGTTTGGCCGAGATATTTCTGTATTTGGCCGACATTTTCCCCCTTTGGTTGACAATTGTTCCTACTTTTTATAAGTTTAGTTTATATATTTCTCTCTTTGGCTGATATTTTTTTCAGATTTGGCTATCAAATTTTCCTACTTGGCCAATATTTTTCCTCTTTGACATAAAATGTATCTAGTTTTTAATGAGTGTGGCCGAGATATTTCTGTATTTGGTCTAACTTTTCCCCATTTGGCTGACAATTCTCCTACATTTTATAAGTTTGGACGAGATATTCCTCTCTTTGGCCGATATTTTTTCACCTTTGGTTAACAAAGTTTCCTACTTTTCATACCTTTGGTAGACATTATTTTGGAAACCAGTGTCTTCATTTCTCTGATCGTACACCAATACTAGGGTCTGGAAATGAAGCTTTTGCTCTGTGACACATCAAGTGTGAGTGGTGTCATGTATTTATTTCGCTTGCAAGGGTTGTAATCCATGTTTTCGTGTTTCTCTTTGATGTTTTTTTTAATTCTTGGAAGAAGGGTGTAGTTTCTTTATAATTTTCCAGGTGATGACAACACTGATGTAAGATTTAAAATGGTTTGTAAGGTCGACTCGGATGTAATCTCATCCACTGTGAGTTTTGGTTCCATGAATAGTCGTAGTCATTACCTTCGTGTCTCAGCTGTACCCTTACACATGTGATCGACTTCGACGTCACCTTTACCGGTTTTAGTCACGTGTTTCGATTGTATACCTTAGACATATGACCGGAAGCATCGCCAAATTTGATCGGCTGTGACCATTATCCAAGTGTCTCGGCTGTAACGTTATGCTGTCAGTACGCTCTGAGTCATCCTCCAGTTTTCCCAAAAGACATGACTGAACACGTTAACGTACGTTCACCCCCGCCGACATAGCCCCGTGATGATTTACCCAGTCGGTCACCCTCAGATCAGCCACCTATGAGTTCAATCTTTAGATTTGAATATGACCCATACCCTCGCCACTCGACCACCCATTAACAATGATCAGAAGCACCTATCTACCCTTTCCTCCATTCACACACCCCTTACCAACGAACCTCACTTAGCACACAGAATGTGACACATTTTGATGCCACTAGCCACCCAACGCGCTCTATTTCTCGCCTGTTCTCACCCTCCGGCGCTCGCTCTCTCTCTCTCTGGCTCTCTCTCCCCTCTCTCTCTCACTTGACGGCAACAAAGGAAGCGCTGTATTTCTATGCTTCACATCAAAAGTGGAAGCTGAACAAGATGATGTTGATGATGATGATGCTGATGATGCTGCTGGTATTCATAATGATGATGATGATGATGATGATGATGATGATGATGATGATGATGATGATGATGATGATGATGATGATGATGATGATGATGATGATGATGATGATGATGATGATGATGATGATTAGCCACGGGTGATCGGGTGCAACGCGAGCCAGTGAGCAAATGATATGGTTTCCCCATGACAACTTGTGATATTATCATTCAGCCACGGTGAACTCTTCGCTAATCAGTTTTCCACCCCCTGTCTCCACCATTCAGCCCCGGTGACATCTTCGCTAATATCTTTTCCACCCATGTCTCCACAATTCAGCCACGACACCACTTGACCCTCCCACCTTTTTACTAACAGCAACCTGTACTATACCCACTCCACAGCCATTCCCCCATTCGGCGGAACAGTACTGTAACCCCATAACACCGCTCACATGCTTATGAACGCCCCGACATTATGAATTACTACCAGCACACACACAGAGATAAAAACGGTATCCAGTCTTCATGCATAGGCCAGTATGCAGTAGAAAAATGGTGATCTCACTCAATCTCACACACACAGACAAACGCACGCATGTGTGAACGCACATACATATATACGCCCGGACTCACACACACGCACGCACACACAGACCTCGCATACACACACCGCACACACATACACACACACACACACACACACACACACACACACACACACACACACACACACACACACACACACGCATACACACACGCATAAGAGCCATCATTTCAGTTATAAACATATTTCAGGTGAAAGAAAATTTTTACATTTTTCTACGCGCACACGCGTGCACTCGCACACACACACACAGACACATTCGAGCTCGCATGCGTGTACACACACATGCAAACACACACATGTACGCGCACACACCCAGACACACACAAACATGCGCACGCATACACACATACCTGCGTGCACACATACACATACACCACAAACACACACACATACCTACACGCATACCCACACACATACATACTCGCGCGACCACTGATCATTGTCGTATTTCTCACGTGTGCGTGTTGGGGTCAGCGCGTCACCTTTACCTTTATACACTTTTGGAAAGGGAGACTATTAATTCTGGTTGAGCCAAGAGACATGAATCGCCTCCCTTGGTTACTTTTATTCTGGTCGGAAAAAGGGGAAATTATTTGGGTTGTTTATAACGTATTTCAATGATATCTTATCAAGTTATTGCTTATATTAACTGAAATTTATATTTATATTTACATATTATTATTCTAAAAGCACTATACAAGAAATATAGACATTTACTACGTGATTAGTATTAAAATATTAATGTTAATGTATGCCTGTCTAGTATTTCTTTAAACCAGATTTTCACCACTCGCTTAGAGTTGATACATGGTACCCACTATGGACTGTGGCGGAATGTTGGTAATTATCATCGTGAAATTGTATTCATGCATCCAACTCAGGATACTAGGGGTAACTCGAGTGATGGAATAAATCATGTTTCCAATCTGTCATATTTACTTCGATCTCCTCATCAAGGGGTTCCATATCTACATGACTGGGGCTCTAGCATACCACGTGCTCGGTCACCCACGCAACCACTCGAGAGACGACGTCCGGTTCGCGCCGGTTCGCGTGACGACGTCCGGTTCGGTTCGCGCCGCCGCGGCCGCCACTGCCACCCATCCTCCCCCGGGAGACACCGGAAGTAGTCAACAGGAAGTAGTCAACAGGAAGTGACAACCAGACATAACCCAAGAAATTGCCCACCAAAAATTCAAAAATGAGGTCCGTTTTTCTGGGAGTCCGCTGGGTGAGGTATAACATTCATACAAGGAAATACGACTTCCGGCCCCCCTACACGCCCCCCATTTAATCCTCAAATTGCACATTGTATACTACTGGGGTTGGGTGTATACACCAAACTAACTCTGATAAATATAACGTCCTTGTTGCTGTCTTTACGGCCTGAACATCAATGCATAAGATTGCAAATTTAAACTTAAGTATTCTAAATGTTTCACACATAATCAACGAACAATACACAAGAGAAAGTTCTCCATATGTTTCACACATAATCAACAAACAATACATAAGAGAACGTTGTCCTAATGTTTCACACATAATCAACAAACAATACAAAAGACAATAATGTTCAAATATTTCAAACATAATATACAAACAATACACAAGAGAAAGTTGTCCATATGTTTCACACATAATTAACCAACAATACACAAGAGAAAGTTGTTAAAAGGTTTCACACAAAATCGGCCAACAATACACAAGAGAAAGTTGTTCACATGTTTCACACACAATCAACCAAAAATGCACAGTAGAACGTTGTCCACATGTTTAACACACAATCAACCAACAATACACAAGAGAAAGTTATTCACATGTTTCACACACAATCAACCAAAAATGCACAGTAGAACGTTGTCCACATGTTTAACACACAATCAACCAACAATACACAAGAGAAAGTTGTCTACATGTTTCACACACAATCAACCAACAATACACAAGAGAAAGTTGACCATAGGTTTCACTCTCAACCACAAACAACACACACGAGAAAGTTGTCCAAAGTTTTCACATTCAACTGCCAACAATACACAAGATAAAATTTCCAAAGGTTTCACTCTCAACTGTTAACAATACACAAGAGAAAGATGTCCTCAGTGGTCATCATCTATCATCTCCCTGTACACCTATTATGATAAAACTATTCATTTGCACTTTTCCGTCTTAACAGACGACAGTTTGGTACATTGTGCATCAAACACGCATAATAACTACAAGCCATGGCGGTGGCGAGTGTGGCTGATAAGGCCAGTTCTCGCTGTAAATGTTCATATACAGCGAATGCATGTGAAAACATGGTCATTTCCACCATCATTCGCAATCTTACGTCTCTCACGCTCTGTGTGTGCTTTACCTGCAATCATTTTCTCCTTAGTCTTTATTGCATTTCTGATATTCTTGATGTGAGTAACTTGACCAGGCTTCACTGCCATACAGACGAGTACTAAGGACACAGGCTTGGTAGACAAGGACTTTTGTTTTAGCAGTAAGCTTCCTATTCTCCCAGACTCTTTTTGCTAACAAGTTCATTGCTGTTGCTGTCTTACCAATCATGATGTTGATTTCCTGATCTAGGGATAATTTGCTATTTGTCTCTGATCCTAGATATGTAAGATGATCTACTATCTCCAGTTCACCGTCGTCAATAAAGATTGATGGTACCCCATGTGCACCTTGTGACATAATCTATGTCTTCTTTTTTGTTAAACCAAATTCAGAACAAACATTGGTGAATGCATATAGTAGATGTTGTAATTCTTCCTTGGAGTGGGTCGTAATTGCAGCATCATCCGTAAAAAGCATTTCTCTGATTAGTAGCCTCCTAATTTTAGTCTTAGCCTTCAATCTCTAAGCATTATAAAGGCCGCCATCTGAGCGTGAGTGAATGTACATACCGGCATCCTGATCACGAAAGACATATTTCAGTAGAAGTGTAAAGTATATTCCAATGAGGGTGGGAGCTAGCACACAACTTTGCTTAACTCCACTCTTGATTTCAAACTCTTCTAAAGTTGCACCATAAAACTTGATTATACCCTTCGTGTCTGTGTGGAACGATTCCACAGAAGGTTTGGTGGGCAGCCAATATTCTTTAGTGCCTGGAAAAGACCCTCACGACTGACCAAATCAAATGCCTTTGTGTGGTCGATGAAGGCAATAATCTGTGGTTGATTTTGTTCAGGGCATTTTTCTTGCATTTGTCGCAATGAGAATATCATATGAATGGTAGACTGGTTCTGTAGGAAGCCGCACAGTGATTCTGGGTAGACTTGATCTCCTAGGACTTGAAGTCTGGGCAGAACAATTGTGTCAAATACTTTCCCAACAGTGCACAAAAGTGAAATACCCCGATAATTGTTTCAGTCGCTTCGATCGCCCTTGTTCTTGTACAGTGTTATGATGCTTGAATCTTTGAAATCCTGTGGGACTTGTCCTTCTCGCCAGCACAGCTCTATTAGCTGTTGAATCTGTAGATTGAGTGTGTCTTGCCCACTCCTAATAACATTTATTGGAATCCCATCCTTACCTGGAGCCTTGCCAGATTCAAGTGCATTTATAGCACACTTGACTTCTGTTATGGTGGGAAGTGTGTCCAAGTGGTCAAGAGTTGGTAGGGCCTCTATGATGTTGAGGGCATCATCCTCTAGTTTGGTCTCACTTGAGTAAAACTCTACTTAGTGCTCTACCCATCTATCCATTTGCTTTTTCTTATCAGTGATGATTTCTCCAGTCAAGTTTTCAGTGGTGCACTTCTTTTGATCATTGGACCACATGCTTTCTTTATCCTTTCATACATGCTTCTGATATTTCCCTTATCACTTGCGTTTTCAATGAACTCACATAACTTGATCCAAGAGTCATTTGCAGACTGCCTGGCAGCCTTTTGCACATCCTTCCTAGCTTGCTTCAGCTCACTTAGAGTGTTACGAGTTGTTCTTTCATTGTTTCTTAAGAGAGCTATCTTCTTTTTATCAATCAAGTGCTAAAGTGTCTGGCTGTTTGCCGCAAACCAGTCATGCTTCTTGTGATCCACAGTGCCGTAAATCCCTACTGCAGTTTTATAAATAAATTCCTTAAGGTTACCCCACTTTTCAATTACTGTACAATTTTCTGATGTATCAGTGAAAGCGTCTTGAAGATACTGTTGAAATTCAAAGCACTTATCAGGATCGTGGATGTTACTAACATTAATCCTGAGGCTAGATTTATGTTTATCTGTGTAGATTCTCTTTGGTCTCAGTCTAACCTTTGTAACAACCAAAGAATGATCCATATCACATACAGCGCTGTGGTAACTTCGAGTTAATGATTTATGGTTCAGATGTTGTCTCCGTGTGATAATTAAGTTCAGCTGATGCCAATAGCCGGATCTTAGATGTTTCCATGTGACCTTATGCAGCTCTTTTGTTTTAAAACATGAGTCTATAACACACAGGCCATTTCTGGTGCCATGCTCCAGCAACCTTTGCCCATTTTCATTTTTGCGACCGATGTTGTATTTTTCAAGGCACACTGGCCATGAACTCGAGTCCTTGCCCACACGAGCATTGAAATCTCCGAGCATATAAATGTAGTCGGATTTTGGAACTGCCTTGATCGCAGAGTCTAGCTGCTGATAGAACGTATCCTTTACATCATCAGAGGAAGCGAGTGACGGTGCAAACGCAGTAATAATGGTGGCAAAACCACAAGAGGTTGCCAAGCTCAGGAATAATAGTCTTTCATTACCTTCAGCTGGAATTTTAATCATTCCCAGTAGCGAATTCTTCACTGCAGAGCCCACATCATGTTGTCTTTTTGCTGCTTGCCTTATACCCTTCCAAAAAAAAAGGGTATAATTGATTTCCTTGAGTGACCCTTCCTCAGTGTGGCGTGTCCCCTGCAGGCTAGCAATATCAATGTTAAGACGATTGAGTTCGGCATCAATCACAGCCGTTTTTCTCACATCGTCAATATTTGTCAAGTCAGTAGAACATCATGGACACGTAGCTCTTACGTTCCAGGTTGCAATCCGTAACTTGGGGTTTCTATTTTTCTTGTTATTAGTACCTGGTGAATTGGTTTTACAGCCTGCGATTCAAATGTTGTCCTAGCCCCAAGCACTCATTGAAGCAGGCAGACTGTGGGGGTTCAGCACCCAACTGGCCGGGTGCTGCACAGCTTGAGGCGGGCGGTACCTAATCAGTGACACCGGTATGTGTCTCCCACCGTCAGAGGCAACCCGTGGCGCCTCATGTCTACGCCAATTGACAAGGACTAATAACCTGTAAATGTTACCTCTCACTTTGATTTCGAGACCAGTTAAGACCAGGGATGGAGTTATTGCCTCTGCATAGCACAAAGCCTGGGCAAAAATATAGAGACCATGTATTGCCTAAGCAGCATGATCCCTCTCTCGGCCTGCCTAGTTCACTCCAGAGGGAACTTAACACCTATACATCTGGAATAAGACAAGCTGCAGAAGCTGCCGAATCAGCAAAGCAATGTTCTAACTGCCCGACTGTCGGAGCTTCGATCCTAGACCAGCCGCCAATCAAGGCTTAGGGCCTGGTCTGTCCTGCCATGACATGTCTTCAGGTTGCATTTTCTCGCACCATAATAAGGTTGTACCCTCTCAATTGCTCTCTTCCGCCCGAAGCCGTTGGCGCAATTTGGGGTGGTGGGTTTGGTTAGCGCCGCCCAACATTTGGCGCTAACAGAAAGCAGGTAGTACCGTCTGCTGTCATACGGTAGCTCATTCATATCTGACTAAAACCTGACTTTCAATATAAAACTATAATTATCAGATACACTGTATATCGATGCCACTTACCAACACTGGCTTGACACACAAAGTATGTTGGGTAGCTCCAGTCATATTCCTTCCAGCCATCTTCGGTCGTGACGACAGCACGCTTATGGGAGTCAGAAGTGTGGGGATTGTCCGACCACCCTGTGTAGTTTGCGGGAATCTAAGGAACATGTGAAAACAAGGTCACATTTGCATGTATAGTGACACATATTCAGATGCATCCATGCTTGTATGTGTCACGTGTGTGTGTCATCTCTTAGTATACAGATTGTATACACTTTTGTGCAAGGGCAGGCGGGTGTACGAGGTAACGAACGAACAGAGTGACTTGCCAGTTTGGATGCCGTGGGGAGACAGGACGAGCAATGGACCAGGCTGATTTCCTGAACACCCTCAGTTGTAAAGCTATAGTTACCACAGAGGTGAGCGTGGCCGAAGGGATAAGAGCGCGTGCTCTTAAACTTCCTTGGCGATCGTGGTGGAGTAGTGGGTTCACTCACAAAAAGGATTAGTTGGAATTAAACATTGACTTCTCATTTAGAAAGCAATCGCAAACTACTGAACTGTTCGCCTGGAACATCAACCTGGGATACATCGCAAAGTCCTGCACAGGGCATGGACCGTTGTAAAATAAATACCATATCGGGATTCGAACCTCTGACATCAGATAACGGCAGCGCCCCGCGGCAAGAACAAGGGTACTTAGACATACAGCCAACTGGACACTCCTAACAAGGTGTCGTCATCAGGCAGGTGTATCATTCACTTGGACATACAGCCAACTCGACACTCCTAAGAAAAGTGTCGTCATCAGGCAGGTGTATCATCCACATGGGCCCACAATTATGGAGCTGCTCTAGACCAGACAAATGAAGACGGTATTATACATTAAGATATATATCTTTATACTTAATCTTAGTCGTTAGTCATTAGTCGCGGTTCCAACTTATTTAATCGTTAGTCGCGGTAACAACTTCACGACAACTGGTCACCCCATAATGCTCAGTTCCTGTGGCAAAGAAAACCACATAAAATGCTCTTCACTGTCCCGTGTGAAAAGGGAAACAGACAGCACTCTAACAAAACCAACAGTACACTAACGAAAGCATGCATAAGGCACCTGCCAGAATGCTAACACAACAGTCCGCCATTAGAAATACAGTTCATCGTCGGATGGAAGCTGCAGTCTCTAGAAAAACCAGCAGTTGCACGAATTACTGTATATGACAAGAAACATAGTTCGGCACCCGACCACCGCCAATTTTCCTACTATGTAGTTCACACATACAATGATTTTCGTCCCTGGCCTAGGGGTTAACGTCTCTCTCCGCAATCCCGTATTTTGCCATGAGTAACGTAACATGCGCAAAAATCGGTAGCGGTTCCCGCCGCGTTGATAACTTACGGGGTATGTGAGCCGGCCGCTCAGAAAGCAATGGCACACTACTGAGCGTAATCTTGCCTAGTACAACAACAGCAGCTGAAATATGTTGATGTTGAATGCAACGTCCTGTAGGGGATATGCAAAAGAAAATAAAAATTAAAAAAAAAAAAAAAAAAAACCTAAGAATTATCATGAGAAGAACAAGAAAGACAATAAAAAGAAATTGGTGAAGAACAGTATAAATTTGTGGAACGAAAGGGTACAAACAATGCAATATAACATTACAAACACTGATTGAAACATAAATAGAGACACAGAAAGACATATACGTGTGCTTCATAGATTATACCAAGGCATATGGAAAAGTAACACATGATGAACTGATTAAAATGTTGGAAGATATCAACATTGTTGGGAAAGATCTCAGAATAGTAAAGAATATTGAATGGAACCAAGTAGCAGGAATTAAATTGGGAAATTAAGATGGCAATAATGAACAAATAAAGCTAGGAGTACGATATGGATGTGTCTTGTCACCGGACATCTTCTAACTCTATAGCAAAGTTATAAAGAGAGAGTTCATAGAGAAGCCAGGAATACTAATCAGAGGTTGTAATATAAACAATATTCGTTCTGCAAATGACACCTAATTGCGGATAATGCCCAAAGATCTAGAACCATAATTGGACATTGTAACAGATAGTGCAAAGAAAGGACTCTCCAAGAATAACAAGAAAACAGTAACTATGATGATATCAAAGAAAAAGGTGACACCAAAATGTGAAATGGAAATAGAAGGGAAATGTCTGAACCAAGTGGATAATTTTAAATACCTAGTGGCATTTATAACATCAGATGGAAGATGTACAACAGAGATTAAGAACATAATTGGACAATGTATTGGTCTAACACCGTATATATTCGACTGAAGGCGTGTACAATATAAACCAGTATTTTACTATAAGTTGTATATACTATGTCACGACACATTAGTGAAGCCTCAACATAATATATGAAGCCTCAACAAGTATACCCCAAAGAGACCCCACTCATAGTGGCCATTCTCAAATGCATCGTGCAGTCCGATGAGAGCTCTGTCCACATCTTGTTCTTCAAGCAGATCTGGATTGGGATAGACAGAATAACAAATGTTAAAACTGCCTTGTAGAGACATGTTTCACCACCTCACCTCGCTAAAACAGAAACTCAATATACAGATTTCGGAGAGCAGGGCAGGCGACATAGCCAAGGACACAGGCACAGGCACAGGCACACGCACACGCGCACGCGCGCGCAGACGCACGCAAGCAAACACACACACACACACACACACACACACACACTCACACACACTCACACACACACACACACACACACACTCACACACACATTTTCCATTTCTTCGCACCTCTGTCGAGGGCAGTATAACGCGTAGTTATACACCTCACAGGTCAGTGTGTCCCACTTTGGTATACATTTGTGTCAGGTTTAATTCTTCTAATCACAGCTGCGGGCGATTTGGCAGCAGACACCCTTGTGTTGGATTTTATAAAGTGGCATGAATGCCAGTGGTTCAGAAAGCAATAGCAAACTACTGAAAGTAAATTTGTCAAGAAATCACAAACAGGTAAAATTTTCTGGGGTTGACTGCCACTGTATGTAAAGAACATGCAACAAACTAACTTATTTCATCCAGTCAGAATCCATATCAGGTAACGGGCTCTACCCATGCGTTTGTCTTCTTAACAGCAAATTTTACCAGGGCAGTGGAGTTAAGGCCTGCTCTTTGCTATTTACAAATACTGCGAGATGTCTAATGTGTACAACGATCACACGGGAACTCCTGTTTTCCGCCACGTTTTCAGAAGTCTAGTTATGGGTTCTGATAACCCTAGAGATCAAGTGGGTGTGTGTTGTCATTACGTTCCACTACCATAGAGATCAAGTGTTTGTGTGTTGGCATTAGGCTCCACTACCCTAGAGATCAAGTGGGCGTGTGTTGTCATTAGGTTCCACTACCCTAGAGATCAAGTGGGCGTGTGTTGTCATTAGGTTCCACTACCATAGAGATCAAGTGGGCGTGTGTTGGCATTAGGTTCCACTACCCTAGAGATCAAGTGGGCGTGTGTTGTAAATAGATTCCACTACCCTAGAGATCAAGTGGTCGTGTGTTGTCATTAGGTTCCACTACCCTAGAGATCAAGTGGGCGTGTGTTGTCATTATGTTCCACTACCCGAGAGATCAAGTGGGCGTGTGTTGTCATTAGGTACCACTACCCTAGAGATACAGTGTGCGTGTGTTGTTATTAGGTTCCACTACCCTAGAGATCAAGTGGGCGTTTTCATTAGGCTCCACTACCCTAGAGGTCAAGTGGGCGTTTTTATTAGGCTCCACTACCCTAGAAATCAAGTGGGCGTGTGTTGTAATTAGGTTCCACTACCCTAGAGATCAAGTGGGCGTTTTCATTAGGTTCCACTACCCTAGAGATCAAGTGGGCGTTTTCATTAGGCTCCACTACCCTAGAGATCAAGTGGGCGTTGTAATTAGGTTCCACAACCCTAGAGATCAAGTGGGCGTGTGTTGTCATTAGGTTCCACCTACCCTAGAGATCAAGTGGGCGTTTTGATTAGGCTCCACTACCCTAGAGATCAATTGGGCGTTGTCATTAGGTTCCACCTACCCTAGAGATCAAGTGGGCGTGTGTTGTCATTATGTTCCACTACCCTAGAGATCAAGTGGGCGTTTTCATTAGGCTCCACTACCCTAGAGATCAAGTGGGCGTTTTCATTAATCTCCACTACCCTAGAGATCAAGTGGGCGTGTGTTGTCATTAGGTTCCACTACCCTAAAGATAAAGTGGGCGTGTGTTGTCATTAGGTTCCACTACACTAGAGATCAAGTGGGCGTGTGTTGTCATTAGGTTCCACCTACCCTAGAGATCAAGTGGGCGTGTGTTGTCATTAGGTTCCACTACCCTAGAGATCAAGTGGGCGTGTGTTGTCATTAGGTTCCACCTACCCTAGAGATCAAATGGGCGTGTGTTGTCATTAGGTTCCATTACCCTAGAGATCAAGTGGGCGTGTGTTGTCATTAGGTTCCACTACTCTAGAGATCAAGTGGGCGTTTGTTAACATTAGATTTCACTACCCGCTGAGATCAAGTTGTCGAACTCTTTTAAGTGTCGTGGCTATACATGTTACATTAACCCAACCGGGCAGGAAAGACATGGGCAGGCTCTGGTGGTCAGGGACGGTTCACATTATTCATTACTGGATACGAGTGGGTGTGGTCAGGAGAGTAAAGAGGTGCTGGGAATGCCGATTAAAATCGGCCGATACAGTTGGAACCTGTTAAATATATATGTAAATGGGGAATCTTGCATAAGCAGAGAGAGAGAGAGAGAGAGAGAGAGAGAGAGAGAGAGAGAGAGAGAGAGAGAGAGAGAGAGAGAGAGAGAGAGAGAGAGAGAGAGAGAGAGAGAGTTGGGACTGGTTGAAAGGTTCATTGGATACCCCTGGCTGGTACCAGGAATCTGATATGTGGTGACTTCAATGCCCGCGCCAAGGAATGGGACAGGTCGGGAGAGAACAGACAGGGTACTGCTCTTGCTGAGGCCTTGCTTAAGACGGATGTTGTCTGTCTAAATGACGGGACACCTACTAGGCTAGCAATGAGACCGGGGGACCCTGACACGGCCATCGACCTGGCACTTGTATCCCAAGAGGCGTCATCAGACATAAAATGGAGTGTCCTTGGAAACCATGGAAGTGATCACCTCCCCTGTTCTGTGCTGATACCTAAGTCCAGCAGTACACCTGGGTTGCCACTGGGATCTGCCTTGTCCCCAGTTCTCTTTAATGTCTACACCAGCAAATCGCACCTATTGAGACAGCAGGTGTGAGTAGAATCTTGACATTTGCAGATGATGTTCTGGTTTACAAGCAGTGCAGAGACAGGGCCATTTTGGCGATAGACTTACAGGTGGCAGTAAATAGGGTGGCAGAGTGGTATAGGGACGCAGGGCCATTATACACTCAGACAAGGCATCGGTTGTGAGCACTCCCTGAATAACCGGATCGTCAAGACGAGAGAGTAAATTGAAGTACTTGGGTAACACATTTGACAGGTGTTTATCTTTTAACGATAATGTGGAGGCTTTGGTGGTGAAGGCTGGTTGGGGACTTAATGCATTGAGGGCTATGGCGGCAACAGGGGTAGACCAGAGGATGCTTTATAGGCTCTTTCAGCAGTTAATTATTTCTGTCATTGAGTATGGTTTGGGGCTGCTGACAGTATCATAGAGCCAGCTTGAAAGGTTGGAGCGCATACCGAATGCCGCCATGCGGTTAATCTTGGGATGCACAAAGGACACACAAATTATGTGCATGAGGCATATTCTGGCGCTACCAACAATGACGGATAGGCATAAGGTCCTTAAGGCCATATGATACTTGTGAGTTGCTGCAGATAGGGATCACCCGCTGATGCAGCCTTGGATATAGTCAAGGATCATAGACAAAGTCGAGGCAGGTCCTGGATGGCACAGGCAGAACTTTCTATACGTCAGATGTGTATACTAGAGAACATCAATCGTGAAAGAGAGTGGGTTGAAGTTCACTGGCACAATGTAATAATAAAACTGGGTCGTGAGTGCAGAGAATGGGCAAAGGGGGCGCACTGAGTTTGAAGTGCAACAGCTGATCCAGAGTAACACACATCAAGGTGACATAGTCATCTACACCGATGGGTCAGTGGTGAGAAACAGACGTAGTGGTTGGGGCTTTATTGCAAAGGCTAATGGACGAGTCTTGAAAAAGAGGAGTCTGGCATATAAGACTACGACCTCCAGCATTAGAATGGAGGTGGAAGCAGTAACAGCGGCAGTCCGATGGTTAGAGGAGACTACTGCAACAAACATTGTATTCATTACGGATTCAAAGAGTATGCTTGGTAAGGTGGAGAAAGGAATGTTTCGTGTGGAATGGCTCTCGTCGCTTCAGAGGACACAGATTGTGTGAATTGTATGGATATTTTGCCCTGGCCATGCGGAAGTGCGGGGAAATGCACAGGCTGATAGGCTAGCAGGGAATGCACCTCTTGGTGGTAGATTGCCTATGGACAAGGGGGAGGTGGTCGCGTGCTTGTAATACCAGAAGGAGAAACGGAGGAACAGACTGAGAACCCATATGTGGAAAGAATGAGATTGTGGGGCATCGGCAGGGTTCTGGAAGAAACTCAAAACTGAGAGGGAAGACAAGGAATACTTTTAAACAGACAGCGGTGGGAACAATTAGTAGTATGACTCTTCGCTGGCTGTTGAACGAGGGGACGCAGGACGAATGGGAATGTCCTGAGTGCAGTGATGTCGGTTCTTAACTCAACTCAACTCAACTCAATTGGGCGTTTGTTAGCATTAGATTCCACTACTCTAGAGATCAAGTGGGCGTGTGTTATCATTATATACCACTATACCATGGTGACCATGGATTTTACTATGTTGGAGAAGGATAGTCGGGGGTATGAAAATGTTTTGGTCATTACAGATGTTTTCACCAAATTTACAGTCGCTGTTCCCACAAGGGATCAGAAGGCCTCGGCAGTTGCAAAAGTTCTGGTGGAGAAATGGTTTCTGTATTTAGGTGTACCCCATAGGCTCCATTCAGATCAGGGCAGGAACTTTGAATCGGCTGTGATTGCAGAACTCTATAGGGTATACGGGATTCAAAAGAGCCGTACAACGAGTTGGAATCCAAAAGGGAACGGTCAGTGCGAGAGGTTTAATAGGACCCTACATGATCTTCTGAGGCCACTAGAGGCAAGCCAGAAAAGGAAATGGTCTGAACATATAGCTGAAGTTGTGTTAGTCTGTAACTCTACGCCCCACTCGTCCACCGGGTATTCCCCGTACTACTTGGTGTTTGGAATCGAACCCAGATTGCCAGTAGATTTCATGCTAGATGCTAGTGATGATAGTGATTGTAATGATGGGGAACCAAATGTTGAGAACTGGGTGATTGGACATCTTTCCCGTCTGCGTAACGCGCATGTTAGGGCAGGCGAACAGTTAAGAAAGTTAGCTGCTGTAAGGAAAGAGAGATGTGACAAGACATCATCCCCTAAATTGCTAACCATAGGAGAAGTAGTTAGGAAAAGAGTCCACTATACAGAGAGGTGAAAGATTAAAGACCAGTGGTCTGTAGACAAATATACAGTGGTACAGGTCCCAAAAGCATCAGGAGGCCCATATGTTATTAGAAGAGTGGGAGAGAATGGACCTGGCATTAGAGCAGCAGGACACGAGTTAAAGCGGTGTGAGAAAGATGCGGTAATTGAGGTACCGGAGGCAACGATAGGGCTACCAGATTTGCCTGTCGTGGTAGAGGTTGAGGAACCACGGGATAGACCACCAAGAAGTGACTGGTACATGTTTGAGCCAGGAGACTTGAATGTGAGGCAATCAGAGAGAATCCGTCTTAGAAGAGACAGGTGATGTTATTTTTAAATGCATTTTGTTTTAAATGTTCGGCATTGAGGCAAGTGGTAACCCGTATGAAGGTTGCTGGTTTACTGGTTATGTAACTTTTATGTTTGTGGAATGTGTATGTAAAAAGTGAGGGTTGTATTCATTTTGTTATGATTGTTCGTGTAGCAGAGGGGCTATTTCTCCTCACTGGTGTTAATTTGATCATTGAGTATTAACTTGTACTGGTATAAGGATGGCTTATGCTTATGTGTTATTAATGTTATTTTGGACTTATTGATGACTGGTGATGTACATGTATAATGTTTCACATTATAAATAGTTGGATAGAACAAGTCTATTTTTATAATGGTACTGTTTAGAGATATGACCAGCAGTTTAGGTTTTGGGGGCAAGGTCCCTAAAGGTGAACAAACGTTTTTTGTTGTTGCGGGTTGTGCTCCCTGACTAGGGAATTGTTAAAGCATAGACGTCTGATGTGACTACTTGTTTGCTAAGTGTACCAGGGGCTATGGTTCGGTTGTCGAAACGACAACAGTTAAAGAGGAGGAATTATTCATTGTTTTTGTAATTGTTCGTATAACATTGTGACCACTAAGGTAGCGGGAGACTGACTCCCTGTTGATTTCATTATATTTTTCTTCACTGCTAATATTAGTTTAGTCATGAATAATGACTGGTATCAATGTAAATGTACCTTGCATTTGCATGTGACCATTATTCTTGTTGGTACCTGATGTACATTTTTGGGGTGTTTTACTTGATGGGTGATGTCTGATTAGGATAGGAAAAAAAATTTTGAGCTCGATCAATAGTGGAGGATTATATGGTAGGGGTAAGAAATTATCCCTCCTTTAGCCAGGGCACTAGGGGTGTAATGTTCAGTTGTCGGGACGACAACAGTTAAAGAGGGGGAATAATGTACTCGACTCGCGATGATGGTGGAATTCTGCCAGAGGGCGCGAACTGTCTGATTGGTCTGGAACTCTGGGAGTTGGAAAAAAAAAAGTATAAAAGACCCCTCCGCAAGTAGAACCGGCCTTTCTGTAGTCCACCACACATGTGACGAGGCGCCAATGCCTATTGTTTAGTTAGACCCTGAACGGTTTTGCAGTGGTATGTAACCATAATTAATTTGTTTTTTATTATTTTTTTAAATATTATTTTTAAGTTTATATGTCATTTATAGCTTATAGTATTTTGTTTATTTAAATGTATAGTTCAGTAAAGCTATGAATGTATAATAATGAAGTGATTATCGAACTAATTAGATGTAAAATATAGCTAATCTTATACTGATTCCTAGCTTTAATCTTTACGTTAATAATTTCTCTAGCTGTAACCAAAATTAACTAAAGAAATCCTTTAATCCTTAAGTTGATAAATTCTCTAGCAGTAACTAAAATTAACAAAAGAAATATGTACGCCCAGTTTCAGATAACTGAGTTCCGAACACTGCCCAGTTAATGGCAAGAGTTACCTTTTCTTGGAGAAAATGGCGCAGAATGATGTGGACTTTGACGAGTTAATATGTACAAGTAAATTAGGTGAGCAATACATTAAGGGACTGAAAAGTGGAAGATTGAAGAACAGCACTTGGAAAATTGACACGTGGGAGACCAGCTCAACAAGTAACGTTCAGCCTTTGTTCCCAAAACAACTTAAAAGGTAAATTCTAAATTATAAGCAAACGATAAAGAGGAAAATAGTGTTCCACAGGTTAGGATATAATTGGGCACGTGGAGGCTTAGTAATACTGTATAATTATTCAGAACTAATGGTTTATTTACAACGGCGTAAATTATTATGAATTAAGAGGCCTGTTGTTGTAAGAGCTGGGCACATATTGGTTATAGAAATTATTGGGGGAAATAATATTAGGAATATTAGTGGCAGTATTATATATTATAATTGTTTTATGCATTATTATATCAGGTATAGCTATGATTTAATGAGTTCAGCTTGATCATTATAGATGAGAGAGACATGTAGATGATGCTGAGTATGAAGATGAGTTGATAGTGTCTATGAGTGATTAAAGTAAACACATTTGGACTGCAGTCAATGAAAGGCAAGGTACAATACAATATAGTTAAATATTAAACATAGTATAGGAATTTATTGTTCAGCAGTATTTGAAGTCTGGCATCACATTCTGTTACCAGAATGCAGTAATGTTTGTGTAAGTGTATCAGACTGGTGGTAGTGTCGTATAACTAGGGTTTTATATGCGGTAAAGCATGTCACTTGTCGTATAATGGAAAGCGTGCAGAATTATGCTACATGCCACCTATAGTGAAGATGTGTTGGTGTTAGGTATGTCCCAGGAGACATAGTAAAGTTAGGATTATAAACCGGTACACCACAGGAAGAAGTGAGATCATAACTGTACATCTGCTGTCTATCACAAAGTATAAGTACACTAATGGTGTTGGCCTCAATTAGCGCTTGCTGGTTATTAATTTGCAATATTAGATATTTTAGCTCTCCTAGGTGCAAGTGTTGCATTTGCACATTTCTACAAATATTGTGATTCCTGTTTCCTTTGCTTTTCATAGTTAAACATGTTTTACTTGTTGGTTATTAATTTGTAGTAGCATGCTGTAATGTGTGTGCTGTTATTGGTGCTGATATGGCATCCCTTGTAAGTTTAGATATTTAAATGACAGAAAATGGGGAAGAGGTGGTGCATTGAGTATCATGATGGTGAGTTAGCATTAATTCCTGACATATGGTGCATCAGGGTGAAACTGAGATGACATGATGATAGACTGGTGGATTTCAATTCTGGTTTCATTGAGGGAACATCAAGGAATATAGTATTGGGAATTTGTGAAACCGGCGTTGGAGGAAAGCAAAAGTTAACTAGAAAGTAAAACCCATCAAGTATGACATACATAAAAAGAACAATTACTGTTATAAAGGAAGCTATGTTAATTATTATCAATGACTGGGTGTAGTGGTGTAGGTACCGGATTGAGCACTACATGGATGGGCATTGTCTTATAAGTATCACATGCTTGCTTGCTTGCTTGTGTTCGTTGGCTTGAGCTCCAACGCGAAGTCCTACATCAGTGTGATGTCATACAGGACCTGAGTTTTGCGTGAGTATCCGTTGTCCCATGTCTGGCTTATTGGTGTGCAAACTGGTGGTTCCTCGCCGTACAGGCAGACACTCTCCGACTTCGGAAGAATCGGCGATCCTATTGACTTTAGCCAGGACCCCGAAGGGACCTGTTGCCCAGGACGCTCGACGAGGACGCGTCAATAGGTCTTGGCCAGTATATAACCCGGCCCTGGTGCCTTGGAAACACCTCTGCGTCCCATAAGTATCACATGATAATGACTATGTTTGTGATGGTGGCTATGATGGTGGCGGTCATGTGATGATGATGATAGCCATGATGAGGATGTTGATTATTATATCCGCCAGGGACTGAAGTGGCCTGTAGTAATCAAGGTGGATGTATGTAGACTATATTGTGATTTTTTAACCACAATCAGGGTTATGGTGTAGGATTGAGGATGTGTGATGAATGTGTAGAAAACATGGGATGATATAGAATATGTGTTCCCTGTCATTTATATTTTCTGTGGGTATCAGTGTTGTCCGGCTTGATCAGTCTATAGTTAATGTGGATTTACATAGTTCGGGTATGGTTGTGCCATGAGGGCATTGCTTGTGTACATGATTGATGGAGTAGTTGTCCGGTGAAGTCCCAGTGTTGAGATGTTTGCTTACAATGTCTGGTGTATGTCAGTCAGATCAGTGGTGAGGTGTTGTTTGCTTCGAACATATATTGTATGTTAGCCAAATCAGTGTTGAGATGTTGTGTTTGCTTGGGATGTGTGAGTAAGTGAATCTAATGAATAAGTGTCAGGATGTTGCATCATGTGTCTATTCGTCACAAGTACAAGAGTGTTGTCTGTCTTACATAGAAAGACTGGGTGTTGGTGTTGTCTTGTTGGGTCATCATGTTGAGATGTTTGACTTGTCTTTGCCTAATAGCATTTTTGTTGGTTTTTATTTTATCTACAGGAAAAGCCAGAATTCTAGTTTACGATGTTAGATGTTCTTTGGTTTTTAGTAGACTAGAAGTTTTTAGTGGACTTGGAGTTTTTGGTAAATTAGTTTTTAGCGGACTAGAAGTTTTTGTTAAATTAGTTTTAGTGGACTAGAAGTTTTGGTAAACTAGTTGTTAGCGGACTAGAAGTTTTTTGGTAAATTAGTTTTAGTGGATTAGTTGTTGGTGGATTAGTTTTTGATGGATTAGTGTTTGGTGGATTAGTGTTTGGTAGATTTGAAGTTTTTACTGGATTAGAAGTTTTAGCTGTACTTAGGAATTTTGTTTGTTGGATTAGTGTTTTTGCTGTTTGATCTTTGCTGTATCCTAACTTCTTTGTTGATGCCACATGCCTGT
The DNA here is from genome assembly GCA_014155875.1 of Cepaea nemoralis. Taxonomy (NCBI): domain Eukaryota; kingdom Metazoa; phylum Mollusca; class Gastropoda; order Stylommatophora; family Helicidae; genus Cepaea; species Cepaea nemoralis. Next base: position 216,256 of record JACEFZ010014279.1, on the reverse strand, counting down.
ATATTATTGTGAAGTTTAGAAGTTAATAAACAAATGATGCGTGTGTTATTCCTATTTTGTCGCTTAGTTGATAGGCTCTTATTATAGTCATTGGTGTTAGAACAGCCCTCGGAGTAATTCTTTGTCTGGAATTGGAGAATATTGTTCCAATTCCCTGTCGGCCTACCCTGGATCTTCTTAAACCTTAATTCTTTTCTATTCTTGTTAACCGGGGACGGTGAGAGGTTCTTTCTCTTTATTCATTTTCTTCTTTGGCCCTACACAGTCAGGGTTGCGCTCTTCTCCTCACATCACCGTAGCAGAAGTAAGTGGTTCTTGCTCCTGTTTTTACCTCTGTTTCATAAGACATAAAAACTAAAAAACAAATATTGATAACAAAACAATAAATAACAATATTTAAAAAAGTATTGTATTTGCAGCAAAGAACCTCAATGGCTCGGAACGCTGAAGAAGAAGAAGAATATAAAGTAATAAAACAAGTGATATGCCACAATAAAGCAACATACAACAATAAAGACATACATTACAACAAAGCAATATACGAACATGAAACGTGATATGACAACATGTTAATATATCACACTAGAACTAATAATGCAAGTACAGAAGTCAAGTATTTAGGTGCTTGGATAATATCAGATGTAAGATGTATCACAGATAACATCAGATGGAATATATATCACATAAATATCACAGATAAAAATCAGATGAAAGACGTATCACAGATGGAGAACGTAACACAGAATCATCACAAATAACGTCAGATGGAAGACGTATCACAGCAATATCTCAGATAACATCAGATGGAAGATGTATCACAAGAATATTTACAGATAACATCAAATTGAAGATGTATCACGGAAATATCACAGACAACATTAGATGGAAGATGTAACACAGAAATACCACATATAAAATCAGATGGAATATATATCACTGGAATATCACAGATAACATCAGATGGAACATGTATTACAGGAATATCAGAGATAGCATTCGGTAGAAGATGTATCATTGATATATTAATATCGCAGGTATGACACAGGTATCACAGTTCTATGACGACCTTAGGAAAGAAGTCAGTGAAACACCAGAGAAACAACATCTTTTTATCCTGGGGGATTTCAATGCCAGGGTTGGCTCCGACCACAAATCTTGGCCTTCTTGTCTAGGACAGTTTGGCGTTGGGAAGATCAATGACAATGGACAACGTCTCTTGGAATTCTGCAGCCACCATAATCTGTGCGTGACCAACACCTTCTTTGACACGAAACCTCAACACAAGGTGTCATGGAGGCACCCCAACTCGACCTGGTGCTCACTAAACGCAGCAACCTCCGCAATGTTCGGCTGACTCGCAGCTTTCATAGTGCTGACTGCGACACCGACCATTCACTCGTCTCCAGCAAGGTGAAGATAAAGCCCAAGAGAATCTACAGAAGCTGAACAGAAGGAAGACCACGCATTGACACCAGCGGCACCCAAAATAAAGAGAAGGTCAACAAATTCATGCAGGCTCTAGCGGATACTCTGCCTGGCTCCACAAACGGAAATTCCACCGAGAGATTGAGTCATTTTCGCGACACCATCTACAATACAGCACTATCAACATTTGGCAAGAAGCAAACTAAGTCAACCGACTGGTTTGAAGCACACTCTGAAGATATGCTCCAGTCCTGGAGATAAAGAGACATGCATTCTCAATGTATAAAACATCACCTTCTGAGAAAACACTGCAGGCATTGCGAACGGCCAGAAATAGAGTACAACAGATGGCAAGAATATGAGCGAACAGGTACTGGCTACAGCTCTCTGCTCAAATTCAAACTTGTGCAGACACTGTCAATATAAGAGGAATGTACGAGGGCAACAAGCAAGCTGTCGGTCCATCAAAAAATAAGATGGCCTCTTTACGATCAACTGAGGGGGTAATCACAAAAGATCGAGAGAAACAAATGGATCGCTGGGTAGAACACTACTCAGAGCTATACTCAGTGGATAACACTGTCAGCGAAGAAGCTCTAGAAGCCATCGATCAACAGTCTGCCATGCATGCCCTGGATAACGAACCATGTCTCACAGAAATCAGCGAAGCACTAGACTCTCTCAAATCCGGCAAGGTACCAGGAAAAGATAGTATTCCACCTGCAATTTTTAAATGTAGCAACGAAACAATCATTCCAGAATTGTATGCAATATTTCAGCTCTGCTGGAGAGAATAAATCACTACCACAAGATATGAAAGACGCAAACATCGTTACCCTTTATAAAAACAAAGGCGACAGAAGCGACTGCAACAACTATCGCGGCATTTTCCTACTCAGCATTACAGGCAAGATTTTTGCCAGAGTAATCCTTAAAAGATTACACATTCTTGCTGAAAGAATCTACCCCGAATCGCAGTGCGGATTTAGACCCTACAGGTCCACCATCGATATGATTTTCTCACTCCGGCAGCTCCAAGAGAAGTGCAGAGAACAGAGGAAGCCATTATATGTTGCCTTCATCGACCTCACAAAGGCATTTGACCTCGTGAGCAGAAGCCGCCTTTTTAAGGTCCTTGAAAAGGTTGGCTGTCCACCCACGCCTTCTTAGTCTCGTGAAATCTTTCCACGAAAACATGCAGGGGACCATTTTATTTGACGGCTCAACATCCCTGTCATTCAGCATCAGCAGCGGAGTAAAGCAGGTCTGCGTGCTTGCTCCTACACTCTTTGGTATCTTCTTCGCTGTTCTCTTAAGGCATGCATTTGGGACTGCCACTGAAGGCATATACCTCCACACAAGATCTGATGGCAAACTTTTTAACCCATCAAGACTCAAGGCAAAGACCAAAATAAGATCAAGATGCTTAAGAGAACTACTTTTTGCAGATGATGCAGCACTGACTACTCATACAGCAGAAGATCTCCAAAGGCCCATAGATCGTTTTGCAGCCGCCGGCAAAGACTTTGGGCTCACCATTAGCCTAAATAAAACACAGGTGATGGAACAAGACGCTGGTGCGCCCCGCCAATCAAAATTTCTAATTACGAATTGAAAGTCGTCCATGATTTTGTGTATTCGGGGTCGACAATATCAGATAATCTTTCATTAGAGACAGAAATCGACAGACGCATTAGAAAGGCAGCCACAACATTTTCCAGGCTAGCTAAAAGAGTTTGGGAGAATAATAGACTAACAGAGCGTACAAAAGCTCAAGTATATAAAGCTTGTGTTGTTAGCACACTACTCTATGGGTCTGAATCCTGGACCTTGTACTCAAGACAGGAAAGGAAGTTGAGTTCCTTCCACATGAGATGTCTGAGACGTATCCTGGGAATAACATGGGAAGACCACATAACAAACAAACAGGTGCTTGAAAGAGCAGATATTACCACAGTGCACACCCTCCTCAAGCAGAGACGCCTCCGGTGGCTGGGCCACGTATCTCGAATGGAGGATGAACGTATTCCCAAAGATCTCCTTTACGGAGAACTAGCCACGGGAAAGAGGCCAACCGGAAGACCCCCAAATGCGATATAGGGATGTGTGTAAACAAGATATGAAAATCATTGGAATAGATCCAGACACATGGGAGAGAGTTGCAACAGACAGATGCTCCTGGAGAAGAGATGTACGAAACGGACTGGTGCTCTTTGAGCGCAATCTGATCCAACAAACTGAGGATAGGCGGCACAGGCTCAAAGCGCAGTCACTTACTGCGGGACTTGCCTCGTCTTACAGATGCGGAAACTGACAGGGATTGTCACTCTCGCATTGGACTATACAGTCACCAGCGGTGCTGCCTGGCACCTCCCAAGCGGCACAACTCTATAGTCCTTCAGGACTGAAAAGGCCTACTACTATCACAGGTAACATCACGTAGAGGATGTATTACAGTTATTTGACAGATAACAACAGATAGAAGATGTATCATAGTAATATCACAGATAACATCAGATGGAAGATGTATAACAGGAATATCAGAGATAACTTCAATTGGATGATGTCACCGGAAAGTCTAATATAAAATGACCATAAAACAAACCAGGACAAGACAATGCCCAACGAACACCTTTATACTCCAAGTAGATGTTCTCAACATGTGCTCATACTCTTTCTTTCTGTAACAAATTCTCTGTTTCTGGTAATATATACTGCGATTTTGCTTGAATAATATTCTATGTCCTCTAAAAGTACTGGAGAGTTTTGGTCATAGACCATAACTTTATGAAGGGAAAATCCTAACTGCACCTCCACGTGGTAGAGGATGGAAACACACTACGGTGTGGCTAACACAGCTCTGGGGACCGAGTATCCACCGGAATAAGTGGACAACTCTGCAGCTGAGCAGAGCAGGGCACTCACTTGTCCTTACAGTCGGAAATGGCTGTCAAAGGCAGAGTTAACAGACCACCATGTGAATGTGGAAGGCAAGGGGAAACCACCACATTATCTTCTCAAGATTTCATGGCGACACACATTTCAGAAATAGTGAACGACGTTAATGGCTGTCTTAGGACATCCTCGTCCGGTAGGGACAGTCATGAGCCACAGGTGACACCAAACCGTCATACAGCCTACTGATGGCAAAACTAAAACTATAACTAAACTAAATAAATTTAGAGTAGGAACATGGAATGTTAGGACATTAAATGAGCTAGGAAAGTTAAACAATGTTTTAAGAGAAACGGAAAACATGAAAATGAATATACTAGGCATAAGTGAGATGAGATGGAAGGGATCTGGCAAAATTATAACCGACAATCACATAATAATTTATTCTGAAGGGGACACACATGAAAAAGGTGTAGGAATAATATGTGATGAAAAAACAGCAAAATCTATGAATGGATACTGGTGTATTTCAGATAGAGTTATAATGGTCAAAATCAAAGGCAAACCAATAGATATACATATTAAACAAGTATATGCACCAACAACAAGCAATAGTGAAGAAGAAATACAACACTTTTACGATGAAATAGAAATGGCAATAGCTCAAATTGGATCACAAGAAATAAAAATAATACTAGGAGATTTTAATGCAAAAGTATGAAAGGGAAAAATAGAAGATATAGTGGGGAATTACGGTTTAGGTACAAGAAATGAACGAGGAGAGAAACTAATAGAATGGGCACATATTAATGATATGATAATTGGAAACACATGGTTTAAACACCATAAAAGACGACTATACACATGGAAAAGCCCTGATATGAAAATACGCAACCAAATTGACTACATACTTATTAATAAAAGATTTAGAAATGCATTAATTAATGTAAAGACAATGTCTGGTGCTGACGGTAATAGCGATCATGTACCACTATGTGGACAAATAAAAGTAAGATTAAAGAGAGGAAAAAAAAGGGTCAAGAACCTGAGACTTAATAAAGAGGTTCTGAAAGTAGATAAAGAAATTCAAGAACAATACAGAGTGGCTGTGAAAAATAGGTATAATGCAATAGTTAAAACACAGAGTATAAATGATCAATTGGAAATGTTACGGGACTCCATTCATCAAGCTAGCAAAGAAATATTACCGGCGAGAAGCCAAAAAGCTAAGAATAAAAAATGGATGAATGAAGAAATCTTAATGCTGATGGACAAAAGGAAACAGAATAACAATAACAAACAAGAGTATACTAAGATAAATAAAGAAATAAGAGATAAATGTGTGAAGGCAAAAGAAATTTGGTTACACGAGCAATGCAAACAAATTGAATTAAATTCCATTAAAGATCAAACATGTAATCACAGACAAATCAGAGAGCTCACAGTAAGAAAAATAATAAATACAGGGTGTTTGAAATCAAAAATATGAAAGATATTATTGGAGGAAGTTACTATAATCAAGAGGTGGAATGAGTATATAAGAGAATTATATAATGGAGAAATGGAAGAATTAACAGAAGAATGTAACTTAGAAGGCCCACCTATTCTAAAAGAAGAAGTCGCTGACGCTATGAAACATATGAAGAAAGGGAAAACAGCTGGGCCAGATGAAATCACAGAAGAAGAATTAGAAGTATTCGGAGAATTTGGGGTAGATATATTAACCGAAATTCTAAATGATATTTACAACAGTGGATATATACCGAGCGATGTGGTAAAATCTATATTTATAGCAATACCAAAGAGACCAGGAGCAATTGAATGTGAAGATTTTCGTACAATTAACCTCATAAACCATGTTACTAAGCTTCTACTCAGAATTATAATGAGAAGAACAAGAAAGAAAATAAAAATGGAAATTAGTGAAGAACAGTACGGTTTTATGGAAGGAAAGGGTACACACAATGCAATATATATATATATATATATATATATATATATATATATATATATATATATATATATATATATATATATATATATATATATATTACGAACACTAATAGAAAGGTCAATAGAGAAACAGAGGACATATATTTATGCTTCATAGATTATACTAAGGCATTTGATAAAGTAAAACATGATGAGCTGATTAAAATGTTGGAAGATATCAACATTGATGGGAAAGATTTAAGAATAATAAAGAATATATACTGGAACCAAGTAGCAGCAATTAAAATGGGAAATAAAGAGGGTAGTTACGACAGATAAAGCTAGGAGTACGACAGGGGTGTGTCTTGTCATCCGATCTCTTCTCCCTATATAGCGAAGTAATAATGAGAGAGATCAAAGAGAAGCCAGAAATGCTAATCGGAGGATATAATATAAACAATATACGCTATGCAGATGACACAGTATTGGTGGCGGATAATGCAACAGACCTACAACAATTATTGGACATTGTAGTATCAGAGAGTGCACAGAAAGGACTCTCCTTGAATATCAAGAAAACAGTAACAATGGTGATATCAAAGAAAATGGGGACACCAAAATGTGACATAGAAATAGAAGGGGAAATTCTCAACCAAGTGGATAATTTTAAATACCTAGGGGCACTTATAACATCAGATGGAAGATGTACAACAGAGATTAAGAGCAGAATAGGGCAGGCAAAAGCCGCATTTCAGAAAATGAAGAGTATCTTATGCAATAAGTCGCTATCAATGAATGTAAGAAAGAGAGTGCTAAAATGCTATATAGAACCAGTTTTGCTGTATGGCAGCGAATCTTGGAATGTAAATGAACAAATTAGGAAGAACTTAGAAGCAACAGAGATGTGGTTTTTAAGACGAATGTTGCGAATTCCTTGGACTGCCAGAGTAACTAACAACGATTGCCTGAAAGAGGCTAATGAAACTAGAACACTATATACAACAATAAGAAAGAGACAAACAGCATTCTTTGGTCATGTGATGAGAAGAGAGGCATTGGAGAACATCGTGACAACTGGAAAGATCGAGGGGAAGAGAGGCAGAGGCAGACCAAGAGAAATGATGCTGGACGGACTGAGACGGTGGCATGGAGGAATATCATCAGCAGAGTTGATCCAGAACACCAAAGACCGAGATCTGTGGAGAGCCATGATCGCCTACGCCAACCGGTACGGCACTTGATGATGATGATGAATATTCTTTGTGTGGTAACATCTACTGTGAGTTTGCTTCTCTAATGTTATATGTGTCGTGACTTATACTGTGATATCGCTTCACTTATACTCTATGTGTGGTGTCACATAGTACCTTTCGGTACTATAATACTCTGAAGTAAATTGACAAATGGATAGAAAACTGTGTACATATGTAAGCTAAGGAAATGTTGAATAGAAAATACCTTTGACAAAATCATCAGTGGCTTGATCAAATATAAACACAAGATGGCTGTCCATTTTCGTAGTACTGCTTCGGAAATTATTTTCGCAGTACTGTTTGGCTTGAAAATACGTGAAGTGTTTCATTATAAGTGCCATACAGGAGCCGGTCAGATTGTGGAATGTCCAGCCTGGATGACAGAGCTGACTTCGTGTAACTGCCAGGAGAGAGACATGTACAAGTGTGTTAGAACAGCCGCCACTGTCAGTATATGACAACATTGTGATGATAATACAAACATGAACAGCCGTTACTGTCTATTTATGACAACATTATGATGATAATACTTACAATGAGAATGAGCAGAAGAAGGTCACTGGGGTTTACAGTGCAGATTGTGAGATAAGGAAACGCGGAAAACTGCTTTACAACAAACATGGGAAGAACGAATCATCATAGTTTACTTTCAAAAGGGTTAAGAATTGGGCACGAAGGCCCGTCTCACATTTTACTACGATTGCAGACAATCAAAAAAGCAGACAGAACACGGATTATGTTAGATTTATTTATGTGATAAGATTGATATAATATACTTCCAGAACACATACAGATAGCATTTAATACACACAGATAACAAATAACACCAAAATACATACAGACAACAATTAACACCAGAATACATTTAGACAACAATTAACATCATATTAGATACAGACAACAATTAACACCAAAGTACATACAGAGAACACTTACCACCAGAACACATACAGCAACAAACAAAACAAAACAACACCAGAATACATACAGACAACAATTAACACCACAATGCATACACAAATAATAAACACTAGAATACATACAGACAACAATTAACACAAATAATAATACAACAACAACACAAGAATACATTTTTTTCGCACATCCTTTAAGGGGCATCGCTATCAACACCAGCATTATACAGCTGTTGTTGATTTCTTGGCAACATTACGCTCAGTAGTTTGCCATTGCTTTCTGAACGGCCGGCTCACTTATCCCGTGAGTCACCAGCGCTGCGAGAACCACTACCAATTATCGCGCGCTGCGTTACCCTAGGTGGATTAACGGGATTGCGTAGAAAGTCATTTAACCTCTAGGGCAGGGAGATCTAGAATACATACAGACAACAATTAACACTAGAAAACATACTGACTCCATTTATATCTTCTACATATTTGAAAATATTTTCACTGTACAGGAAAAAAATATCTGGAAACATTACACATCCCTGCCTAGCACCTTTCTTAATAGGCTGATATTGCCCCACTTCATTATCAAGCCTTGTGGCAACTTGTTGTTTCCAATATATGTTTTCTATAAGTCGAATGTCTTTACCATGAATTGTAGATCTGCAAGCATATCCACCATGTTGACATGTCTAACTCTATCAAACGCCTTTGTGTAGTCAATAGAGCAAAGATGTATATCCTTGTTTACTTCTACAGCACGTTCAATAACTGTTCGCAGCATATACACAGCATTTACTGTACCCTTTCCTTCCACAAACCTACATTGTTCTTCCTCTATTTCAGGTTGTAATTTCTTGCTCACTATTTGCATGATAATTCTTAGCAAAATCTATGTGATGTGACTCATTATACTAATTGTTCTATGTTGATCACATTCCAAGGCTCCTGATTTCTTTGGGATTGCAATAAATACAGAGTTGATTGATTGATTAATTGATTTAGGAATCGACATCACAGCACTCGGGGCATTCCCATGAGCGCTCCGTCCCCATCCTCAGCAGCCAGCGAAGAGTTCCAACACCAATAGTACCAATAGCAATCTGATTATATGTCTGTCTCGCCTTAGCTCTGAGCGTTGAGCGTCGGCCAGATCCCCTCGTCACACCTCGCTGTCTCATTCTTGCCAGACCATGGTAATCCATTTGCTCCTCCGAGGTGTACACGTGCTCCCACAAGGCCGCAACCACGTCTGCCTTGTCATGTATCAATACTCCGCCAAGTTCTGCAGAGCCAGCCAATCTGTCCGCCTGTTCATTTCCCAGCACACCGGCATGCCCCGGAGAAAAGATCCAGGCGATGCCTGTCACCCGTGACCTCCGAAGCGAAGCAAGCCACTCCGCACGAAGCCTGCCAGTCCTCACCCTCGTCAGCATGCTTTCTGAGTCAGTTACAATCACGATGTGTGTGTGTGTGTGTGTGTGTGTGTGTGTGTGTGTGTCGTATTTTCCATCCAGCGGAGAGCCACAGTGACTGCCTCCACCTCCATTCTTAAGCTGGATGTTGTGGTATCATATGCCAGGCTCTCCTGCACCAAACGTTGACCATTAGCTTTGGCTATGAACCCCCAGTCACTTCTCTCACCTCTTGACATCGAACCATCTGTGTAGATAATCACATCACCCGAGTGAGCATTGTCCTGAATTAGTTGCTGGATTTCCACTTCCGTGGCCCCTGCTGGCCACTCCCTGCACTCCCGGCTTAATGTGATTATAACAAAAGTCTGACTGCTCCGCTGGCACTCTGACCCACTGCTCTCCTCGCCTAATGATCTCCAAGGGGCACACTTGTCTGTCTGATCGTATCCTCCGCCAGAGCCATCCACGATTTCCCTTTTATCAGTCGCTGACCCTTAACTGCGTCCAGTGCCTCATGCAGTGGGTGATCTGTGTCTGCAGCTACTCTGAGGTATGCCTTCGCCTGCATCACCTTGAGCCTACCAGCAACAGTCGGCAGACCAAGGATGTAACGCATACACACTACTGGAGTGTCTTTGGTGCATCCCAGAATTACCCGCATAGCTTCGTTCTGTATGCGCTCTAACTTCACCAGCTGACTCTCTGAGACAGTGAGCAGTCCTAATTCATATTCAGTTACTGAGAGGATCAAGTGCTGGTATAGTATGAAAAGCATTCTCTGCTCTGTGTCCATTTCAGCCATAGTTTAAGGTGCACTGAGTCACTTTTGAGATCTTGTCACAACCCTCTCCATATGATCCTTGAAGGATAGGCTCCTGTCAAATGTGATCCCCAGATAATATATACAAATACAGAGTTACATAATTCAGAAGGTATATCTCCAGTATCATATAATGTGTTCAGCAGTCTGGTGACTTGCTCTAATCCAAATTCTTCTGAAGCTTTAAACATTTCTGTTGTGATGTTATCTGCACTGGAGGACTTGCCAGCTTTCATATGCTTAAGAACATTTTGAACCTCCATTTTTAAAATTGGTGGTCCTTCATTATTAAATCTAATATCGTACTGTTCCTCTCTGTTATCATTATATAGATTTTTCACATAATCTGTCCATACATGTAGAATTTGATCTTTTTCTATTATGATTTTGCCATCTTTAGTTTTTAGACAGCCTGATGATGTACTTGTTTTTTATTAGTAAGTTCCTGAATTCTTTTGTGCACTAATTTGGTATTTTGACTGTTGTGTTGTTTTTCAATTTCTAAGCACTTTTCCTCAAGCCATGCTTCTTTTGCCTCCTTACATAATATTCTGACTTGTCCGTGAATTTCTTCATATTTGGCAGAATTATTTTTGTTGAGCCTTCTTGTTTCCATTAGGTGTAAAATTACTTCAGTCATCCATTTCTTTCAACCCACCTTCTTTAAGTTTGGAATAGTTGTTTCTGCAGACAAACTGACTGAGTTCTTCAACATTTCCCATTGATCATCCACATCCTCGAATAGGATCACTAGATCAGACAATATATCAAATCTGTTCTGTACTTCTATGTTGAATTTGTTTTGTTTTTCCTTGCCATTACTCAATGTACACAAATCATATTTAGTGTTTCCTGTTATATACTTAACTTTCTTCAACTTTATCCTCAATGTTCCTGTAAGTAATATGTGGTCGCTATAGTAATCAGCACTGGGAACCGTGTTTGTTATAATTAACGCGTTTCTAAAACTTCTGCTAATCAGAATGTTGTCAATCTGTTTTCTAATCCTGTTATCAGGACTCCTCCATGTCCATAATCTTTTAGGGTGATGCTTAAACCAGGTGTTTCTTGCAATTATTTCCTGTTCTTTTGCCCACTCTACGAGTCTGTATCCTCTTTCATTTCTCTCTCCTAAACCATAGTTTCCTACTGTGTACCTATCACCTTGATTTCCTACTTTTGCATTGAAGTCCCCTAATATGATGTTTATTTCTGAATTTTTACATTTCTTTAAGGCAGACTCTATGTCATTATAAAATACCTCTACACTGTCTTCACTGGATTCTCCTGTTGGGGCATATACTTGAATAACATTTACGCTAAAAGGTCTGCCACTTAATTTAACTAGTAGAACTCTGTCCGACACGGCCCAATATCCTTGAACAGATTTTGATGTTTTCCGGTCCAAAATAATTGCCATTCCCCTTTGTCGATCGTCACATCCAGAATACATAATTTTAAAATCTTCATCTATCTTAATGCCTGGTCCTGTCCATCTCGTTTCGAAGATCCCTAAAATATTAATACTTTCTCTTTCCAGTTCTTGTTTTATGTTCTCTAATTTGCCGTCGTCGTTTAACGTCCTAACATTCCATGTTGCTAATTTTAATGTCTCTGTCCTTGTCTTGCGATGATTAGTCTTTAGGAGAATCATAATGTATTAGGCACTTTTAAAGAGTTAGTTTGCCGTTGCTTTCCTCTATGGCAGTGACCATACTGGTCAGGTGACCGCAACCATTGTCTCTCGAAAGAGTGTCAGAATCTCCAAGGCTTCATCTCCCCCGCCTCGCCACAACGACCAGGTACGACCGTGAACTAGACTAACAGTTACTATGCAGGCGATGGCCAGAGGTCAGCCTGGTGCACGCAGACTACGAGAGCGGAAAGCAGGGCCAACGAGGAATCACTGCGGGTAGCTCAGACAGCCTAGGACAGAAAGACCGGACGGACATGAAAGAGTGTTGCTGTGTATGAGTCGAGACTGATGGAAGAAAGCATGTATGCTTTGTTTGAGTAGAGTGAAGATTGCGTCAGTGATATATTCATTTGTATTTATGATATTATTGATATCTTGCATTGTATGTTTCTGACAACGGCATTATCGCTAATTTTGAGCGATGCATGATATGACTGCGTTTTGAGAAGTGCGATTAAAGTGTTTGAGTTATATCGCTGTGTGTTTGTACACTCATTATGTGTGTGTGAGTGTTTTCACGCCTGTTAGTGAACACGAGCCTTTGGTCATCTAATCAAGACCCTGACAAAGAGATCATCTTCCTGCCGTCGCAAAACTTGAGACCATAACCAACAAATATCTGTCGGCTGCCCTCAAAGTTCCATCCACCACCTGCCTTCCGTAGCTTCTTTTGAACACTTCCAATAAACGAATACGAAATGACACCACATAATCCATAGGAAAACACTAAACAACGTATAACACTAAACAGCGATTAACACTAAACAGCGTCTCCCAAAGAATAAACGCGTCACATCGTCGCCATTTTTACCGGAAGTCAATACATACAGACAGCAATTAACATCAGAATACGTAAATACAACAATTAACAACACAATACATACAGACAACAAATGAAACCACAATATATACAGACAACAATTAACACCAGGATATATACAGACAACAGTTACCACCACAATACAGAAAGACAACAATTAACACCAGAATACGTAGAGACAGCAATTAACACCAGAATGTACACTACAATAATTACCACCACAATGCATCCAGACAAAATTAACACCAGAATACATACTACAATATTTAACACCACAATACACCCAGACAACAGTTAACGCCATAATATATCCACACAGCAATTAACACCAAAATACACACTACAACAATTAACACCACAATACATCCAGAAAAAATTAACACCACAATACATCCATACAAAAATTTAAAAAAATTATCAGTATACATACTACAACAATTAACACCAGAATAAGTGCATACAACAATTAACACCAGAACCAAACTAGAAAAATTAACACCACAATACATACAAACAACAATTAACACAACATTACATGCAGACAATAATTAATACCACAATACATCCAGACAAAAACTAACACCAGAAAACACACAGCAACAATTAACATTAGGATACATTCAGACAACAATTACCACCAGAATAATACTACAACAATTAACACAATATCACATCCAGACAATAATTAACACCATAATATATCCAGACAACAATTAACACCAAAATACACACTACAACAATTAACACCAGAATACAACCAGAAAAAATTAACGCCACAATACATCCATACAACAATTAACACCAGTATACATTACATTGGCACCTTGCCGTCTTGACAGACGATAGTTTGTGCTTCAAAAAGGCATAATAACTTTTAACCATGGCGGTAGTGAATGTTACTGATAAGGCCACTTCGCGCTGTAAATGTACGTTCACAGTGAGTGCGTGTGAACACGTGGTCATTTCCACCATCATGCACAATCTTACGTTTCAAACGCTCGGTGTGTGACTTATATGCAATAATTTTCTCTTTTGTCTTTATTCCATTTCTGACTTTTGCCCTCCGTGCAACACGTTCAGCCGCGACTTGCTCCCAATGCGCATTATTAATGCATGTAGCAATCATGTCCCGCTTACACACATCTTTGTATCGTAGTAGAGGCCGACCCTGAGATCTCTTACCCATCTGTAATTCACCAAAAAAGATGTCCCTTGGTATTCTACCATCATCCATCCTCCTAACATGTCCTATCCATCTAAGTCTACGAAGACTGAGCATGGAATAAACCGTCACACAACCTGATCTTTCCAATACTTCAGTATTTGTGATTTTGTCTTGCCACTTAATACCAAGAATTCTTCGCAGACACCGCATATGAAAGCTGTTTAAACGTTTCTCTTGGTGTGAGTAAGTTGTCCAGGTTTCACTGCCATAAAGAAGAGTACTAAGGACACAGGCTTGATAGACAAGGACTTTTGTTTTGGCAGTAAGCTTCCTGTTCTCCCAGACTCTTTTTCTTAACCTGTTCATTGTTGTTGCTGCCTTACCAATCCGGATGTTGATTTCCTGATCTAGGGATAATTTGCTATTTACCACTGATCCTAGATATGTAAAATGGTCTACCATCTCTAGTTCGGCGTCGTCAATAAAGATTGATGGTACCCCATGTGCACCTTGTGACATAATCTGTGTCTTCTTTTTGCTAATTGTTAAACCAAATTCAGAACAAGCATTGGAGAATGCAGATAGTAGACATTGTAATTCTTCCTCAGAGTGGGTCGTAACTGCAGCATCAGTCTGCAAAAAGCAACTCTCTGATCAGTACCCTCCTAATTTTGGTCTTGGCCTTCAATCTCTGAGCATTGTAGAGGCCGCCATCTGAGCGTGAGTGAATGTATATACCACCATCCTGATCACGAAAGGCATATTTCAGTAGAAGTGAAAAGTATATTCCAAAGAGGGTGGGAGCTAGTACACAACCTTGCTTAACTCCACTCTTGATTTCAAAGTCTTCGGAAGTTGCACCATCAAACTTGATTACACCCTTCATGCCTGTGTGGAACGATTTGACAATGGACAGAAGAGTTGGTGGGCAGCCAATCTTCTTTAGTGCCTTGAACAGACCCTCACGACTGACCAAATCAAATGCCTTTGTGAGGTCGATGAAGGCAATAAACAGTGGTTGATTCTGTTCACGGCATTTTTCTTGCATTTGTCGCAATGAGAATATCATATCAATGGTAGACCGGTTCTGTCGAAAGCCACACTGTGATTCGGGGTAGACTTGATCTCCTAGGACTTGAAGTCTGCGCAGAACAATTCTGGCAAATACGTTTCCAACAATACACAGAAGTGAGATACCCCTATAGTTGTTGCAGTCGCTTCGATCGCCCTTGTTCTTGTACAGTGTTATGATGCTTGAATCTTTGAAATCCTGTGGGACTTTTCCTTCTCGCCAGCATAGCTCTATTAGCTGGTGGATCTGTAGAGTGAGTGTGTCTTGCCCACTCCTGATAATCTCTATTGGAATCCCATCCTTACCTGGAGCCTTGCCAGATGCAAGTTCATTTATAGCACACTTAACTTATGTTATGTTGGGAAGTGTGTCCAGGTGGTCAAGAGTTGGTAGAGCCTCTATGGCGTTGAGGGCATCATCCGCTAGTTTAGTCTCACTTGAGTAAAGCTACACATAGTGTTCTACCCATCTATCCATCTTCTGTTTCTTATCAGTGATGATTTCTCCAGTCAAGGTTTTCAACGGTGCACTTCTTTTGATCATTGTACCACAGGCTTTCATTATCCCTTAATACATGCTTCTGATGTTTTGTTTATCAATTGCAGTTTGAATGGACTCACATAACTTGATCCAGTAGTCATTTCACACTGCCTGGCAGCCGTTTGCACATCCTTCCTAGCTTACTTCAGCTTACTGAGAGTGTTACGCGTTGTTCTTTCCTTGTTTCTTAAGAGATCTATCTTCTTTTTAATCAATCAAGGGCTACAATGTCTGTCTGTTTGTCGCAAACCAGTCCTGCCTCTTATGATCCACAGTGCCGTAAATCCCTACCGCTGTTTTATAAAGAGTTTCCTTAAGTGTACCCCACTTTTCACTTGCTGTACAATTTTCAGATGTATCAGTGAAAGTGCCTTCAAGTAGCTGTTGGAACTCAAAGCACTTATCAGGATAATCGGTATTAATTATATTAATCGTCGGGCTAAATGTGTGTTTAGCTGTGCAGATTCTCTTTGGTCTCAGTCTAACCCTTGCAACAACAAAAAAAGAATCTGTATCACAGTGAGCACTGTAGTAACTTCGAGTTAATGATGTTTTGTTCAGATGTTGTCTCCATGTGATGATGAAGTCCAGCTGATGGCAATGGCCGGATATTAGATGTTTCCATCTGACTTTATGCAGCTCTTTAGTTTTAAATCGATCGAGTGAAATGGCGAATCATGACCGCCCACGCTTTCCGGCATGGCACATGATTGATTGATTGATTGATTAGTTTTAAAAAATGAGTTTGTAATACATAGGTCATTTTTGGTGCAATGCAGCTTCTTACCATTTTTATTCATGAGACCGATGTTGTATTTTCCAAGGTACACTGGCCATGAACTCGAGCCCTTGCCCACACGAGCATTGAAATCACCGAGCATATAAATGTAGTCGGATTATGGAACTTAAATGATTACATAGTCTAACTCCTCATAGAACGAATTCTTCACATCATGACAGGAAGTAAGTGTCGGTGCGGAATCAGTGATAATGGTGTCAAAACCACAAGAGGTTGCCAAGCGCAGGGATAATAGTCTTTCATTACCTCCTGCTCTGCTAAAATTTCAATCATTTCCAGTAGCAAATTCTTTACTGCAAAACCCACACCATGCTGCATTATTTCTGCCTGCCCTCTACCCTTCCCAAAAAAAGTGTAATTGTTTTTACTGAGGGACTCTTCCTCAGCGAGATGAGTCCCTTGCAGGCCAGCAATATCAATGTTAAGACGATTGATTTCGCTATCAATCACAGCCGTTTTTCTCACATCGTCAATATTCGTCAGGTCAGTGGGAAATCCTGGACATATAGTTCTCACGTTCCAGGTTGCAAGCCGTAGCTTGAGGTTTCTATTTTTATTTTTAATAGTTCCTGGTGCATTGGTTTTACAGCCTGCGAATCAGATTTTGTCCTAACCCCAAGCACCCATTGAAGCAGGCAGGCTGTGGCAGATCAGTGATACCTGTAGGTGTCCCCCGCCGTCAGAGGCAACCCGTGGCGCCCCATGTCTACGCCAGTTGACAAGGACATATAATCCGCAACTGCTACATCTCGCTTTGATTCTGAGACTGGTAAGACCAGGGATGGAGTTATACCCCTCTATTACACAAATCCTGGGCTGAAATATAGAGACCATGTGTTGCCCATGCAGCATGATCCCTCTCTCGGCCTGCCTAGTTCACTCCAGAGGAAAGGTAACACCCCTACATCTGGAATAAGACAAGCTGCAGAAGCTGCCTGTCAGAGTGTCGGAATGTAGGTACAGAACATAGAGAGGACAAGGGACAGAATAGAGTTAGAACGACGTAGATAACGACATACAGGACATAGATAAGGACATCTGCAGTATAACCGATAGAGTAGAGAAAGGACACAAGTCAGGACACAGGATGGTCTTAAGACAGGACATCTACAGGACAGTAGATAAAAGGGGAGGCAGGACTTAGGTGGGGATACAGACGTGTCTTAGAGAGGACACCGATAGGATCAGACCGGGTGATAGGAGGGGACGCCAGTTCACGGGACACAGCTCGGACCGAACTATACGTCAGTACACTGAATAATCTAGCCTAGCACGGACGGACTGCAGTACAACGAGACTGATAAGACAGCACGGGGTTCACGGACGGCACGGGGTCCAGCACGACAAGTCCAGCCAACCAGCTTGGGCACGCCAGACGGGACTGAGACAGTTTCAGGGGAGGACGTTTGTGTTTTTGAGAGCAAATGCTTAGCTTTGCGAGAGTGCTAGTTTTAAGATAGCTATTGTTGGACTTGTGTAATTGACTGTGTGCTGTAAGCGTATGTAAGGCGGCATTTGTATAATTATGTAATGAAGCCACCGCCTGTGTATACGTTGTAATTATATCAGGTTCGCCTGAAATAAATGATAGTAGTACCATATGCACGACTGATGTTTCTTTGAGTGCGTATGAAGGAGCTAGAGTGCCTGTGTGCGATGTGAGACGCTGACAGGCAGTTTAACTTATGTCAGAAGCATTTGAATGAATCCATCGCCTGTGTGAGTAAGACAAGAATCCACCGTGTGTGCGTGTAAGCTAACTTAACGTAATTTTAAAGTCAGTTACAGATGGAAAGAGTGAGTGAATATTGACTGAAATTAAAAGCATAATCAGATTTGATGAACTGATATGAAAATGATATACATCATGTTTTCAGGGTGACGTTTCAGTTGATGTTAAACAGCGGTTGAAGACTACGATAATAACGAACACGACAGAAGACAAGACGACCGACAAAACTCACAAACATATATTACGCATTCTAATCCTCTCCTCTGAAAAAGGGACTTGACAAACATACATTTTTGGTTTTTGTTGTTGTTATTCTCCGATACTAATTGTTGCTTTTCTGCACACCAGAAGTGGAGAATAAAGTTGATGCCAACATCCCAGATACTGTAACAGACTCGAGCAGAAAATTATCCTCGGGTGCAGGGTGAAAAGCAAGAAGTGTACAGAAATCATATATGTACCCCATTCTTTGCCAGTGTGTGTTAAAGCAGCATCTTATTTTTGTTACGACTACTGTAAATCAACATTCTGTATTATTGCATTATATATTATACATTGTATTATTATTAGACATTGTAATTTCTGAACATAACCTGTAACTATGTCAACTTTGAAAGAATGCATTGAGGCAGGGAAAAATCTTGGATACACTGGGGACAAATTAGAACAATGGGGAAAGAAAGAGTATAAAGAACATACTGATATAATTGCTGCGGTTGAAAAGGAAGAAAGAGAGAGAAGAGCTGCGATAGAGAAAGAAGAAAGAGATAGAAAATCTGATGCAGAGAGAGAAGAAAGAGCACAAGAACGCTTACGTAAGAAAGACTAGCAGATATAGAGTCAGCTAAAGCTACCAAACTTAAAGAACTAGAGTTAGCAGAAACAACCAAATTAAAAGAAATTGAGACACAGGCCAAGTTACAAATGAAAGAACTGGAAGTCGAATCTCATGTGCATATTACGACTACAAAGTTGAAAAGTAAGGAGGAAGAAAACAAGTACAAAAAGTATAAAGGCATAGTTAATCCATTCTGCCAAGACGACTCGATTTCTGCATCGTCTGAGAACTTCGAATTCCAGTTAAAATACCAAGAAGTTCCGAGAGAACACTGTGCCATGATCTATATGAAAAATCTCTCAGGGAAGCCTTTGAAAGTAATAGAATCTATTCCACAAGAACTAAGGAACGATTATGACTATATACACCAACGTATCATGCAGCACTGTTTGTTAAATGCACCAGGGTATCAGTTACAGTTTTCCAAACTAGAACCAAAAATAAATCAGACGTTCATTGAATACGTTTCCTACGTACAAGATACATATAATAAGTGGCTGAAAGCTGGAAAGATAAAAAAAAGAGCTATGAAAAGCTAAGAGATTTAATGATTATGGACAACATTATTTCAATAATTCCAAGCCATTTTGCAAATTTTGTACAACAGTCTGATGTTCAATCTTTAGAAGAATTAGAAAAGAAAGAGTCAGCTTATTTTTCTTCCAATAGAAACATCTTTAGTTCTAACAGCGACGAAAAAAATATAGTAGCAGCAGCAAACACTAAACCACTGAAACCATTCAAATACAGAGAGAAACAAAGATCCAATGCACCACAATGTCCATACTGTAAATTTTCTCATTTTCAATTTCAAATGTGTGATGCAAACCCAGGTTATCCAGCTCACCTGGATATGATGGTGAAAAAAAACAGCAAGGTAAAAGAGAAACTTACCGGCGTGCTGTTAAATGCTATTTTCGTAAAGCTTATGGGCATTATAGTTCATAAATGTGAAGGCCGTCAAAGATTGAGAAGTGGGAATGATAGTACTCTTTGACTCATCTTCTGAAAGCGAGTGTGAGGTAGAGGAAATGAAAGATTGTGAAGAGAATGCTCTTACAGCAATAGATATCCTCAATTATGATAGATGTCAAACTTGTCATAAGTTTCACGAGGATGAGGTATTGAAATGCACCCATAGAGTTCCGTTTTCAGGAGAAATCGCAAATTCAGTTTCCTCTTGAGGGAAATTAGAGTTCCTCTATGGTATGGTAAATGATACACCTTGTCAAGTCTTGATCGATTCCTGGTAGTACCTTAATCGGACTAAGGAAGGAACTGGCAAAGGCCATAAGTTTATACAGGTGATTTTGGTAATTGCTGAACTTTCTCTGGCAATGTGGAGAAATACCCACTAGCTACAGCTCGCATCTGTACACCTTTCTTATCAGGCACGTTTACGTGCGCGATCTTAAGCAATACTTGCACAGATCTAATTTTTGGTTGTTTGCCAGATGTTAAAAATTGTAACGCTAGTGACATCAAAGCCTGGGAAGAAACCCATTTTAATAAGGCTAATGCAACAACAAGGTACTTAACAGCCAAAGAATGGGAGGACCTACAGAACGAAACGTTGCAAATCATTTCACCTAATGGTACTGTGGACAATAACACCACAGAAGAGTTCGTAAAGGTGCAACGCGCAGATGTAACATTGTCACCATATTTTAGGTTCATAGGGAAGAAACCAAAGCGAGTTAAAAAGGCTTCATGGTATTTTATGTTAAAGAATGATATACTTACTAGAATGTACAAGCGTGATAACCACGAAATCCAGCAATCGGTGTTACCGAAAGAACACAGTCAAACAGTGTTGCGAATCGCACATGATTCGCCGTTTGCTGGCCACATGGGTTATGAAAAGACAAGAGCCAGAATTCTGTCACAGTTCTACTGGCCAAAATTTTGTGTCGACATTAAACATTATTGCCGATCATGCACCATTTTTAACACCTGGTAAAGAAGGTAAACATATCACAGCAGAGGTCCAATCAACAACACTGGCCTCAAGACCGATTGAGTGTGTCGCTGTTGACATAGTTGGACACCTAAATCATGTATCCAACAAAGGCAACAGCTTTATTTTAACTCTAGTGGATGTTTGTTCACGGTGGCTTTAAGCGGTCCAACTGACGTACATCAGCTCCAAAGATGTAGTCGAAGTTTTTCTACATCTATTTTTCCGTTTCGGATTCCCCAGACCATCTTATCCGACCGAGGGCCACAATTTATATCAGCTGCAACGCAAGCTGTTACAAAATTTTTAGGTATTAAGCAATGCTTCACGACCCTATATAGACCGGCGGTGAATGGGATCGTAGAAAAGATCAACGGGGATCTTAAGCATATGCTAGCTAAGGGGACAGCAGAAAACCCATCTTAATGGGATACACTGTTACTAACAGTGCTTTTCGCCTACAGAGAAGTCCCGCAAGCAAGCACGGACTTCTCACCTTTCGAGCTGATTTATGGGGCAAACCCACGGGGACCCCATAACATCTATAATCAGATGTTAACTGACACCTCAAATATCCAACAACCATCATCACCATATGAGGTAGTTACAAACACACGCAATAAGATCATGAAAGCGTGTGCATTAGCGAAAACATCTTTGGAACAGAAAGTACAGATGTACCGCCAATATGCCAATAAAGGTGCAAAAACCTTGCTAATGGAACCTGGGCAAGGTGTTTTGTTGTTACTACCTGATAATAGTGATTTGTTATCAACGTCAAGGCAAGGGCCATTTAAAATAGTGAGAAAGATAACTAATGTCGATTATGAAATATCGCTGAATAACAAATGCAAGATATTTCATATCAGCATGCTGAAACCATATTCATTCATTCATTCGGTAGCATGTCCTTTGCAGAACCTCGCTCCCATAACAACCTTCCGGAAAACCTCTCGATCTTGAGCAAGCGGTCCCGCGTCTGATACACCCATCTGGAGATCTTCCTCCACATCCTGCACCTATCTTCTTTTTGGCCTTTCTCTTCCTCTTTTTTCAGGCATATACCGTTCCAATATTGTTCTCTCCAAACTTTCATGACGTTTCAAGTGACCAAAATACTTCAATTTTCTTTGTTTTATCGTCTTTAATAGCCAACCCTCCTACCACACTAGCCATATTACTATAGACAAATACAGGAAACAGACGACGAACACGCTGCAACTACCGTAATTAACCAGACAGAGGAAGGCGACAATGAACTACCAGTACCGACAGTTGACAACACAACGACGATTGACTGCATACACCTTGGCCCCAAAATGACAGACGAACAAAAACAACAGATGATAGAGCTACGGACAGACTACAAAACCATCTTCTCACACATTCCAGGAAGGACAAATAGGATACAATACTCCATCATTCTCACCGACGTCACACCTATTAAATGTCAACCGTACTCCATCCCTCTAAATTATAGGGACAATCTCGACAAAAAAATTCTTAGTCTTTAATCTCATGGAATAATTCAGACATCCAAATCAGAGTACTCTTTCCCGATTGTCTTAGTTAAAAAGAAAGATTCTATTATTCAACTCTGCGTTGATTATCGAAAGCTAAACGCTATCACGAAAACAGACGCAGAGCCAATCCCTTCCTGTGATGATATGATCTTAAATATGTCAGAGTCTATCATTTTTACAAAGCTAGACCTCACCAAAGGCTATTGGCTAATCCCAATGAATGAAAATTCTATACATCTCACAGCATTTGCAAAACCTCTTGGTCTATACGAGTGGTGCATTCTTCCTGTCGGCTTACGCAATGCGCCTGCTACTTTTGCCCGTCTCACTAGACAACTTTCACATGGAGTACCGAATAAAAGACGTATATAGACGACATCTGTGTACATACAACAGACTTTACGTCTCATATACAGACATTACAACACGTCTTCGACAGGATAAAATTGTTCGGACTCACTGTGAAACCAACAAAGGTAGAGTTGGCATTTGAAGAAATTGAATTTTTAGGCCATAAAATATCTAATAGCCTCTTGAGTACTGATGATAAGATCGTGACTAAGATTCTAAACCTCACGATGCCAACAACTAAGTAACAAGTGAGAAGCATTTCAGGCCTGGTGAATGCCATGAATTGTATTACGCGACACACAGCAAGCATAGAAACTCTTGACACAGTTCAGAAACACAAGCAAACGCGGCTAGCATTGGTGGGCGGAGCTAATGCGTCACGTGAAGGCGGCCAGGCGAAAGCGGAGAGGCAGTGTGCTTCATGGTCAGTAGGCGCTGGGACGTGACAAGGAGAAGATCGATTTGGAGAATTGTGAAAGTGTTTCAGTGTTCGAACGTACTACAAGGAATGGGAAGCTTCTGAGATGCAGTTGGGTGTAGATTGTGTCGATTGTGAACGACGACAATGATGGAGCTACGCACAGAAGCTGTCGCTTGATGTACGTAAACGGGATGGCTAGACAGCTGGCCCTGGTGTGACAATATGTCAACAAGAATGGCCGGCCGATGAGCGCCGCGACCAGAGCTGGTGGTTACGACATGGTCTTGTGAGTAGTACTGCGTAATAATGTGTTAACTAGTAACTGAGTGAATAGATAAGATGTATGCTGTAAGACAGATCTGATGTAGACATGGATAGTCATCAGACGATTAAATGAATAAGGCATAAGATATTGATGGCAGACGGTGTGCTGTGCATAGGCAGAACGTGTACCGGTAGGATCCGGCGGTCTGTGCCAGACCCATGTAGTACTGCGGCGCAATAAATATGCTTGTATTGTTTAAGGACGCGACTGACTTGTCTATTGTGTGCATCTGAGATCTGAGAGTGATACAGGATTTGTACGAGCCCAAGATAACCACTAAACCTAGACAACCCAAGATGGCGGACATTGGGCATTGACGTAGGCACGTGGCCCAAGTGTGTCTGGAGTAGTCACTCATCACCCAGACACGAGTTCGACTCTTGGCACGTGGGTGCGACGTCCGGTTGATATAGAACCCAAAGTTAACACGAAATGATACCTCAACATCACAGTTTCTGAACTAGCAAGGAAAAAGAGCCAGCAGAACGAAAAATTACCAGTGAAAAAGGGTGTTTCATGAAGTCAGAGAGAAGGACATTGACAAGGTCAACATATAAACATGGCTACCAACAAGAACATTTCATCTCACCTCTCAGCCAAACATCACGTATTACTGCTGTGTACTGTTGCAAAGAACACAACAAATAACTTTAATTCAACATTCCAGATATTTCTTCAAGAAGACATAGTATGGCACTCAGCCACATAAACCATCATTCTAGAGCCGTGTTCATGTGCTTCACGCACTATAGTGCTCTATTGAACTAATCTCAGTGTTAGATTGAAGAATATTTTTCAGATCCAGTTTTCCAGTCCATCAGTAGTATAATAGGCACCTTTGACGCCACTTTTTGGAGGATCACCATTTTGAAGAGCAAACTTCTACTGATTCCTGTTCAGCCCTAAATGCAGTGAAGCTGATCCATACCATCTTGCAAGAATCCTGAAGTGGAGCCAAGCATCTGGACCAAGCCACCGAGGACACTGCAGCGAAATTTATACAGGTTAAACTATTTTCACTTGATTTGTATATGTGTCCTGCTTAGTATTCCAGAGTCAACAGGCACCTTTCCATTACTATGTCTACTCACCCTCATCATTAGTGGGAGGTTGGTGGTCTACTTTTGTGGTTATTTCATCATCACCCAAAAGTACGTTCCGTTCAGTTAGCATCCGAAATTGACTTAGAATTTAAGTAAATTTTCGACTGCTAGCGAGAACTTTGTCTTGTTTCGTAACCTAGTCCAATATTTGTTGTTCTTTAACGTCATTAATGTATCTATTATTTGTGATTATTTTGTCCACAGGTGTTATGTCATTTAGCTAAAACTTCTGATAGGTGTTATTGTTGTCCAGTAGTTGTTATCATTCTTGTTAGAACAGTATTACACCAAGTTCATCACAGTCAGCTTCGCCAGAGCTTGATCAACAGCGACACTGACTGAAAGAGATTCTTGCTATTGAGACTTCTTTACCATTGGCATCACAGATACTATTATCTGAAGACTCTGATACTGATAGTGTCTGCAATTATTGTGCATTGTTTCAGCTACAGATTAGTGACACATATATAGTAGACAGGTACGCAACCACAACATGTCTACTTTAGCAGATTTTGCAGCACTTGGTGAGAAATTCTGTTTCACAGGCCTAAGACTTTTGACATGGGCAGAAAACAAACTCTCAGAATTGCGAAGTCAGATAAAAGAAGACAGGGCAGCAGCTAAAGAGCTTAGAGAATCACAAGAAAGACAAAGAGATAAAGAACTAGCTTTAGAAAGACAAAAGCTAGATCTTAAAGCAAAAAGACTAGAGTTTGAAATAGACAAGTTAATTGTTGAAAAAGGGAAAATAACACTACCAGTATCACAAACAACCAACAAAAAACTGGTAAAATGTTATCTTTGTCATAGTTTCGGACATGAAGCCAGAAATTGTAGATTAAAACAAATAACTAAGGATGCTAAGAGAACATATATGCCGGCCAATAAGAAAGAAGAACAGGACCAAAAGAAAAACAGAATAGGCATACCGACAAACAAGAACACACCAAACAAATGTGACAGAGAACGTTTTAGAAATGTTAACCTCACCGGCAGCCACAAAGTAACGACACAAGAGGTTAATACAGCAAATATCCTGAACGGATGTCTAAAAGTCCAAAAAGCATTTGTCAACGGCATACCCACCACATGCATAAGAGATACTGGAGCATCGATAGTGGGGGTTAACCAAAGATTTGTTAGAAGAAAGGACTACACAGGAGAAAAAGTGAATTGTCGAACATTCGGTGGAACCCTCGAGAGATATGACATAGCATGGGTCGAAATCGACAGCCCATACTATACTGGCAGAGTGAGAGCGGCAGCGCTACCGAACCCGTTCGCGGGAGTAATGATCGGCAACATACCACAAGTAAAAGACTGTACACCAGAAGAAATCCAAGCATGGCAAATGAAAGACACTTTAGCAAATGCTGTAACAAGAGCACAGGAAAAGAAAGAGAAAAAGGAACAGAATAATATCACTTTGCAAACGACCCCACCCAACAACGGACTGATCACAAACTCACAGACTAACGACTTGAGTGCACAACAGAAAAATGACATTTCACTACAAACATGCTTCCAACGAATCAACCGACCATCTAAACGAGCAAAGAAGGTAGATGGAAATTTAAATTAGACAATAACATCCTCACTAGAGAGTACAGAAAAGGCCCAGTGTTCCTTTCACAAACCGTGCTGCCGTCACAACATCGCAGCAATGCGCTGAAATTGGCGCACGACTCCCCATTTGCAGGACATATGGGGATGGCCAGGACAAGACAGAGATTATTATCTCAATTTTACTGGCCAGGCAATTCAAAGGACGTAAAGAACCACGTTCGTTCCTGTGAGCTATGCCAACGGACTACCCAAAAGGGTAGACACCCGAAAGCAAGAGTTCAAGAAACGGATCTGGCTTCAAGACCGTTCGAAAAAATAGCCGTCGACATTGTGGGGCCCCTCAACACGACAACGGACCGAGGGAACAGGTACATCCTAACCATGATGGACCTGTGCACAAGATGGCCAGAAGCAATCCCACTAAAATCAATAACATCCAAAGCCATTGTAGAATCATTGCTTCTCATTTTCAGTAGGATAGGATTCCCATCATGCATCTTGTCAGACAGAGGTAGCCAGTTCATTTCAGAAGCCACACAATGTGCAATGGAAAAACTAGGGATAACACAAGCATTTAGTTCACCCTACCATCCTATGACCAACGGGGTCAATGAGAATTTCAATGGGTTACTTAAACGGACATTGCTGAAGAATGTCTTAACGAACTTCAATCACAACCATTTAACAGATAAGGTGTCCAGGGTGTGACACTCTTTCAACAAACTTGAAGCAGGAAAACTTAACAGCAATCAAAAGGACTGAAGATCGGCAAATATATTATTCTTCTTTGAAATTTTCGAACGTAAACATGATGAGTAATAAATCGTCAAACACTAGCCCTTATTAATTAACCTTGCCGTAATATATCTAGTCTCGTTTGGATCTGTTGCCTCCGTTCTATTCTTTTCAGGCTCCTATATCCTTTCCTACTGTGGACATGGTCTCTTGCCATCTATACTTGGCCATAATGATGTCGTCCCTGCTCTTCAATATTCTTTTCAAGGTCTGGACAATTTCAATGTGCTGGTTCCTTGTTGGCATCCATGATCTCACTCCCGTAACTATTGATCAACGAAACTGACGTGATCCGCTAGTTTCTTAGTTATATCCGCGATTCTGATCGAGAGTTCTGCTCCTTCTGTTTTCCGCGTCATGAACTTAAGTTACGACTTGGCAGCATGCCCCTCCTTTTTGAAATGGTATCTACCATGTTAGCTTATCTATTATATTGACAAGACGTAGCATAGAGTTCATGTGTCATACTTATATCATTTATTACTACTGTGAAGGAATGGTCTCCTATCAACCACCTACAGCCATAGAATTAAATTTAACATGGCACGACTTCCTATCTACGCACTACGGTAAATGTCGTGTAGTACCAGCTCATGAAAAAGCTAGGCTAAATAAACTATAAGTTTAATCCCTCAAATGCCCCAATGAGCATGTATCATCATCCAAATTTACCAAACTCCGACTAAGGGGATGTATGTGATTGATTGGACCATATCCTTCTATAATAGTTTTGACATATAACCTCCAAGTATATGACTATTTCTTTATTCCTCTCTGTCCTGTCCCATTCAGCTATAATGTGACGCTTGTTCCTGTCCCATTTTTTTCCGAGAGGTCTTTTGCTTTTGTCGCTGACGTCTTATACATGTGAGCTACACAGACTGGCGAATCATATAATATAAGCAGCTTATGTCCTTATCAATATAACTGATACTGGTACATTAGAAATTTGTCCTGGTGCTTCATTATTATTAGGTCTGTGCAGATTGACATACTCGTTGCAACTGGTGTAATAGAAATTCTGAATTAAAACAAGCAAATACGTCAACAAATTAACCCCTATATATAATTAATCTATCTTGAAATAGAAAACATATAATACATAATTTATATCTTTCGTTCTGACATGCGATTCATCCTTTGTATATGTCTGTACTGTTATTCGTAATTGTATGTCTGAGGTGTAAAAGTTAATCACTTTATATTTCCTTTCTCTCCGTGATTTATGTATGATAATGTATGGACTGTTAAAAATTATGTGACTAGATGAGTATCATGACTCTCTCATCGTTTTCGAGATGAATGAATCATGATTTACAATAACCAGGTGAATGATAATTGCGTCATGATGTAACAACATTTATGTTTCGTATGAGTGGTATCATTAATTATGTACACAACTGAATGAATGATCATGTCGCGATGTGTATAAATAAATGAATGACTGATCGCGTCATGAAATAACTAACCAAATGGATGACTGAATGAATAAACAAATTAATGATTGCATGATCGTGTCATATACCTAACTGAATGAATGATTGATTTATGACGTAAATTTGCGTTTCCACTATTATGCAATGCATGTCATGTGTGAACTGATGATTGATATGGAGTATGCGCCTAAATTAAATACATTTAATTAATAACTGTATTTCCTTCTAGATTCAGTCTGTTATAGTTCCTCTGAAATAGATAACTGGTTTCGAAATGTTCGGAGCACGGAAATCACAATTTCATAGTCCCAGTATTCATAGTGACACAATACGATTCCGCGAAATGTGAATAGTCAGTCCAGTTCACCTATGTCTTCTGAGAATGCCGATTTGCTTCATTTAATCTGTCAATTACATCAGGAAATATGTATATATGTAACATAATTAATATATCATAAATATGAACTGTTTGTGTGAATGTTTTTCTGTGGGCGTCTAAAAGAGAAATAGATATTTGGCCTGCTGTATTTTATATATCCCTATGAAGATTATAACCAAAACACAAAATATTTTAATCTTGTAACAAAATAATCCGCCATGGTTTGTAAAGAGAGTAAACCATAAATATCCAAAATAACTGGATTGATAAGAATTTATTAGCAACTATATATTCAGAGAATTTTCCAATGTTTCCTATTATAGCTAAGGCTTCAAGTTCGGTAGCCGTATAGAGTGCTGTATAGAGAGAACTCTAGGACATAATGTAGTTTGCCATTAATAATTTGACAAATCCCGCAGTTGTACCGTAGTTATAAATTTCTTAATAATGCAACTCTGCTCAATTAATAACTAAAGGATATGTTATCATTTTCCATTAAAGTTAACGTTTTAAGAATAGTAATCAGGTAGAAATAGTATGTGAATTGCTGATATAATATGATCTGTGGACCAATTGATATTCCCAATTATACTACTAGTATGGGAATTTCCGATATAATGCATAATGAACATGGATCAAGAATGTATTGAATGTATTTACTGTCACGGGAAAATCCGAAAGTAATCTAATGTTAGTAATGTGTTGATGTGTCGTGTGTCATATGTCTGCATATTTCATTCACCCAATTTGCACACAATTTAATGCAACATAAGATAATATTTCTTTACATGTCGCCACACATGTTTTGCTCTGTTCCCGGTGTTGGTATAAATAAATTGTAAGGATTTTGAGAGGCAAATTGAGGTTTGTTAACCATGACGCCTCTTATTACTGGACTAGTATGACGAATAAAAGAATAAAGAAGCTGTATCAACCAATACTCTTTTTGACATTTGTATAGTGTCTTTTCTGAACGTATATTTTTCTCTTTATATGTTAGCTTTGCTGATATGCGTAATGGTATCGTTTTTCCTCGTGTGTATACTATATACCATATTTGCAGTAATGAAATGAGTTTGGTATATCTGAAATAAAGATAATTGAAGCAAACAAAGACACAAGCATTTTGTTTTCTGTATTGTTCTTTGCACTTATTCAGCCAGTTTGTATAACAATTACTTGTTTGTACGCATATTTTTATGACATCTTTCTTGACTTTTGTGTACATGTTTGTAACATGTTTCTTGACGCATGTGTACCTGTCAGTAATCGCGCAATCAGTGGTGTGAGTGAGGGTGTCTTTACTTAAGATCATTATCCGGAACATACACATGGTTATGAGTATGACGTTCCACAGTTGTGTATGTCGTTTGTTCACTGTGTCAGTCATTTTTGTTGTCTCTTTGTGTGGTTTCTGAATGCTGTTATTTGTCAACGGATGAGTTAGTTTGATTGTTTGCTTTTGTATTCCACTTACGATCACGGGAACAACTTCGTTTAACTGAAAACTAGCTGTATTGACTTTATTTACCTTATGACGTTTTTGTATTGTCGTGTTGTCTCCCTTTTTTGTTAAAGAGCAGTGTTTATTACTAGTTGAAGTAACCTGTGTCCATTGCGTATATTCGTCTTCTTGTATCTCGTGACCTTGGGTTCTGGCGAGTACTCTGGCAATTTTGGCAGGTGTGTGTACATTTTTACAACATTTTTGTAGCGTTGGATCTTGTTTTTGTTCTGTGGCTAGGTCCGTTGTTATTACTAACCTGTCTTGTGTATTGTGCCTCGTTTGTGGGGTTGTGGAGCGTGCATTGTCTTCTTCTTCTTTCTGTCGACGCACTTGAGCTCTGGTGAGCGTATTTGTTGGGGTGTGGTCGGCCTCCCATTTCATGGTCTCTTCATGAGTGCAATCTTTTACCTTGGGAATGTTCCCAATGAGAACCCCGGCACAGGGGTTTGGTAGCACCGCTGCGTTCACTATCCCTTTGAAGTAGGGCGATTGTATATTGATCGATGCAATTCTATATCTTTCCAAAGTGCCACCAAAGGTTCTGCAGGTAACACTTTTGCCTGTGTAATCTTGATCTTTCACCAGCCTTTGGTCCACGCCAACAATAGAGGCGGCGCTATCCCTCACGCATGTGGTTGGTGTACCATTAACCCATGCTTGGTGGACCTTTAGTGTGCCATTTTGAATATTTGCCGCATTGGCCTCTTGTATCGTAACTTGGCATTCCTCGTCAGAACAATCTTTATCTGTTTTCTCCGGGTTGTCATTAGTATATGGTTCTATGATGGCTGCATGTGCCTCTTCCGTATCTTCTGAGTCACTACTAGTAAATATATATGCAGCATTTGCTTCTTTCCACGTTCTCTTCATCGTACATGACCTTGAGGTATGTCCCCAGGCTAAACACGAGAAACATTTGACATTCCTTCTGTATGACTCGTATTTATTCCTCCTCTTATTAATGAGTTCTTTCAAATATGCTGCATATTCCGGGTGACGGTCACACATTTCCGATGAGATGTGATTTAGCCTGCAATGTGGACATTGTGTGAAATGACCCTTTCTAGGCCTGTCTGATTCTCTATGTGTGTTCTGATACGGTCTTCTGTTTCTGTGTTGTGCAGACCTGTTACTTTTACCATACTCTCTTTGGCTCTCTACTTTTGCACTTGCACCTATCACGAGTTCTGGTTGTGTGCTGTCCGCAAATACCTCACGGTGTGCATTATAGTATGACTCACCCCTAGCTTCCATCTCAGGTATTGATTTACACTTGTTCTCAATTAGGAACGTAGCCATCACCTCAGGGACCGATGATAACAATTTATCCCTGAGCATTAGGTCGCGTAATTTGTCAAAGTTTCCATTCACTTCTGCAGCTTTTAACCATCTGTCATATAAAGATGCGGTTTCAGCTACGTAGTCCAGAAACGTTTGGTTTGACTTAGGTGTGATGGTTTTGAACTTTGTTCTTAATCCCGCTTCGTCCAGCGAAAAATGACTCAATACACGATCTCGAACATATGTGTAATTGGTCCGTAAACTTTCCGGAATCAACTCGACGACCTTTAAAGGCTCCAACCCGAGGTGACGGTGAAATAAGATCGGCCACATTTCTTCTGGAATTTTATAGAATCGGACCAACAATTCAAAGTTGGCCACCCATGCTCCTATTGAATCGCCTTGTGTGAAATTTCTAATTGCTCCTTGATATTTTTTTATAGGGTCTTCTGTTTTCGATTGCAATTTGGTCTGTGCAATCTCTGCTTCTTTTTCCATCTCCAGCGTCTTAACTTTCAGATTTCCTTCAATCTCTTTGTCCTTCATTAATACCTCTGCTTCTAGCTTCATCTTCTGAAACGCAAGCTCTTTTTCTTTGTTCTCTTTCTCCAAAGTAAGTTTCTCCCTTTCCAATTCCACTCATTCCTTATCTCTCGCCAATAGTCTTTCTTTCTCCAACTCCATTCGAAGTTGTCTCTCTTCCTTTTCTACTGCTTTGGCTGCAGCCCTCTCCTCGCGTTGTAGATTCTGGAATTCCTTAAATTCAAGCTTCGCCCAATTCCTGAGGTCTTGGCCTGTTAATCCGGACCTTTCACCTATGTCCATAAATTCTTGAAATGTAGACATGTTTAACACAATCTTGTCAATTATATCGCTAATATAATGAACCGTATATTTGTATGTGATACAAACTCGACTGAAAACAGCAATTCAAAGTGTCAATAGCGTAAACTTAAATCCAACGTCAAGAGAATCAAAATGCTATAATTCAAAAGCAAAGCAAGAGATTTCAGTTACAAACACTGATAGGAACAAACAAATAAACTATACTGGACTTCAACCCCAGCTTACGAACTACGATACAATTAATTCGGCCATATCAACAATGAATATCAATTTCAATTTTGATAACACCCAACAGAATATTCAATCAACTCAAACAATTCATACTGGCCTGATTCTGTATGTGATAAAATACTACATATGTTGTAGCGCAGGTCTTGGTGTTTGTGCCGATGTATCCAAACTCCTGTAGTGTCGTAGGTTGATAAGACGAACAGCGTTGTTGTGTAGATCTATGAATCTGCGTCTGGTGTAGACAATCCGTGATATCTGACAAGTTCCTGTGTATTCCCGATTAAAATTCCTTCACGAAAATGGTGCTCCAGTGTAACTAGAGTAAAGCACTAAAACCACGTCATTAGTTTGTTGTCCAGTAGCTGGTAATAGGTACTTATAGCTGACAGCTTCTCCGCCAGTAACGAATGAAATGTTGTATGTTCCTGGTCTACTAGCTGGAGACAAATCCCAACTAATAATGGTGGAGTTGACTTGCTTCTTGCATATCTGCCGCAGTAACGTATCCAAGATAAAGGAGCTGGCAACATTCGATTTCCTGTACTTCAATAAGATTGGCCCCCATGTTGCTGAAGAATGTCTTAACGAACTTCAATCAAAACCATTTAACAGATAAGGTGTCCAGGGTGTGACACTCTTTCAACAAACTTGAAGCAGGAAAACTTAACAGCAATCAAAAGGACTGAAGATCGGCAAATATATTATTCTTCTTTGTAATTTTCAAACGTAAACATGATGAGTAATCAATCGTCAAACACTAGCCCTTTTTAATTAACCTTGCCGTAATATATCTTGTCTCGTTTGGATCTGTTGCCTTTGTTCTATTCTTTTCAGGCTCCTATATCCTTCTCACTGTGGACATTGTCTTTTGCCATCTATATTGGCCATAATGATGTCGCCCTGCTCTTCAATATTCTTTTCAAGGTCTGGACCATTTTCAATGTGCTGGTTCCTTGTTGGCATCCATGATCTCACTCCCGTAACTATTGATCAACGAAACTGACGTGATCCGCTAGTTTCTTAGTTATATCCGCGATTCTGATCGAGAGTTCTGCTCCTTCTGTTTTTCGCGTCATGAACTTAAGTCACGACTTGGCAGACATGTGTGTGGAAATGTGGTGGGGGATTAGGTTAAGGCATGTGTGGGTGGGTGGAAGTTGTATGTGTGGGTGGTGGAGTGTGTGTAAGTGGATTGGGGATGTTTGGTGGTTAGGGAGATGTGTGTGTGTGGGGGGGGGGTAGGGACATGTCAGTTGGTGGGGATGTGTGTGTATGGTTTGGGGATGTGTGAGTGGATGTGCGATGTGTGGGTTGGTGGGGGATTGTGTGTGTGGGTGGGGAATATGTTGTCGATGGAGATGTGGCTGGGGGATGGGTGGTTTGAGGTGTGGGTGGGGAGAGGATGTATGGGGTAGGATGTGGATGGGCGTGGGATGTGTGGGTTGGTGGGGGAATATTTGTGGGTGGCGAGTGTGTTTTGGTTGGGGTATCAGGTGAGGGCAGTGTGTGTGGGTGGGGGATGTGCGGGAGGGGGATGGGTCGGTTGGTGGGGTATGTATGTGTCCCTTGGTGTGCGTGTGTGTCGGTAGGTGGGGGTGTGCATGTGTCCCTTGGTGCGTGTGTGTTGGTAGGTGGGGGTGTTGTATGGGTGGGGTGATGTATGGATAGGTGGGAGATGGGCTTCATAACATTGTAATTAGCCTTGTTTATGTTTACAACATTCATTTCACAATGTTTATTTTTCTTCCTATGTAAATGTATAATGCACTTGATGAACGAAAGACGAGTGATTGGAAGGGCCGAATGTAAGACGGGATTGCACGCCCAATTTGTGACCCTAATAAAGTTGATTTGATTTGATTTGATTTGATTTGATTTGACATTAGCCAAAGTAACGGCAGATCGCCCAAAAGATTGGGACACAATGCTACCTGCAGTCCTGTTTGCATACCGAGAGGTACCGCAAGCAAGTACGGGCTTCTCCCCGTTCGAACTCGTGTACGGGGCAAACCCAAGAGGCCCATTGTTACTGTGGAACGAGCTACTCACAGGCAAAGTACACGACCACCCGAAAAGGGAGGCGTACGAGATGGTGACAAACCTACGGGAGAAACTGATAACTGCCTGCCAGATTGCAAAGAAAGCATTACACAATGCAGGACTAAAATACAGGCAGTACGATAATAGAAACGCCAAGACAATAGTCTTGAAAGAAGAAGACAAAGTCCTACTATTGCTCCCAGACCCCAGAGATTCACTCATCGTGTCATAGCAGGGTCCATTCCAAGTATTAAAGAAAATAACTGATGTTGACTATCAAATAATGGTAGGAAATAGAAAGAAAATCTACCACATAAACATGTTAAAACCGTTCGTTGACAGGGAACCAGACAACACATTGACAAAAAAACCAAGTATTACCTAGAGAAGCTGCAGTATGTTGGGTCATAAATGAGCAACAGGAAGACTCATTGACAGAAAAAATTCCAACACCAACAGTTAACAACACTGACAGCTGGAAATCAATACAGATAAATCCAAAGTTACCAGACAAAGACAAACGACAGTTAAAACAATCACTGAAGAAATTTAAAACCATTTTCTCAGACAAACCTGGCAGAACCGATCTGGTAACGCACAAAATAACTTTACTTTCGGATAGACCAGTAAAAGTGAAGCCGTACCCAATACCAGTTCACTACCAAGAAAAGGTTATAGCTGAAATATCTGATCTGGACCAGTGTGGTATAATACACAAATCCACCTCCAACTATTGCTCACCGTTAGTAATAGTCAAAAAGAAAGACAGTACATTAAGGATCTGCGTTGACTATAGGTAGATCAATGCACTCACCCTACTAGACGCAGAACCCATGCCGAACATTGATGACCTCATTGACGGCATGGCAAAATCAGTATTATTCTCCAAAATAGATTTAACAAAGGGTTATTGGCAAATCCCGATGGAAAGGGATTCAATGCATATAACTGCATTCGCCACACCCTTAGGTCTCTATGAATGGGCCTATATGCCTTTCGGTTTACAGAACGCCCCGAGCACATTCATGCAAATGATGCGAAACCTGTTGCCAAATATAAAAAACGTGGCACCCTATATGGATGACATTTGTATCCATACGGTAGACATCCGACAACACACCGAGGTCCTAGAGCAGGTATTTCAGAGGATACAAGACCATGGATTGAAAGCAAAACCTTCAAAAATCGAAATAGGATATAAAGAAATCCAGTTTCTAGGCCATAGAATTTCTAATGGGTTCCAGAAAACAGACCCTAACCTAGTCACAAAAATTTTGCAGATCAAAGCTCCGACTACAAAGAAGGAAGTAAGGAGCGTACTAGGTCTAATTAATTACTACCAGAAATTCATCCCAAACTTTGCAGACATGACCTTCACATTTTCAGAGCTGCTCAAGAAAGATCAACCTAACAAAATTAACTGGAATGACAAACATAACGAAATGTTAGAACAGATCAAAACACTGTTTAGTAAACAGCCCATTCTCAAACTTCCTGACATTACGAAACAGTTTATACTACAGACTGATGCAAGCATACATGCAATTTCAGCAATACTCTTGCAAAACCATAACGGACAATTACATCCAATACTATATTACAGCAGAAAACTGACAGAGGCTCAAAAGAACTATTCCATCACAGAACTAGAAGCATTAGCTCTAGTCGAAAGCATTAAGAAGTTTTCCAAGTATTTATTAGGACATAAATTTATTGTACTATCAGATAACAAACCACTGAAGGTATTTAAAGAAGGCCATCCCAAAAACTCGAGAATCCACAGATGGTCCTTACTCCTACAAGACTATGATTTTGATATCGGCCACATTCCAGGCAAAGATAACAATCTGGCAGACCTCTTAAGTAGATTGTGAAAGAAAAAAATAATACACCCAACAAAGTGATAAATGTAAAACAATAACAACATATGTCGCACAAACAGGGGCTAACCATTGCTCAGTAATGCACATCAAGGACCTATGACAAAACGTCAGACCACGCACAAGATAACTTCAGGTATCATACACTCTAATTTTGTGATATGTAAATAGAAGATATATATATATATATTAGAATAGAGATAGTTTAGTGTAGATATAATTTTTTAAAAACAGAATGAATGCTTAGTTATGTTAGTATGGGTTGAATGAACATACTGTGATAAAACCACCAAATGTCAGAATAATAACATTAACTACAGCTCTCATATAGAAGAGCTAAATTAATATGACATACTGTCTGAATAATGCCATCTTGATATTATTTTATGATCAGATGTCAAATGGAGTTAAAGTGATACTTCTGCTTCATTCTTATGTTGATATCTATGAAATGTCATGCAAATATGTAAACCACTAATATAAATAGCAAAGGACAGCATTGCCAATGTACATCATCTGTAATCACCTCATAGCCAGGGTGCTTGCTGAATCAACTGAACTGCACTCTGAATTGCTAATCGGGACACTGGCATGTCAATGGAAACAGCTTAAAATTAATTACTACTATCACTGGTATTAATACTTGTTGTATATACATATGTACATAGATACGTACATCCCACTATGTTATTATTCTCAGACAGTGTTAGGGTGTCTGAAGCCGAATGCAGAGTAAGAATGCAGCTGCATATAGAAGTCCGACACCACTGGAGCAGAAGATGAGCACCATGCAAGTCTATAGACCACCAGACTATTTACAAGCCACTGGTGAATGAATACAAGGTTGATCTACATCTCACGAGGGGTCATCGGAGAGTCTACGTTTAACACAGGAATATAGAACTATAATTTGTATCATTTCTTCATCATCAACATTTTTAGGAAACTATTATTTCCTTTGATGGTGTTATTATCATTTTATCATTTCATCCGTCATCATTGATGAATAGTTACATACACGGGTACAGATGTCCACAGATTTGAAGTTGTGTAGTTCTACTTGAAGTTATGATCTTATGAGAAGATCCACTACATATGGTACGAGAGACATGAATGAGTCTACTACTTGTCTCTGCAACACAATAACTATAGGTTGCAAACAGAGTCCAAGAGTTTGACACATGTGGTTACATTTGAAACATAATGTGCAAACTGAGACAAATGGTAAAGCACAGAATGATCATAAGTCCACAGAACTTATGAAACAACAACACGTGGAAATGTAAATTTGAGAGAAACTGTAGCAGAATGTGGGTATTAGGTGGGCAAAGCTACAGCACGCTTGAGCATCAGGGTGGAATGGGAAGAAAGATGCTCAAGTCGTGACGTAGTTTGTTGTGAAGGGAAGTCAACATCTGGGCCTGGAAGAGAGAAGACATCATGTTGTAACCAGATTGTCATCAGTAAGAAATAAACTCTATTTGTATTGACAAGAGAACGCGTTAGTCCTACTCTGTTATAGAGGACTAAATGGTGCCCACGACAGGATCGATACTTGGACTGTCGCAGGATCACAATACTCTGTCCATGTAGAACATCGAAATAACTAAAAAAGTTGAAGATCTCGTTCAATTACCCACAGACAGAATTACGGCACGGTTCTAAACATGTATTGAACGTAACAACGAAGTTGAAAGATGGCCTCTACGTTGTTTGTGAGAGTTACAGCAACCAAAAGCCCGGCTAGGGGTGGTTGTCTGTAAATATTTTTCAGAATCTTCACTGTACGGACTTGCTAGATGTACGGGCAGTCGTTGTCAGCTGAAATATGAAAACCAGCTGAGCAAAAGTGTGAGAAAGAGCACATTTGTTTCTGGATCATTTGAAATAAGAGGAAAAAGAAACCTTCAAGGTAAATCGAATCGAGTAGAAACAATTTACTAACAGAGCAGTTGTCTACTTCTCGTCAAGATTTCCTGGAGCGGACTAAAGGCCGCAGAATCCTGACCTTGGAGGTTTGAAGAAACAACTCAATCGCTAATTTGAAAAATAAGAAGAAATGAAAACCTCATCAAAAGTAGCGATATCACCAGGGAACTCTCGGAAGTGGGAGGGGCAGACTGGGCTGCCGACCTACTGAAGAGGGGACCCAAATTATCGCTTACCTGAATTACACTGGTTCTCAAGACGTCGCTTTGATGTGCCCTGTTATCGGGTGAATAGAAGGCTCAAGGCTGGTAGGGACCCAACCAGGGGTTGAAGTTGTTGAGACGT
Source organism: Cepaea nemoralis (assembly GCA_014155875.1). NCBI lineage: Eukaryota > Metazoa > Mollusca > Gastropoda > Stylommatophora > Helicidae > Cepaea > Cepaea nemoralis. The sequence goes on along the minus strand of JACEFZ010014279.1, from coordinate 177,031 downwards.
TGGAAGAAGAAACTACCTGAAGTGTGCGATCGGTTGGAAGAAGAAACTACCTGAAGTGCGCGATCGGTTTCAACTAACACAAACTCCTAGCGTTTGAGTTCTATCTGACAGCGAACATAGAGGAAAATCCGATCTTGGATCGGGAACAGAGTAGGGTAATCAGTAAACCTATTAACTGGTTGAACTGTTCTTGGTGTATAAGGTAAATAAGGTAATATTTTAAAATTAGCTGGTTACAAATGTGAAATTGATTATTTAGTCTGTACAGTAATATTTCAGCATGACAGAACAAGATTCATTGGCACAAGTTTTGACGGGAGTGGGAACAGTGATAGATAGACTTAATACGGTCATGAAACAACAAGGAATGGCAACTGAAATTGTTAAGTTTAGCGGACAGGCAAGAGATTTTAAGAAGTGGGTGACTTCCATAGAGAAATATGCATATTTGGTGTCTGCATCAGATGAAGAGAAAATGAGACTTGCTTATCAGGCAGCAACAGAACCGAAGAAAATTTGAGACGTAGATTTAGATTGAGAACAGGACGAGAAATAGGAACTAGTCGAGAAGACAGAATTGAGGTGCCTATGGAGATAGGACAAACAAGGTTCGGATGGATAGGAGAGGAGGTATACAGACGTTACAAGGTAGTAATAGAAATGCTTATGATGAAAGAAGACAAATGAGGTATCCTACAAGTGAGACAGTGGGTAAAACAAATAACACAAATGTAGTCTGTTGGTTTTGTGGTCAACGCGGACACGTTTCTCGTTTTTGTGGTAACAGGCATGTCCAGTCGAATACACAAAGTAGAAATGGCAATAGCAGGTTGAATAGGAATGTGGAAGATAGACACATATATTTTACAGGTACAAGAACGCAGGAAAACTGGCGCCCTACCTATTAAATAGGACCTGTGGTAGGAGGGAAAATAATAAGGTCCCAAGGTTTAGAGAATATGTTAATAACAGGCATAGTAGAACGAGTAGAGAATACTTTCAACTAGATGAAATCAAACAGTTTACAGAAAATAAAACAGATCATAGCTCATGTATAATAGAAATAGGAAAATATAGAGTTCGTACATTAATTGATTCAGGAGCTCAGGTTAGTGTAATTAAAGAAAGTTTTTTATATAAAATAATGAGAAATTGTAGAATATTTAAGAGTCATAATAATCTTCACTCTGTTACAGGACAGAATTTATAAGTAATTGGACAAACAATGATCAATTTTAAATTAGGAGGGATCAACGTAAGACATCTTTTTCATGTAGTGAAAGATTTAAATAGAAACATGCTTATAGGAAGAGATTTGTTAATAAAAAATGAAGTAAGACTTTTCTTTGATTTACACAAATTAAAATTCAAGGACGTCTATGTAGATATGGAAGAAGACATGCATATATCAGCACTAGTTAGAGTTAAAATGTCCACGACGTTAAACCCACAGTCGGTTAATTTGATACAAGCAAAGGTAAAGAGAAGCCCATATTATGTGGCAGGACACACAGTCAGAATCACTGAATTGCAAAAGGAGGTAATTGATGAGCCTGGTTTAGAAGTTCCGGATGGAATAATAGCGTTAGATAAACACTTAACCTTTCCAGTAATGGTTATTAACAACACAGGCAGAGAAATTAAATTATACAGAGGATGTGTAATAGCTAAACTAGAACATAACATTAGTGATATATTGGCAACGGATAGAGTAGAAATGCCGGGAGCAAACTATTCACAAACTTCTAGTGAAAGAATTAATAACAGACGCGGTCGCGGAAGTAGAGGGAACGTACAAATGGATGAATTGATCCATCCATTCAGAAGAAATACAGCCCAAATACATTCACTAGACAAAATGACAAGGGAACAAGAATTGTTGGCACAGTTAAAAGCTCCACCAGAAAATAAGAAAGTATTAGAACAACTTATAAAAGAAAATCAGGATGTATTTGCAATTAATGATTTAGAATTGGGAAGGACAAAAACAGTTACAATGGAAATAGATACGGGAGATCATCCACCAATTAGTTTAAAACCATATAGAACTCCCTTAAGAAATAGAGAAATTGTCGAAAAAGCAATAGAAGACATGTTGAAAGCAGGAATAATAACAAGATCAAAGTCAGAATGGTCATCTCCGATAGTAATCGTGGCCAAACCTGATGGTTCAAGTCGGTTCTGCTGTGACTATCGGGCGTTGAACAAAATCACTAAGAATGTAGCGTACTCACTGCCGGTGATTGATGATATTTTGGGGTTACTTAATGGGTCTACATTTTTCACGACACTAGACGCAAGATCAGGATTCTGGTGTATCCCGATGTCGAAGGATACTCAAAAGAAAAGTGCTTTCTGTATACATATGGGTTCTTACGAATTCTTACGAATGCCATTCGGGGTTCGAACGGCTCCATCTCACTACAAGCTGTTAATAAATGAGGTACTAGAGGGTATGCAAAAGTTTGCGTTGGCATACATAGACGATATTCTAATCTATACAGCAGGGGATGTGGAGGATCACTTAAAACATGTAAGGTTAGTATTCGACAGATTAAGAGTACATGATGTTAAATTAAAGCTTAGTAAATGCGAGTTTTTAAAAACAGAAACAAAATATTTGGGATATATTATAAATAGAGACGGGATTAAACCAGACCAAGACAAGATAAAGGTTATTAAAGAGTTACCTCCTCCAACTAACGTAAAAGAAGTGCGTGCTTTTATTGGAACTTGTGGGTACTATAGGCGCTTTATCCCAGGGTTTTCAAAAATAGCAGAACCTATTACTAATTTAACGGGCAAATACGCTAGATTTAAGTGGGATGATGAGTGTCAAAAAGCGTTCGAGTTTTAAAAAAAAAACAGTTTAACAGTGGTACCGCTATTGACGCATCCATATTTGAATAAACAGTTAATACTATATACAGATGCTTCTGATAATGCTATAGGAGCGTGTTTGGTTCAACCATATGAAGGAAAAGAATCTGGGATACCAGGGGTTAAAAATGAAAGGCCAATTTATTTCTTATCTCATAAACTTAGCAGGTCGCAGCGAAAATGGTCGACTATTGAGAAGGAGGATTATGCTATACACTACGCTCTACAGAAACTAAATTACTACTTACATAACGCAAATTTTGTTATTAGAACTGACCATATGCCTTTAAAATCTCTATTAGAAGCTCCAGTGCAGAACAGGAAAATACAGACGTGGGCATTGAATCTACAGGGATACAATACAAAGATTGAATACATACCAGGTAGGATTAACACGTGTGCTGATTTATTGTCTAGGATCCCGTATCCACAGTCATCAGGAGACACAGAAGATGAAGATGAACCAGAGATCGACGACCGAAACTGGCAAGTAAATATATTAGATTCTGCCATAATAAATAGAGAAGAGTTTGAGAGTTTACCATCGGATCAAGAGTCTGAACCTAGAGCAGAAGACCCACATTTAGCACAATTTAATATGAAAGAAGAACAAGAATTAGATCCAAAAGTATTACAAATAAAACAGAAATTAAAAAAAAACGGAGGAGAATAAATATAAGAAGAATTATTTAGTTTTACAAGCGGATGAACAGTTATATTATATGAGTGAAAAGAATGAACAGCTAAGGAAATATATTCCAACACATTTGGCAAATGAAGTTTTAAAAGCATATCATGATGAGAATGGTCATCTCGGTCGTGATAAATTGGTGAAAGCACTTACGAGTAAATATTATTGGCCGAACTTATTTAAATCTGCTTGTAAATATGTAGATACGTGTGAAAGATGCAGATTAAGGAATATGAAAACAATTAAGTGTCCCTTACAAGATACAGATATTCCTCAGTTTCCAATGCAAAAAATTAGTTTAGATATATCGGGTCCTCACCCTAGAACATTGTCAGGAAACGTATATTTAATTCATATAGTAGACGTCTACAGTCTTTGGCCGGAAGTTTATGCAATCCCAGATAAGAGCGCAGATACTGTCATTAATATTTTTTTACAAGAATTCGTACCAAGATCTAGTTGTCCACAAAGTATACTTACGGATAATGGTAAAGAATTTGTAAATAAAAAATTTGAAAAGTTATTAAAAGATTTGAATATAAAACATATAAAGACCTCATACTATAGACCTTCTTCAAACGCTAAGAACGAACGACAACATAGGACATTATACGATATTATAGCAAAGATTGTTGATGAACATGAAAAATATTGGGATCTATTCTTAGGACCTGCGCTTAGTGCTATACGCACAAATCAAAATGAGGGCACAGGGTTTTCACCATTCTATTTAATACACGGGAGAGAACCAATACTACCTATAGATAATCTGTTAAAACCAAGACGGAAGTATTTGGGAGAAGACTTTCAAGAGACCATCATACAAGAAATGCATAAAGCACACGTGAGATTAAAGAATAATATAATTAAAGCTAGAGAAAGACAGAAAAAGTACAAAAACGTGAATACAAAGTTACAGGAGTTTAAAGTAGGTGATAGAGTTTATTACAAGAAGCATAGAAGGAACTCTAAGTTTGATGCTCGTTGGGTCCCAGGTTATTACGTTTTAGAAAAGCTAGGAAATGTATCGTATAGTATCAAGAACCAGGTAACGGGACATGTGGCAAGGGCACACGTGGAACACTTAAGAAGAGATGATGATGAGAAGGAAAATAATAATTATAATAATAATTATTATTCAGACACCGGATACTTAGATGAACAAGTCGTCAGGAGGACTACAATAACCCCAGGTTTTAGAAAAGATCCAGCACACAATCAGTTAATAACAACTCCAGTTTACGATGATACTCAAGAACAGACAATACCGAAAACGATAGAAGAAGAAAATGTGAATGAGAGTCATTATGATAGTATAGAGTCTATGGAAGAGGAAATAGGTGCTCCATTTAAGAATACTAGACAAGCAACAAAAAGAAGAATGGATAAACAAAGGGAAAGAGAAGTGAAAAGACAGAGGAGAATTAGAGAGTATTCAACAAGCGGTGAAGATATGCCTCTACTAGAAAGGTCCTTAAGAAATAATGATAGACAAATTAGATGGGATATTGAACGGAAGAGATTAGCGGCTGCTAGCGAGAGACATACAGATGAAGAAGAAGAAATGGATGAGAAGTCAGAGTCAAATAGTAGTATGGAAGAAACTAATAAGTTATACGAAGAAGAAGATATTGATGTGGAGATAGCACTTATTCAAAGAAACTTGGAGTTATTGAAGAAGTGGAAACGTAGGAGGTAAATGGATAGAAAATATTGCAGATAGCAAGATATAAGTTTCATGGTTTAAAAAGGAAAGAGATACTTGATGAAGTATATGAGACGGTAGAAATGGAAAAGGCTTCTGTTGATACTTTTCATAAATGACCTTGAGGAGTAGTTAAGCATTAAGATAACTAATATGGATGTAGGTTCGAGTGAGGCATATATATTTTTTTCTCTCTGTGATGGAATTGCTGGTTGATTTTATGTTTCAACTTCTTATTAAATAGATAAGTTAGTCAATGGTACAGCAGGTAGATGTACTCTATAGTAAATAGACAAGTTTTTATTGGTGCTAGAAATACCGTGGTTAATGGTAATGATTAAGTAGTTGTAGTAATATGTGGAACAAATCCAGGAGAAACAATTGGTGTGTCGAACCACAGGTTATATTGGTAGATAATACGCTCATAGTTAGTTAAAGACTTTTGTGGAAAGAACAGATATTGTTTTAAGTTAGAAATTGGTCTGTAGATAACAGATATATATATATATATATATATATATATATATATATATATATATATATATATATATATATATATATATATATATATATATATATATATATATATATATACTTGGCAGTGAGTTGTTTTAGTTTCTCGGTTATAAAAACAATGGAAGTGACTTGTGTGAATAGATATGTGTTACATTGGTTCGTATAGGAGGACAATGTTGCTTGGTCACTTTAAGTAGGTAATTCTATGTGAGTTATACTTTTTTTGTTGAAAACCTTCTCTTTAGCGAGAAGACAGTTGTTTTATTGAATCTGAGTTTTAAATGCCTCATATATAATATGTTTTTTTGCTTGATTTGGTTCTGTGAAATGATTGTTGTTATTTGATTTTAGAATAGGATTATTGTGTTCCTAGACTTTTGCGTACAAACTATTGGTCCGTAAAAGAGACCAATAGTGATAGGTAATAATAGAATATTTTCTTCTGATTTGATAAGATGCATGTAATATTATTTTAAAATGTGTTTTTCTTTGAATGGGTTGGGGGGTATGATGTCTTGTTTTGATTTTATTTCGCTTAACTCATAATTTAATTAAGTTGTTTTGTGTATTAGGTTACCTTGTTATAAATTTAATTAAGTAAGTTTAATTTTTAAATAGTTATGGTGTTGGCTAGAATAAAGAAAATATATGGGTAGTTAATAAAACTACTGAGGGCTAATAGAGAGACACATGCTGTGATAATCGGCATGAAGAGGTTCTTATGGATATGAAGTATTAGAAAGTAAAATAGGAGCTGCATTAAAGTCAGCATTATATGAAGAAAAAGGAGGGGGAGACTGTGAATGGCAGCATATAAGCGGGGGTATATATATAGGTGGACAAAGAAGCAGATTATGGGATGTGAGGGGGCAAGATATAGGAGCTGTGAAATACCAGCGTTAATTAAATTAAAAATGTTCATGGAATATGAACATTGGCTCGTGGTAAAAGATGAGGTAACGGAAATATAGACAAGATTGTGGATGGCAATATAAATGTTGAATATATAAATGTTGAGAAAACTTATGTCAACTTGATTTATAGAGAACAAAGATCTATTTCATAAGATGTATTTTAAAAAATTATTTTACCAAATTTTTTTTATTGGCAAGGGAGGTAAATATGATTGTGTTGACTATTCATTACTTTATGTAAATGTGATCATGTTGACTATTCATTCTTTATGCTTTTCACTGGGTGCGCACCCCTTCTTTACTTTTTCTAACTACATTGTTTCTGTTTATCCTGTGTTGTGAAAGAGTGAGGAATTTCATAATGTCAAGTGTACGATAACGATTATACGAGCTATTCTTATGATATATATATTTTGTACAGGAACTTGAAGAGCCAAGAAAGAACAAGATATATATAGTGGATTACTATATGGCAGGGGAAAGAGTTACGAGTTACGAATAGATTGTTTTACTTAAAATAAAGTTGGTTTGGGGAAGATTAGAGGAGTTGTGGGAGGTAAGGAAAGAGAAGGAATAGAGTAGGGGGATTGGGAGTAAAGACTTTTTAAGGGAAAAAGTCTTTAGAAAACATAGGAAGGTGTAGCAGAATGTGGGTATTAGGTGGGCAAAGCTACAGCACGCTTGAGCATCAGGGTGGAATGGGAAGAAAGATGCTCAAGTCGTGACGTAGTTTGTTGTGAAGGGAAGTCAACATCTGGGCCTGGAAGAGAGAAGACATCATGTTGTAACCAGATTGTCATCAGTAAGAAATAAACTCTATTTGTATTGACAAGAGAACGCGTTAGTCCTACTCTGTTATAAAACCAAATAAGGGCAATGTAAAGTTGAGAGAAACCAAACAGGTACAAATTTGCATAAATGTTCTAAACCAGAATATTGCAAATGAAAACAAACACGTTGTATATAGATGTTGTATTACTTTATTACTTCAATATACAGGGATGATAAATTGTAGAACATGTATATAGGATGGAATTACTATGAGACAATGTGTATACATTACATGGATATAGTATTAGTATGTATGGGTTTTACAGAACACGTATGCATTGTAGGGATATGATGATTCAGTGAGGTAAATAAGTCTCATTGGCAAAGGCATAATTGAAAATGGCAAAGGTATAAGGATTATAGAGAAGTGGTATAGAAGAAACAGAAAACCAGCATCGTCTTACCATTCAGATAACCACTAAATCTAGACAACCCAAGATGGCGGACATTGGGCATTGACGTAGGCACGTGGCCCAAGTGTGTCTGGAGTAGTCACTCATCACCCAGACACGAGTTCGACTCTTGGCAGGATAAAATTGTTCGGACTCACTGTGAAACCAACAAAGGTAGAGTTGGCATTTGAAGAAATTGAATTTCTAGGCCATAAAATATCTAAAAGCATCTTGAGTACTGATGATAAGATCGTGACTAAGATTCTAAACCTCACGATGCCAACAACTAAGAAACAAGTGAGAAGCTTTTTAGGCCTGGTGAACTATTACAACAAATTCTTACCAAATTTGGCACAAATTACCAGTGTATTTTCAGATTTGTTAAAGACTAATGTAAAAATCATTGTAAATGATGATACTTTTAATATTGCAATGTCACAAGTGAAGTATTATTTTAGTAACATCCCTATTTTGAGGTTACCTAATAGAGACCTAACTTATACCCTCAGAACAGACGCGAGCACCACGACCATCTCAGGGGTGCTGCTCCAGGTCTATGACGGTATTTTCCATCCAATAGTGTACGCCAGCAGGAAGCTGATTCCAACAGAATCAAAGTACGGTGTGTCTCAACTGGAGGGTCTTGCAATTGTGTATTGTATTACTAAATTAAAAAAGTATCTTGCCGGAACACATTTCGTCGTTTACACTGACAATTTCCCGTTAACGGTCATCGAGAAGGGACAACCTAAGAACAATCGCATCTATCTTTGAATCCTCATTCTGCAAAACTACTAGTTTTCCGTGAAACACATTATAGGTTCTAAAAACACTTTAGCCGACTTGCTGACCAGACCCTCAGACTTCGCAGTCAAGAGGAACGACACTACATCATCGCCGTCATCGGGAACGCCTACATAGTTAATTTGTATACATAGTTAGATTACATTATTGATATTATGATGAACATAACATGTACCGATTTCAACGTAATTGTATTGAAGTTGCACTACCAGATAAATATTTCCTTTGGCTAAAATGTAATACCATTTTATATATTCACATAAATTTATTAAATTATATATAACGTAGACTTAGAAATATGCAAACTTATTTAGCTACAGTGTAAATTAGAATAATGTATAAAGAATTAACATCAACGAAATAGTATATTACAAATTACATTTCTCGAACAATATTACTTTGATAAATACTAGTAATAGTATTTCATTATGCAATAAACTGCATTAATTTAGAAGTAAATACAGTTAGAATTTCTTAGAATTTCTAATTACAGTTTTTCACTTAGTATTGCCCAGAGCAATCAAACAATCGTGTAAATAAATTATTATATTATAGAACTTAATGCTATTAAAATAATACACTATTGAATGTAAATCAGCTCGCTATTAAGTTGAAAACGAGTGTTTTTTATTTCAACAAGATAAACATTTTTAATGAAGAGTGTAACTGAGAGAGAGGAAGTTATGATAGGACGAATGAATGCATTAAAATGAGACGTATGAATATTAGTGCACTTTTTTACACACATGTTTTTTTGTATGAATTGTCTTCGTCTTCTATGTAACACATGGGAACGTGTAGTCTTTTTTGTGTGTGTTCAAATTACAATCACATTGCAACGATGGTCATATTTTCAAGAATCAGAGTTCGGGGACTCATTTCAAAAATTGAGCATAGGTCTTCATTTGTGAGATGTAGGAACCTAACTGATGACACTTTAATACCTAAAGTACACAGATTATAAAGATACACCTATGTTTCTAATTTAAACATACACTAATAATAGTAAAACACGCAAACAAACAGAATACGAACATATAACGTACACACATCAATTTTGAAGTAAGTGAGATCACACTTTTACAAGGGACACAAAAGATTAATATGAATTATAGGTACACAGTTGTAAAATCTATCGACAAGCCGAAGCTAGACAGGTAGAGATCAGCAGACACGGAGCTTGTAAAAGATGTTGATGTAACATTTCACGGAAGCCACGATTCATATATTCATGATTTTTCTCCGTAAAAGGAACAAATTGTTTCGGGGCATCAATTTGGGATGTTTTAGAGGGGTTGCATTTTATGACTTAACCATAATTGTAAGACAAAATGACCTCGGGTCGATAACAGCTTCCAGTATTGAAGTGTAAGGGAGTAGTGACTCTTGGCAACATTGCAAGTATGTTACACTGGTCAAAGACCAGTGGGTAGATATTTGAACAGTGTTCAATACCATACGAATCAGATTGGTACCTAAATAGAGTCTTTGACTAATTTCACACACTGACAAATTAGATACGGCAAATTGTTTATATGCTTATACGACATTGTGTCACACCCTCTGGAAGAAATTTGGTGACACAACACCAGGGAGGATGGGAGAATGTCAGAGTGTCGGAATGTAGGTACAGAACATAGAGAACACAAGGGACAGAATAGAGTTAGAACGACGTAGATAACGACATACAGGACATGGATAAAGACATATACAGTACAGCCGATAGAGTGGAGACAGGACACAAGTCAGCACACAGGATGGTCATAAGAAAGGAAATCTACAGGATAGTCGATAAAAAGGAGACAGGACTTAGGTGGGGACACAGGGACTTAGGTGGGGACACAGACGTGTCTTAGAGAGGACACCGGCAGGATCAGACAGGGTTATAGGAGGGGACGCCAGTTCACAGGACACATCCCAGATCGAACTAAACGTTAGTACAATGAATAACGTAGCCTAGCACGGACAAACTGCAAAACAACGAGACTGCTAAGACAGCACGGGGTTCACGTACGGCACGGGGTCCAGCATGACAAGTCCAGCCAACCAGCCTTGGAACGCCAGACGGGACTCAGACAGTTTCAGAGGAAGACGCTTGTGTTTTCGAGAGCAAATGCTTAGCTTTGCGAGAGTGCTAGGTTGAAGACAGCGAGTGTAGGACTTGTGTAATTGACTGTGTGTTATAAGCGTGTGTAAGGCTAGCAAGCGTGTGTATAATTATGTAATGAAGCCACCGCCTGTCTATACCTTGTAATTATATCAGGTTCGCCTGAAATAAATGATAGAAGTACCATATGGACGACTGATGTTTCTTTGAGTGCATATGAAGGAGTTAGAGTGCCTGTGTGCGATGTAAGAAGCTGACACTGCCGTATCAGTAAAACAATGCTCTAATTGTCCGCCTGTCGGAGCTTCGATCCTAGACCAGCTGCCAACCAAGGCTTAGTGCCTGGTCTGCCCTGTCATGATATTTTGTCTTTAGGTTGCATTTCCTCGCACTAGTATTAGGCTTGTACCCTGCCAATTGCGCTCTTCCCCCCGAAGCCGTTAGCACAATGTGGGGTGTCGGGTTTGGTAAGCGCCGCTAAACATTCGGCGCTAACATGAAACAGATAGTACCGTCTACTGTCATACGGTACCTCTGTCATATCTGACTAAGACCTGACTACCAACATTAGAATACACACAACGATAAATAACATCAGCATACATTCAGACAATAATTAACACCAGGTTACACACAACAACAATTAACAACCGAATTATACTACAACAATTAACACCACAATACATCCAGGCAACAATTAACACCAGAATACATTCTATAGCAATTAACACCACAATACATCCAGTCTACAATTAACACCACAATACGTCTAGACAACAATTAACAACACAATACATCCAGACAGCAATTAACACCATACTACATCTACATAACTATTAACACAAGAATGCACACAACGACAATTAACATCAGAATACATACTACAATGATTAACACCACTTGTGTCACCAGAACAGCAAGCCGTCCAGGTGATGAGAACAGTGCTATTGACCTTGCGCTGGTTTCTCCTTCACTCACTACAATGTGTAGATGGGGTGTCCTAGGGAGCCACGGCAGCGACAACCACCCTTGCAGCATATTGATGGAGAAAGGCTGAACCAGGCAGCTAAAGTTAACGGTCAAGACTTTCCAGTATGACAGTACAGGGCAAGATGTGATGAGTAAAATAAGACGTGGCAAGCGCAGAAAGCTTCAAGGCAAGAAAAAAAGAAGAAGCTGGGAGCAGCAACCTTTGTGGAATTTCGAGTTAGAGAAGGCTTGGGTGAATAAGCATTGTGCTGTAAAGAGATGGCAAATTGCCAGGAAAAACATAGCTGGCTATCTAGTCCCTAGATTGCATGCACTTAGAAAGAGAGATGCTCACAAAAGTAAGCTATTTAAAAAAAAAACAAAAAAAAAAAAACACTCACATGGTGATTAAAAGTGCAAAATGGGCAGAGGTATGTCAAAGAGTAAACACAGACAAGTCACTGAAATTGTCTTGGCGACTGCATAACAGCATGAGTAGGGTAGTCAAGAATAAGAGCATTTCTGACTTCAAGGTTCTGACCTCAGCTAGCAGAGGACTGGCGAGGACAAGAGCAAAACCCTCCTTGAACGCTATCTAAAGCAGAGCAGCCAGACAGACATGAGAAGCCGAAATCTTGCCAAGGAGGTCACCTCAGACAGGTGGAAGCACCAGAACATTTCGGATGAAGATACAATGACCGTGAAAGAAATCAAGGCTGTGCTTCGACGATCAAAAAACAGCGCTCCAGGAATAGATGGCATAAGAGAGGAAGATATGAATAGGTGTACCGACAAAAACAATATTGGGAGTGATAGCATCAAGGAGGAGTGGTTACACAGCTGTCTGATTCCCTTGCCGAAGCCTGGCAATTCAATCAATCATGCGCCATGCCGGAAAGCGTGGGCGGTCATGACTCGCCATTTAACTAGCGTCCTGAATCAGCTCAGTGTTGCTGTCTCGACCATGCCATGTGGCCAAGCCATCCAGTATTTTCCTCTCGGTCTTCCTCTTGGTCCGTTCCCTTCGATCTTGCCAGTTGTCACTAAGTTCTCCTATCCATTTCTTCTCATAACATGTCCAAAATATTTTGACTGTCTACGTCTAATTTCTCTAATCAATTTACGATTTTCATTTGTCTCCTGCAGTACTTGGTCATCGATTTTTCTGTCTGTTCATTGTATTCTTTGCATTTTCGTCAGAAACCACATTTATGCAGCCATCAGATGTTTTTTAGCTTGACTGCACATTGTCCAAGTTTCACATCTATACAAAAGAACAGGCTCTATGAGTTGAGTTGAGTTACGAACCGACATCACTGCACTCAGGACATTCCCATACGTGCTCATTCCCCTCGTTCAACAGCCAGCGAAGAGTCATACTACTAATCGTTCCCACCGCTATCTGATTAAAAGTTCTCCTGGTCTTCCCTCCCAGTTTTGATATTCTTCCAGAACCCCTGCCGATCCCCCGCAATCTCATTCTTTCCACATATGGGTTCTCAATTTGTTCCTCCGCCTTCTCCACCTGGTCCCACAAGCGCACGACCACCTCCCCCTTGTCCATAGGCAAGATACCACCAAGAGGTGCATTCCCTGCTAGCCTATCAGCCTGTTCATTCCCCCGTACACCCGCATGGCCAGGGCAAAATATCCATACAATTCTCACAATCTGTGACCTCTGAAGCGACGAGAGCCATTCCACACGAAACATTCCTTTCTCCACCTTGCTAAGCATATTCTTTGAATCCGTAATGAACACAACGTGTGTTGCAGTAGTCTCCTCTAGACACCGGAATGCCGCTGTTACTGCCTCCACCTCCATTTTCATGCTGGAGGTTGTAGTCTTATATGCGAGGCTTTCCTTTTTCAAGACTCGCCCATTAGCCTTTGCAATAAAGCCCCAGCCACTATGTCTGTTTCTCATCACTGACCCATCGGTGTAGATGACTATGTCACCTTGATGTGTGTTGCTCTGGATCAGCTGTTGCACTTCAAACTCAGTGCGGCCCACTGCCCATTCTCTACACTCACGACCCAGTGTTATTATTACATTGTGCCAGTCCGTCATGTCATCCGGAACTTCAACCCACTCTCTTCCACGATTGATGGTCTCTAGATCACACACCTGACTTATAGAAAGTTCTGCCTATGCCATCCAGGACCTGCCTCGTCTTAGTCTATGACCTTTTACCATATCCATTGCTGCATGCAGCGGGTGATCCCTGTCTGTGGCAACTCTCAGGTACCATTTGGCCTGAAGGACCTTATGTCTATCCGTCATTGTAGGTAGCCCCAGTATATTCCTCATGCATATAATTGGTGTGTCCTTTGTGCACCCCAGTATTAACCGCATGGCAGCATTCTGTATGCGCTCCAACCTATCAAGCTGGCTTTTTGATACTGTCAGTAGCCCCAAACCATACTCAATGACATAAATTATTAACTGCTGAAAAAGCCTGTACAGCATCCTCTGATCTACCCCTGTTGCTGCCATAGCCCTCAATGCATTAAGTCCCCTACCAGCCTTCACCACCAAATCTTCCACATGATCCTTAAAGACAAACACCTGTCAAAGTACTTCTTTCCATTTACTTAATCAGGTTGCATAATATTTAAGACTAAGAGGACATCCATTCAACATAATACCTGGGACGACTGCCTTGACGATCCGGTTATCCAGCGAGTACCACACAACCGATGCCTTGTCTGGGTTTAAAATGGCCCCTGCGTGCCTGCACCACTCAGTCACTTTGTTTACCGCCACCTGCACGTCTTTAGCCAAACTGGCCCTGTCTCTGCCCTGTCTGTAAAGCAGCACATCATGTGCAAATGTCAAGATTCTACCCACACCTGGTGTCTCAATAGCTACGATGTTGCTAGTGTAGACATTAAAGAGCACCGGGGACAAGGCAGATCCCTGCGGCAACCCAGGTGTAGTAGTACAGGGGTCAGAAGTCCAGGTACCCATGCGCAGTGCAACCTTACGCTCATAAAGGACTGCTGCAACCCATCTAAAAAGGCAAGGGCAGACCCCCATGTCCAACAGTGTGTATATTAACCGATAATACCTAACCCTGTTATACGCATCCTCCAGGTCAAGAGCTACCGCCACTGTCTCCTGTTTATCCTGGAAGCCCTCGTAGACAGCAAATGCCAAAGTTGCAGCATTGACCCAGGTGTCCTTCCCAGGCCGGTAGCTCCCGAGTCCTTTGGGAAGCAGATTCCGACTTTCCAATGTTCCTGGAGCATGCGTGCTACTATCTTTTCGAGGACTTTGCTATACGTGTTTTGCAGAGTTATGATTAGGTATCCATTACGTCTGGAGTGGTCCTTACCTGGCTTTGGGAGTGGGACCAGGTAGCTATGCAGCCGATCGTGGGGTAATTCCGCCGTATTGATGCTTAGGTTGAAACAAAGAGCCATCTCCTACAAGTCCCCATCATTTATGTTCTTCATATGGGAGTATCTCACCCCATCTGGACCTGGCGCTGTGTCTTTAGCCCGCTTCAGTACCCGTTTAATGTTTTCCACTTTAATCTCACAGTCCTCCTTTCTAGTGACCCGTGACAAGGCTTCTCTGACGTTATCTCTAATAGCCCTATCTTGCTGATCCGTCTGTTTTAACAATCGCGCAAGTAAAGCCTCCCCTTTGTCCTCAATAAGATTTCTTTATTATACGAGAAGAGTATGTGCAGCATTCTTACCAAACCCGTGTGCTGGGTTAGTAATTAAGAACATTCCAAACCTGACAGAATGTCCCCATAAAGAAACGATCGAACATAGACTTGCCATTTTACAAAAATGTTTATTACATAATGTTCATGAAGTAAATAAAATCCAATCATGTGAACGTTTATACTTCTCAACTAAACAAGTAAATTCTTGATTCTACTACAAGTGTGGTTCAACAACATAATCAAACAATCAAACTTTCTCATTTTTCTGCAAGTAAAACCAGTCAAGTGAACCAACTGAAACCACACGAGAATAAAACAAAAAGTACACCTACTGTTAACAAACAACATATACAGTCCACAACACAAGGGCAGTGGAACGTCATAACCATATTTATGTTTCTTATGATGATGCTTATTCAACCACACCTAGTCTATATTGCTTGTACCATTACAAACATTTCCACCCAAACCAAGGGATATATTACAAACATTTACTCGCCAGTCACGAAAGATGTCACAAACATTTTCACACAAACCAATAAATATTATGCAACCTGATTAAGTAAATGGAAAGAACATTACAGAAAACAAGCTACACTTATGTCTGCTTAGCTTGTCTACTTGACTTGTCTCTTCGTCAGATATACCAAACTTACCTCATTACAACTTATGTGGTATATATTATACACACGAGTGAAAGTTATAGCATGGTTCAAATCAACAAAGTTAAAATATAGTAATAATACCATACATTCAGAAAAAAGACACCATAGTTTCCGAAAGAAAGAACGGAGGAAAGAAAGAAAGAAAGAAAGAAAGGCAGAAAGGGAGAAAGAAAGAAAGGAACAAGAAAAGAAAGAAAGATAGAAAGAAAGAAACAAAAGAAGAAAAGAAAGAGAGGAAACAAAGGAAGGAAGGAATAAGAGTATTAGTTAAGCATATTCGGTTCATATTTCGATACATACACATGACGGAGGTTCACACACACATTAAGGAAGTTAGAAGTGTTTAGGACTCACATATTATTGCAAAAGTTCATTCCTAATTTCGCTGATATAACAACAACTTTTTCAGAACTGTTTCAAACTATCTCAGTGATTCTTTTACATATTCATGTTTGTAAATTACATCCTGTTCTGTACTTTAATAGGAAACTATCAGACGCTTAAAAGAAATATCATGAAGCTTCAGCGCTAATAGACAGCGGTAACAAACTTTCTAACTATCTGCATGGTAGAAAACATCTTGTTCTATCTGATAATAAGCCTTTGCAAGTCTTTAAAGGTGGCCATCCTAAAAACTTCAGAATACACAGATGGTCTCTTCTTTTGCAAGACTACGATTTCGAAATCTGTCACAATCCGGGTTAAGATAATAACCTTGCAGATCTTCTCAGTAGACTGTAGAAATCGATGCGGATATCTCATTTTTTGTTATTGTCTTCGTCCATGCACGTATTACAGCAGGCCAAATATCGATTTAACTTTTAGGCACCAATATAGAATGATTCCAAATACTCAATCAGTACAACTTATATTGGTGATATATTGATCTATGTCAGATATTCACATATTTTTCTGATTTGCTTAATTGGCAGGGTATGAGAAAGATAGTGAAATCTGTCATAGGAAAGCTACTAGGACATTGAAGTGTGTACGTTGGTGACTTTATTTCGCTGGAACTTGTAGGACATTAAGCTATTATTCCGATTCTTCGGAGATGTTGACGTCAGACAAGTGTTCGGTTCGATAGGAGCATGACGGACGTGGAGTTGAGACAGAGCAACACCAGGAGGCCAAAGCTATTGTTAATTATTTATATTTAATATGCAATAACATACATTCATCCATATTTCACATCATGATCAGTTTCACGCATCACATTCATTTCATAAACACGTAAATGCAAGTTTGACGTCATGAGTCAGTCATTCATTCATATGTTATTTACGTCATGATGCAATCATTCATGCAAAACATATATTTAAAATATCATTCATGTGTTTATTTACGTCATATTACAATTATTTATGCAAACATACATCTAAATATCATTCGTACGGTTATTGTACGTCATGATTCACTCATCTCAACGTCGATGAGGGGGTAATGTCAATAATATAGTTCACATATAATTTAACATACCATGTATTCTCATTCAGATATCATAGTAAGAATGTGAATATAAACGTATTTTAATCCAGTGCTAAATACAGTCAATCGATACATATACGTTGCAGTTCAGAAATACAAATACGAAGAACAGTACAGACATATGCAAAGGATGAAGATCATGTCTGAACGAAAGAATTCTAATTATTATAATACGATTTTTTGTCTATTTCAGGTCAAATTAATTTATTATGATTGAATTGTTATTTCAGGAATTAAGTAAAGATTACGTCAGAATATGATGATTAATGGAATGTCTGGTACACCATTAGTAAATCTCTGACAGGTTATTGGTATGGCAAAATACAGATACCCAATAACAACATAATCAACCACCGTAAACTAGGCTACACTTATGGTCGCATCAGATATTAATTATGCATTGCATTGTTTATTATATAGGTTGTCTATATGCAGAGCAGATATATATATATATATATATATATATATATATATATATATATATATATATATATATATATATATATATATATATATATATATATATATATATATATATATATATATATATATATATATATATATATATATATATATATATATATAAGTCAGTATGAACAAATACCCGCCACAGCCATTATAAAGAAATATAAAGCTCACAAAGATAATTACAACTCGTCAGCTACAAAGACCTCACCGAGCAAATATGACATGGATTAAGAGTCACAAGGTAGCCGATAAGGACAACATAGCAGGGAGAGAATAGTCATATAGTTACTAGTTAAATACCAAAACTCAAAACTAATACAGAGTGAAAGGTACCAGTCAATCACACACGTCCCCTCAATCGGATTGTAATCTTTGGTTGGGGATGCTTACCGTTAGACATATGAGAGACTAAGACTATATTTATAGATTAGTTTGCCCAGCTCTCCCATAGGCTGGTGCTACACGACGTCTACCGGGGGTGTAAATAGGAGGGCGTGCCCGTAATATAATAATTTTTTAATTAGATTTTGTGTGTGATTGATAGGAGACCATACCATCATATTAGCACAGTAGTAGGAATAGATTATAGCCATTTGACTCATGGATTCTGAACTGCTACTTGTGAGGCTATATAAATGGACTACAGTATAAAATGGTTACAACGTTTTCAATGGAGAGGGGGCATACTGCCAAGTAGCAGAGCAGATGATGTGACGCAAAATAGAGTTGGTGAAAAAATCGCGAACCAACGTTTATGAGAAACTAAAGAGATGAGGAAAAAAGGAGAAAAAGTCAGAGAGATTGTCAACAACAACAAACAGTCAGATCCTAGAGCTTGAAAGGGGAGGCAGCACTATTAGATTATCATCAAGAATATAAATTATGTACTGGCTGGACACTACTTTGATGGCTAACAAATATTGGAGTGTCAGGATCTTATTTCACAATCACATAGGCTCGTAGTAACCAACAGATGTGATAACAAACACTGTCACAGAATGATTGTACGTGACACAGGGCGAATACAATTATAACCACTTTATTCGCACTTCTCACTCACCGCAAACATTACAGGCATCGCGCAACCACAATGGTGATGCCATTATACCATAAATATATACATTCAATGCATCAATTCATAACTTACAACAATACGTCCCAGGGGCACATTCTTCTATCCTCAAACAGGCTCTCCAATATCTCTCTAATAGAGTCCACTCACACAAGCCATACGAGCACACATTCCATCCATGTCTGTCCTGTACCACAGTCCGAGGCCGTCTACCGTCTCACTGCAGTGAGTCCTCGTTGGTCGTGTTTTCTCACTACGTGGACTCCGTGTGCCACGCGTGTCACAACTGACCGTTCTCGTCACTGCGTAGTTAATGCCGCTACAGGCGTCCCTAGCCGTAATTTCCAGGCGTCGATGATGAAGACGCGGCAGATCTGGTTTAGAGCTTCAGACACTCTCCCGTCACCCTCTCTAATGAAAGGAGTATCCCTTCATTGTTGGATATATATACATTCAGGTTTATTTATTAAACCAGTCGGAATCGACCCATTGTTTGTCATCTGACGTGATAGTTTGGTTTTTATTGAAATCTTATGGGTAATTATATGATATATGCACACGCTCGTCAATGATGCTATCAAGCCACACTGCTAAAGTACAATCCACTAGTTAAATATTTACGTAGGTATTAAATGGACACAGCCAGTCCGGTAGCTCTCAGCGATTTATGCTATAATCTCAAGCCACGCTACTACCTGACGACAAATGAAAAAAAATCACAAAAAGAGACATGTCAGGCCGAGAGTCCTCTCCCTCATAAGACGACTCAAACATTCGACCCCAACCCCATATGGTCAGAAGGTCTAATGTAGGTCCACAACAGCAACAATTAACATCAGCATACCATTAGCACCAATTAACACCAGAATACTTACAGCAACAATTAACAACGGAATACTTACAGCAACAATTAACAACAGAATACTTACAGCAACAAATAACACCAGAATACTTACAGCAACAATTAACACCAGAATACTTACAGCAACAATTAACACCAGAATACTTACAACAACAATTAACACCAGAATACTTACAGCAACAATTAACACCAGAATATTTACAGCAACAATTAACACCAGAATACATACACCAACAATTAACACCAGAATACTTCCATCAACAATTAGCACCAGAATACTTCCATCAACAATGAACACCAGAATACTTACAGCAACAATTAACACAAGAATAAATACAGCAGCAATTAACATCAGAATACTTACAGCAACAATTAACACCAGAATACTTACAGCAACAATTAACATCAGAATACTTACAGCAAGAATTAACAGCAGAATACTTACAGCAACAATTGACACCATAATACTTACAGCAACAATTAACACCAGAATACTTACAGCAACAATTGACACCATAATACTTACAGCAACAATTAACACCAGAATACTTACAGCAACAATTAACACTAGAATACGTACAGGAACAATTAACACCAAAATACTTACAGCAACAATTAACACCAGAATACTTAAAGCAACAATTAACATCAGAATACTTACAGCAACAATTAACACCAGATTACTTACAGCAACAATTAACACCAGAATACTTACAGCAACAATTATTAACAGAATACTTACAGCAACAATGAACACCAGAATACTTACAGCAACAATTAACACCAGAATACTTACAGCAACAGTTAACACCAGAATATTTATAGCAACAATTTACACCAGAATACATACACCAACAATTAACACCAGAATACTTACAGCAACAATTAACACCATAATACTTACAGCAACAATTAACACCAGAATACTTACATCAACAATTAACACCAGAATACTTACAGCAAACATTGACACCAGAATACTTACAGCAACAATTAACACCAGAATACTTACAGCAACAATTAACACCAGAATACGTACAGCAACAATTAACACCAGAATACTTACAGCAACAATTAACACCAGAATACTTAAAGCAACAATTAACATCAGAATACTTACAGCAACAATTAACACCAGAATACTTACAGCAACAATTAATAACAGAATACTTACAGCAACAATTAACACCAGAATACTTACAGCAACAATTAACACCAGACTACTTACAGCAAAAATTAACACCAGATTACTTACAGTAACAATTAACACCAGAATACTTACAGCAACAATTAACACCAGTATGCTTACAGCAACAATTAACACCAGAATACATACACCAAAAATTAATACCAGAATACTTACAGTAACAATTAACACCAGAATACTTACAACAATTAACACAAGAATACGTACTGCAAAAATTAACACCAGAATACTTACAGCAACAATTAACATCAGAATACTTACAACAACAATTACCATCAGAATACTTACAGCAACAATTAACACCAGAATACTTACAGCAACAATTAACAACGGAATACTTACAGCAACAATTAACAACAGAATACTTATAGCAACAAATAACACCAGAATACTTACAGCAACAATTAACACCAGAATACTTACAGCAACAATTAACACCAGACTACTTACAACAACAATTAACACCAGAATACTTACAGCAACAATTAACACCATAATATTTACAGCAACAATTAACACCAGAATACATACACCAACAATTAACACCAGAATACTTCCATCAACAATTAGCACCAGAATACTTCCATCAACAATGAACACCAGAATACTTACAGCAACAATTAACACAAGAATAAATACAGCAGCAATTAACATCAGAATACTTACAGAAACAATTAACACCAGAATACTTACAGCAACAATTAACATCAGAATACTTACAGCAAGAATTAACAGCAGAATACTTACAGCAACAATTGACACCATAATACTTACAGCAACAATTAACACCAGAATACTTACAGCAACAATTAACACTAGAATACGTACAGGAACAATTAACACCAAAATACTTACAGCAACAATTAACACCAGAATACTTAAAGCAACAATTAACATCAGAATACTTACAGCAACAATTAACACCAGATTACTTACAGCAACAATTAACACCAGAATACTTACAGCAACAATTATTAACAGAATACTTACAGCAACAATGAACACCAGAATACTTACAGCAACAATTAACACCGGAATACTTACAGCAACAGTTAACACCAGAATATTTATAGCAACAATTTACACCAGAATACATACACCAACAATTAACACCAGAATACTTACAGCAACAATTAACACCATAATACTTACAGCAACAATTAACACCAGAATACTTACATCAACAATTAACACCAGAATACTTACAGCAAAAATTGACACCAGAATACTTACAGCAACAATTAACACCAGAATACTTACAGCAACAATTAACACCAGAATACGTACAGCAACAATTAACACCAGAATACTTACAGCAACAATTAACACCAGAATACTTAAAGCAACAATTAACATCAGAATACTTACAGCAACAATTAACACCAGAATACTTACAGCAACAATTAATAACAGAATACTTACAGCAACAATTAACACCAGAATACTTACAGCAACAATTAACACCAGACTACTTACAGCAAAAGTTAACACCAGATTACTTACAGTAACAATTAACACCAGAATACTTACAGCAACAATTAACACCAGTATGCTTACAGCAACAATTAACACCAGAATACATACACCAAAAATTAATACCAGAATACTTACAGTAACAATTAACACCAGAATACTTACAACAATTAACACAAGAATACGTACTGCAAAGATTAACACCAGAATACTTACAGCAACAATTAACATCAGAATACTTACAACAACAATTACCATCAGAATACTTACAGCAACAATTAACACCAGAATACTTACAGCAACAATTAACATCAGAATAATAACAGCACCAATTATCACCAGACTACCGTGTGTCAAATCTGTGACCCTTGCAAAAACACTGTTCGTGCATTCGTTCCCTCTATAACCACTGATTTGTGGAGTCATCAAGAGTTCGTCCACTTTCCCGCTCCAATTATATGACCACGGAATAATGTTTATATCTTTCTTGTAGTTACATACTACTTTGATTAACTTCTTTCAGTGTATTGCTCTTGGTTATTCTGACAGACTAAGGTATTCGTAACATGTGTCTCTGAAATCAAAGCTCTCTTCTCTGACGAATGTGTTTGCTCACATTCCAAGATGTTTACAAATACATGCATAACATATAATCCCATGATACATTATCATCAGAATGTACCATACCAGAGGAGGAGCATGTGTCGCCACAAACACTGGTTCTACGTGTTCTTGATAAATTCCACCGCTGATTGTCTTCCGTTCCATTCTGTCAAACCATCGAACATTTTCTCCATCTGTGGACTAGCGGATCATATGTCAAATCATCCTATAGTTTCTCAATTTTTCGACTAGCGGACCAAAGCAAATAAAGCACCAATACACACAGGTAGTAGCATGGACAGGGCCGACATAGACTATGCATTACGGACCCGGCTGGCCGACAGTGACATGTCTCTAACGATATTTCGATTACGCGAACCGGGAGTCAATCCTGGCCAAGCATGTCCATCTTATCTTCCAGGGTGAGAGAGGAGACATTACAACAAACCCCTTATGGGAACAGTGAGAGAGGAGACATTTCAATCAACCCCTCATGGGAAGAGTGAGAGAGAGGGGACATTACAATCATCTCCTAATGGTAACAGTGAGAGAGGATACATTACAACCAACTACTCATGGGAACAGTGAGTAGACATTCTTTGAGAATGCTGCTTCACTGGATGACTGATCACACATGGGGATGACTATCATGATAAATTAACATTACATAACAAAAAGTCGCTTAAAAGTCGAGAGGGTCGACTTCATTGCACCGGGTTTTATCCCATATGTCTCGGTCTCTTTCCGCAGCACGGAAAGCGTCGCACAAAGCACGAACTCCGTAGCTTTTAGCGACGACCCACAGGAGTCTCCGAAATATTTAACTCGTAAACCGAAGGACGCGGCCCGGAATCGAACCCACAACCTTCGGAGCACGAGTCAAACGGCTTGACCACTTCGCCACAGAGATGATGATGATGATGATGATGATGATGATGATGATGATGATGATGATGATGATGATGATGATGATGATGATGATGATGATGATGATGATGATGATGAATTAAATACTTAGTTACCTACCTGATAACTGCACAGCGAAAACTACACCAATCAGTGGCCAGATTACAGAAAAGCCAACATAACATAACACAACATAACCGTCGATATTCTCGGTTGTCACAAACTTCCCCAGAACCTCTCGTCTCATAACGTGACCCAAACATGATGATCGTCTGGCCCTGATGTGGGTTATCAAACTTCTTTGTTGGCTGGTCTCTTGTAGAACTTGGACATTGGTCCTTTTAATCGTCCATGGAATTCTTAGCAATCTGTCATCTCATCTCATCTGATCATGTTTCTTTTGTGCCTTGCGGTATCGAGGAGAAGTATAAACAGCGGGAGAGTGTCCGCTTATGGGTTTCATGTATCGATATTCCCATGGACTCTGTTATTCCCTGCGTCCATCGTTTACGCTGTCTGCCCCTTCCTCTGCTTCCCTCTGGTCTGTACATCATTGCTTGTTGTTGTATAATGTTAGATGGTAACCTACTTGCAGTGCCAAACCATTTGACTTGCTGCCTTCTAATAAAATCTAGCGCAGCTATAACCCCGACTTAGTCCTGATTTCTTAGTTTTTCTACGAGCTGTATGGAGATCCCCTGCCTGCTTGCTAGGCCAGTCGCAGGCTTAGGACAACAATCTGACCATAGGGAATCCATCCCCTATGGCGAGCCATAACCCCGTTAACCCATGACCTCGCGGCCATTGTTTCCCTGTCTACACCACGTGGAGGTGGGGTTGACTTGTGTAGTCTGCGGGTCATCGGCAGGCTACTCATTTTCATTTTCACCCCTCCTGGGAGAGGCTAGCCGATCCTAACCTTGCTGGCTGCACAGCCAGGCGCAGTCCACACCTTGTAGACCATCACCATGTACCATATACTCCTAGCAATATTTGTAAAATATAACATCTCTGTGGGCTTCTAATTTCTTTCTATTCTCTTTTATCTACATCCATGGATCACTTGCATTCAATAAATTGTGTAGTGTTTAATATCGTACAGCGATGAAGAGGATGACGCTAGAGAGGATGATGAAGACAATGAGGAGAAGGTGGATGATTATGTGAGCTTCTTGTCAATGATGAGGATGATAATGATGGGGAGGATGCTGATGGTGATGAGGAGGAAGAGGGTTAAGATATAATCTTCTTGTCGATGATGATAACGATGATGATGATGATGATGATGATGATGAT
Organism: Cepaea nemoralis; assembly: GCA_014155875.1. Classification (NCBI taxonomy): domain Eukaryota; kingdom Metazoa; phylum Mollusca; class Gastropoda; order Stylommatophora; family Helicidae; genus Cepaea; species Cepaea nemoralis. The sequence continues at coordinate 151,505 of JACEFZ010014279.1, read as the reverse complement.
GATGATGATGAATTAAATACTTAGTTACCTACCTGATAACTGCACAGCGAAAACTACACCAATCAGTGGCCAGATTACAGAAAAGCGAACAGCCATTCTCTGGAACCCGTGTAACAGATAATAGGCAAACCGCGGGACACGGCCGATGTCCTTGAGACAGTTTATGTTCGTGGCTGTGGTGTGAAGCAGTTGTACGCTGTGGTTTTCATATCATGCAGACTTTACTATCAACACTGGAGTGTTTCTGAAATAATAATTCAAAATAATCACATACACTTAAGAAATTAAACAAGAGCATACAAACTGAGAATGAGTTTGTGCAATTACAATGAAATAGGACAAACGCCTAAGAACACGAAGATTTAGTAGTGTAGCAGAAAGTTCAGACCAGAGTGGTAAAGTAAAGTAAAGTAAAGTAAAGTAAAGTAAAGTAAAGTCACGAACCCCATCACACGCCTACATCCATCAGGCATGTGGTGGTAAACCCATTTTTGTATAGTCCAGTCGGCGCTGGGCAGGTCACGTGGTCAGTATTACGCCAGCAGTCTTGACTTCCCAACTCAGTTCCTGGTTCCATGTTAGGTTGAACAGACCTGGGTTGGGGGGGGGGGGGCATGCACACGATCTGTTGTTGGACTTCTCGCTGACCTCTCAATTCGACCGCTCGCTGACACGCAACGTATGTTTGTAACTAAGTTAATGTAGTAACTAAATCAATGTAGCAAATATGTTAATGTAGTAACTAAAGTAATATAGCAACTAAGTTTATATTGATTATATGGTTGTTTCGGGATTTGAAATTTAAATATTGAGCACAACCCACTACTGGCAACGCCGATCGCATTCTGGTATGAACCTAAGGCCTATCCACGTCAATATGGAAGCACTATACTCGAGTTTCGCCCTCATTGGAGCTCGTCAGTAGTGCATATCCCTGACCGGATCCGGAAACAGTCCCGGATCACGCGTGTAAAGCGGGTGTGTAACCACGCGGCACACACTGGACACACCAAATTATCACAACAGAACATCACAACGCCACCCATCGTAGGCTATGCTTCTTGAGGCACTCTTGAGGGCAATCTTGTTATTACAGCAACAATTAACACCAGAATACTTACAGCAACAATTAACACCAGAATACTTACAACAACAATTAACACCAGAATACTTACAGCAACAATTAACACCAGAATATTTACAGCAACAATTAACACCAGAATACATACACCAACAATTAACACCAGAAAGGTTGGTATTATGTCCACCAACCATGATCCCTGACATATTTTGAGTACTTAATTGTATATACTTTACAGGACGCAACAGTCGCCGCCAGCACTTTTTGGCTGTTCGTGATTCCTGGGCAATGTGTATGTTCAGTAGTTTGCCATTGCTATCTGAAAAACCGGTACCCGTACCATTTCATACAAAAACTAACGTAACGCAGACTGCTGCCAAATCGCCCACAGTTGTGTTTCGAACGCGGTATACAGGATTACGAACTGCGTCCTTAACCACTTCGCCATTATATATTTACTGTACAATAAGAACAAATCAGTAGACAATACACAACCTTGTCTGCCACCATACACTGAAATGTTTCTACGAGGTTTTTGATTCTTATGACTACTGTTTGTTGCCTATAATATATATATATATATATATATATATATATATATATATATATATATATATATATATATATATATATATTATATATATATATATATATTATATATATATTATTATTATTATTATTATTATTATTATTCGCAGCTTTTTGCCGGAAATGTTCAGTTGATTTAGTAATTTTATTATTTGGTCAAGTTTCACAATGTCAAATGCTTTTGGGTAGTCAATGAAGCATAAGTACAGATCTGTTTTGACTTCTATAGTTCTTTCTACTAGTGTCCCGAAAATGTAAATAGCGTTGTTTGTGCCCTATCTCTCCACAAATGTACACTATTCCTCACTAAATTATGGTTTTATCTTGTTTCCTTTCATAATTATTCTGAGTAACAGCTTTGTTATTTGACTTATAAGACTTGTTGTGTGATGCTCTTCGCATTCTAAAGCGCCTGGTTTCTTTGGCAGAGCTATAAATATAGATTTTGATAGGTCGCTAGGCTGAATCCACTTGTTTAGATGTCATTTAGAAATGCTGTCCACATTTAGATTCCAAAATCCTCTAGAGCCTAAATTTCCTCCAATGTAATGTTGTCGGGACCGGGTACCTTTCCCTCCTTCATGCGATGTAGTGCATCTTCAACTTTCGCTGTAAGTATTGGTGGACACTCACCATTGTTTTGAATATCAACATCCGGTCTACTGTCTTCATACATCTCTTCCAGATATTCCTTCCATCTATTTACTATATCATCTTGTCCTATCACTATTGCGCCTTTCCTAAATTGTAAACATCCAGTGGTATTTCGTGTTTTCCTGCCTGATATTGTATTTATTTGTTGATACATGGAATGTGAGTCTTTTCCATAGCTTGTCCCAACTTCCATACACTGTTGTTTCAGCCATACTTCATTAGACAGTTTGCATGTGTTTACTATTTCTTTATCTATTCTTAACTTCGGATGAAGACACAGTGACAGTGAAAGAAATCAAGGCTGTGCTTCGACGATCAAAAAACAGTGCTCCAGGTCCTGATGGCATAAGATACGACGACATAAATCGGTGTACCGACAATGAGCTAGAGAAACTAGTAGACATGTACAACAACAGTATAGGGAGTGCTAGCATCAAGGAGGAATGGTTACACAGCTATCTGATTCCCTTGCCGAAGCCTGACAAAGACCACAAAAAAATTCAGGGATATCGAATTATAACCATGCAGAATACAATAGGCAAGCTGCTGGAGAAGGTAATTGCCAGGAAAATATCAAACCAACTAGAGAGGCAAGGTGTTTTCCCACCTACCCTGGGTGGGTACCGTCCAAAAAGAGAAACCTGGACCAATGCAGCAGTCTTTGCCCATGATGTCTATGAAGGTTTCCACTCAGGCACTGAAACCGTTGCTGCAGCGATTGATCTTGAGGACGCATACAACAGAGTACCACTGGATTTTTTAATGTTTCAGCTTCTTGAACTAAACGTAAGTCCATTCCTCCTTAGTTGGATCGCTGCAGCCCTCTTCCAACGGAAAGTAGTTCTTAGATGTGGCAGTTGGACTTCGGAACCAACAACAATATATCCTGGCCTACCACAGGGATCACCATTATCTCCGGTACTGTTCAACGCCTACACAGTGAGAATCACCAGTGAGCAGATCACTGGACCTGGCAGGACATTGTCATATGCCGATGATGTTTTAGTGTATCGTCAGGGTAAGGATAGAGAGGAGGTTGCTGTGGAACTACAAACCGAACTCAATCGCATAAGTACTTGGTGTGATGAAGCTGGGGCAATGGTCAACCCAACAAAGGCAACAGTGACTTGGTTCTCGTTGAATAATCATATTGTCAACAATCCAACACCAACTGTAATGCTGTGTTCAGAGACGGTGGAAAGAACGCAGGCAATGAATTACCTGGGGATACGGTTTGATCGAAGCCTTGCTTATAATGTGCACATAGACCAGGTGATAACAAAGGCCAAGCGGGGTTTGGCAGCGATGCGGGTGATGGCGGCAGCAAACTGTGAGCAGCGCCATCTATGTCTTCTGTACGAGGGGCTGGTCATGTCTGTTTTGGAGTATGCAATGGCAATCCTGACTGTCAGCCATAAGCAGATAGAAAGGATGGAAAGGATACAGAATGAAGCTATGCGCATTATTCTTGGATGTACAAGAGATACAGCATGCAGGGCGATGGCGCTACCTTCTTGATTTTCCAACCATTGAAGAGAGAATGCAAGTTTGCAGGGCACGCGCCTACCTCAGAATTAACGCAAACACAAGCATCCACTGCATAGTGAAATTAGGAAGGTGAAGGGCAGCAGGTTAAAAAGAGGACGGTCGTGGATGGGTCAAGCCGAAGACATTCTTCAACAGGTGTGTTCACTGGAGGACTTAGAACCTGGCGAGGAGTGGGTGCAAGTGCCAACAGACCTCTGCACATCCTTTTCAGTTTGCATCCAACTAGATAGAAAATGCAGACAAGGAAATCCGGCTGCTGTGGAGGCTGAAGTACAAGCGTTGATTTTCGAGAATTCGCTAGACAGTGACGCGGTCATCTACACAGATGGGTCGGTCGTCCGACATGTGAGAAGCTCATGGGCCTTTACAGCTCGGGCCGTAGGGAGAATTGTGAAGGAGGACCTCTGGTGCTTTCACTGAAACCACAAGTAGCCTGACCATGGAAGTCATGGCAGTAAGTAAAGCAATAACATGGCTCGAGACACAGACATTCACTAGGGCTTGTTTCCTTAGCGACTCAATGAACATGATCAAGAGGATAGAGGAGGGGTCGATCCGAAGAGAATGGTTGCTGCCTCTGGAGCGGTCTCGGCTGGCAAAGATTAGTTTCATCTTCGTGCCAGGGCATGCGGGAGTACAAGGAAATGAGCGGGCTGACAAGCTCGCAGGTGAGGCTACTGTGGAGGGCGGACGCGCCATGGACCAGGCTGACATTCTGAATGCTCTACGAGAAGTGAGACTTTTGCAAGAACCAAGTGATGACTGTGAATCTACAACAATGGCCAGACTGCGAGAGCAGCAAATTAAAAGAGGGGTGGCCAAACAAGAACACTACGCAGGAAGCCAAAGAAGATTGATAAACCAACACAGAACTGGCGTCGTTAGCCGCTACACGCTGCGGGATTTGCTGAGGAGGGGATCCGAGCACTTATGGACTGAATGGTCCGATGTTCAACGAGGATGATCTGTCGACTAACTAACTAACTAACTAACTTTATCTATTCTATTATATTCTTTTTTATATTGCCTTTTCTATCTTCTTCCGTCCATCTTCTGCACAATTGCATCTGTCATCCATTTGTTTTTGTTGCAATTCTATGTTTAAGTGGGATGATTTCTTTTGATGTCTTTTGGATTGATTTACGTAACATGTCCCATTGCTCATTGATAGCCTATATTTCCCCCATAGCATTATATCTGTTCTTTACAGTAACATTGTACCTTTCTCTAATTTCTTTGTCTCTTTTAAGTAATGCTAGGTCTAACTTGATGTTCTTAATGGTTGTCTTTATGTTTTTAAGTCTTACCTTCATCTTTCCTATAACTGGCACATGGTCACTGCCACATAGCGGTCACGCACACCACCAAATGTAAATTGGGATATTATATTCCCAGACAAGTCACAAAACTAGATGACCATTTGAAACTAAGGCCGACGTGGACATCGTCGTAGGAGAGCAACGGGGGACGCTTCAAGAGAGGACATGAGGTCAGCGGAGCGGTGTTTTCTTAGGGCTCCGTGTTAGAAAGGATATGATCTGGTCGACGCAGTCTTTTTAGTGAACGTGGAATTCGTCTGTTGTCTCGCATTCATACCATGATCGGACCGGGAAAGGAATAACCTCTAGACCAGTGGATCTCAACCGGTGGGGAAATTCCCCCCCCCCCCCCCAGGGGGGAATTTCAGGGTTTCCACGGGGAGAATGAAGACCATTTCAAGATCGTGTTAATACAAGAACCGATTACTTGACATAGTTTTTCCCTTCATACTTTACAGTTATGTATGTCTCGTCCTTCTAAACCTCATTTTATAAAGTAAGTAGACCCACAAATCATGTTTTATGTGGATGTCTAGACTTGTTTTAGTATATGCTATTACATTTACCTTCCATTTTTACGTATCCTGTGTAGGGGTGGGGGGATTTTTGATAGGAAATATGAAAGGGGGGGGGGGATGACGTTCTGAAAATACGTTGAAGGGGGGAATGGGCCAAAAAAGGTTGAGAACCACTGCTCTAGACGAATAAAACCAGCTTGCGAAATCCTTGTGAATAGAGCGATGGCAGAAGATAGAAGCTGGGTCTGTATAGTTATATAACCGCCCGTCCCCGTATTAGGGGCAGGTTATTTGTACAACCGCGTTCTGTGTATTCTGAAAGAGAATCTAAATAAAGGATCTCTATAATTGCATCTGTTTTCTCAAGGTGAGCTGTTTTATTATTGTTGCCGAAGTTACGAGCTGTTTTAAGTTTTGACATTGAGATGCGGCCGCATGTGTTGAGACAGTCACTATGTCCATCTGCTCCTGGTCTAGTTTTTGCTCCTACTAAACTGCTTCTGAATCTCTTTGGAGTCAGTATGTATTCAATTTAATGGCGAACATTATCTCCAGTGCTTTTCTACGTATATAATCATCAAGGATGTTGTTTAAACCATATGTTACCTATTACCATTTCATAGTATTCTGTCCATGATATTAATCTGTTATCACTCTCCTTTTTGTTGCCTACATTGGCATTGAAATCCTCGAGTATGACAGTCATTTCAACATGTTTACACTGGTCCACGACCATGTCTAATATATCTATATCTTTTTCTTTAAAGTCTGATGTTGGCGCGTATACTTGTATTATGTTAACATTCAGAGGTTTGCCAAAGAGGTTCATTAATAATACTCTATCTGGGATTGTCCAAAATCCTTTAACTGTCTTAGCACACATTTGACTCAACATTATACCAACTCCTCGTTTGCAGTCTCTCACTCCTGAGTAAATAATTCTATAATTATCTAAGTATGTTTTCCCCACACCTGGCCATCGCATTTCACTAACAGCTAAAATATTTACGCCCATTCTTTCCATTTCTTTCTTGATAGTATCTAAATTTCAATTCTGGCTAAGTGGTCTGACATACCATGTAATAGAAATTATTATATTTTTAACATTTAATTTACATACAGTTCAACTCAGCTTATTAATACTAATTTGCAGCTAGTCAACTCTGTGTATAACAGCTACCGATGGTCTGCAAATAAAAACGCATTTACTGTGTGTGAACGTTCGTTTAAAGTAAAGAGTTTGAAAATTCTGTATCCGTTCTGTCAGGCCTTGAATCTTTGGATATTATGTCTATGTAGATGTTAAATAGCAGGGGAGATAGCATGCATCCCTATCTCACTCCTGTATTAGCTTATCTGGTATACCTTTTTGTGTTCATACTGCACTTTGACTAAATTGATACATGGTTATGGTGTTTCTTAGCAATTATCGTTGTATCCCGTAGTCTACAAAGCTGGTCTATAATTTTTAGCTGTCTACTCGATCGAAAGCCTATTCCTGATCTACAAACATACTATTCTGCTGGTAACTATATCTGATGTTTTTCCCCCCACATATTTGTCTAAGTGGGAATAGAGCATCAGTGCAACTTTTACCTTTTATGAAACCTTATTCCACTGTGCTTAACTGTTGCTCAACTTTAATATATAAGGGTCGTTCATTTGAAACCCGTTCCAATGTCTTTATTACAAAAGCATGAAAGAAACATTAACCGGTGTGGTAGAAGTAAACAAAGCATTTATTTTGAATGAATTATGCACCATGGTTTGGTCAGAATAAGTCGCCGTAGGCATTCAGGAAGCATCCCATTGTTTAGGTAGGCGGCGAATGCCGTCAGAAAAAATGCGCTCAAAATAACCTTACCAGCGGAAACCTGTACCTTGAATTGTTTGTCTCTTGGTGATCCAGCATGCTTCCCTTGCATGCTCTCTCTATTGCTTCACGGCTCAAAGTGGTGACACCGTAATTCATCGCCTGCCACTATGCGGTAGAGAAATACATCACCTCCACTCTGTAACGCAGCAACTGGTTCAAACACCATCCCGTGCGTTTCTCTTTTTGGTTTTCGGTCAACATCCGTGGTATCTACTGCGAACACACCTTCCGATATTGCAGTTTCTTACGAACGACCGTTTGAATTGTCCCTATTGACACATCAAATTATTTCGCTAGCGAACGTATGCTTCGACAACGGTTCATCTGTACTGCTGCATCAATTTTGGCGATGTTTTTTTTTTTTTTACTGTTGCAACAATATGCGCTTGACGCGGCCGTCGAAGATCTGTCGTGAACTGACGTCCTTTCCGAAACATTCGTGCCCAGTCTGTCACTGTTGTCTTCGACACACATTTGTTACCGTACGCTGCCTGCATTCTTTGATGAATGTCCCCTGGTCGACATCCTTCAAATGAACGAAACTGAATCACCGCTCTTTGAGATTCTTTGGACGGATTTTTGATCAACCATTTTCTCAACGGTCAGAAACAGAACCTATGCATACTGGTACGATAACTAAATTGCCGGTTCACCTGGCCTAGGGGGTCTAAAGTCTTTCTCCGTGATACCGTGTACTCTCGTGAGTGGCGTGACGTACGGCGAGAATCTGTAGGGGTTCTGGCCGCGGCCGCGATTTACGGGGTATGTGAGCCGGTCGCTCAGAAAGCAATGGCAAACTACTGAGCGTAATATTGCTAACAAATCAACAATCAGCTGAAAGATGCTGATATTGACAGCGATGTCCTGTAAAGGATATGCGAAAAAAGTACCTAAATTAATGTAGTAACTAAGTTAATGTAATAACTTAGTTAATATGATAACTAAAATAATGTGGTAACTAAATTAATATGGCAAATAATTTACTTAGTTATACCAGTATACGTTTACCTACAGTTAGCAACGTGTTGCGCAAGCATCTTTGAGCTATCACAAAATAATACTGCAGATGCAATGTTGTGTCGCAAATAACCTTTGGTCTTGACTCACTTGTTAAATGATTCTGTATCCTTCCTGGGTTAGGAACTTGTCTTTTTTCTAGGCGCGTCCACCGGGTGGGGGATGGTAAGTTGCCTCCATAGTCTGTTCAGAAATGAATGCCTTCAGTCACGATCAATTTTTATGGAAACTGTCTGTTGCAATATTATGAAAGTTTTCTTGCCGTCTTATATTTACCCCCACCCAAGGAATATGTCTTTGATAGGTCCAAAGGCAACTTAATTAATTGAAAGCGGCGACATGTCTTTGATGTTTTGGCGAAAATGTAGTGAATTCACGCTAACAAACTAGTTTTACAGTAAAGCACGTCATTTTGGGTAACGACACAAGTACAAGGTTTAGCTAGATTCGTATGGGAGTGGGTGCAATTTAAAAAAAATTCGCTTACAAGTCGACGGGGTCGACTGCATTGCACCGGGTTTTTATCCCATATGGCTCAGTCTCTTTCCACAGCGCGGAAAGCGTCGCGCAAAGCACGAACTCCGTAGTTCCAGCGACGATTATCGGGAGTCTCCGAAAAAATACACTCCTAAAATGAAGGACGCGGCCAGGAATCGAATATACAACCTTCAGAGCCGTAGTCAGACGGCTTGACCACTTCACCACGGAGAATCCCGAGAGGGGTGCAATGTGTAATATTAGTAAAGACAAGTATTTACCTTAGTAAAGTATTTCAGGATCCTCGCCGATGCTACGGAGTTCGTGCATTGAGCTGAGTTTCTCCAGACTCATGTTTGAGTTAGGAGGAAAACGGAGCACTTATGGGTTAAACCCGTGTGCCGTTATGTCGATCCAACGACTAAACTAAACTAAACATTAGTAGAGACAGAGAATTTACAGTGGCATGTGGTAAATAATGTGTAAACTTACAAGAAAGTAGAAGGAATATATTTCTTACCTTATTTTTCATTTCCTTCTTGTTTCTTCAGCTGCTGGTTAATAATGTGTACACAAGTATTCGTGTTAGTTTTTTATATTGAGTTCGTGAAAGCTTCCGAATGGCTGTGCGTTAATGGGCGTATGGAGTGACCAGAAATGATACCGCAATTTAGTCATCATGTGTCAATTTTTAAGGATCTGTTCAGCTGTCTGTGTAGCTTTTTCACACGTACACATGGGTGACAGACCCGCTTTGAGTCTTCGTGAAATATTGTCTACTCTGTTGTTTACCGTTCAGAGACGAAACATGATTACCTGTTTTGCAGTATGAAAATGGTCGTCAGTGACTCTGTAGTGGGCTTTCTTCTTAAAGGCCAAGATGTTGGTCCTCTTTTCATTGAAGTTTATAGAGTGATTCGTATGTAAGTTTGTTGTCCCCAAATTTGACAACGTGTTTGCTCTCACGTTTCTTGTTATGCCACAATATGTCAGTTTCAACCGGAATATTACTCTTCTGTTGGTATTCAATGCGTTTAGTGTTGTTGTTGTTGTTTATTTTTTTTCAACGCCAGTTGTTTGTCACCGTTGAGGGCTTGTGGAACTGAAAATGCATCACTGTGGAATACAAACTGTTGCCATTGACAAGTTGTATTGTTTGTGCCGATGCTGTAATGTTTAGGGCCTGCAATTCTTCTGAATAGTTGGAGCAAAATATCCCAGTGGGTGTGCATGTGAATTAATGTCTGCAATCGGCCAAGACCTTAATCTGTGTCAGAGGATTCCAGTAGGTTGATGACTGCTCTCGGTTGCATAAAATTCAATCCATCCTTTCTCCAATAGTCATCTTCCTCTTTCAACACATTGTCCTCACATTTCTTCCAGCAACTTTAACTAATTTTTAAATGCGCGGTCTGGGTTAGTATCCTGACGTCAGACAATATGAATGTAGTATTGTCAGCTGCCACATGTCCTTTAATGTTAACCCACACAAGTTCTGTAGGGTTTAAATGAGAATGGTACGGCGGAAGTCTCAAGCATCTATGGCCATGCTCTTCTATCAATTTGTCGATTTGATATTTCGTGCTTTTTTTCGCTTGTTTTACAAGGGACAACAATGATAGATTAAAACACTTTTCTGGAAATGGTATGTTTTCCCTTCGGAGCCATATCTTTATCGCTACCTTTGTGCTCGATGCCGTAGGTATTTTGTCTTCTTGGGCATGCGTTGTCCATAATTAAACAAGATGGTCTATCTAAGGATAGAAGCACTGTATTCACGAGCAAATCGCTAAATACATTGCCATTAATCTCATTATGATAATCACTACTGTCTGTATGCTTTGATACGAGTCCAGCATTTTGTAGTACGCCATTATGAGTCCTAGCAGCATGGGTTATGACCAAACACTGTCTTTTACTACTTCGCACATATCGCTTTATCGTTCCACAATGTTCTCCTATGCCTCTCTTCTCATTACATGACCAAAGAAAGCTGTTTGTCTTTTTCTTATTGTTGTATATAGTGTTCTAGTTTCATTAGCCTGTTTCAGGCAGTCGTCGTTAGTTACTCTGACAGTCCAAGGAATTCTCAACATTCGTCTCAGGAACCACATCTCAGTTGCTTCTAATTTCTTCTTAATTTGTTCATTTACATTCCAAGATTCACTGCCATACAGCAAAACTGGTTCTGCATAGCATTTCAGCACTATCTTTCTTACACTCAGTAATAGTAACCTATTGCACAAGATACTCTTCATTTTCTTAAATGTGGCCTTTGCCTGCCCTATTCTGCTCTTAATCTCTGTTGTACATCTTCCATCTGATGTTATAAATGTCCCTAGGTGTCTAAAATTATCTACTTGGTTAAGAATTTTTCGTTCTATTTCTATGTCACGTTTTGGTGTCACCATTTTCTTTGATATCACCATTGTTACTTTTTTCTTGATATTCAAGGAGAGTCTTGATATTCATGAGAGAGGACAGACAGAACTACAAAAATTAGATTTTTAAGAGCATGCATCTTTTCCATTGCACCATACGCCTGTGAGACCTGGACACTTACTAAACATGCTGAACAGCGCATAAATGTCTGTGAATATAAATGTTATAGACGAGTTCTAAGACCATCTTGGGTAAAGAAAAGAACAAATGCATCCATTCTTCAAGAGCTGAATATTAAAGAAGGTTGGCTATTAAAGACGATAAAACAAAGAAAGTTAAAATATTTTGGTCACTTGAAACGTCACAAAAGTTTGGAGAGAACACTAAAGGAGGGCGTATATGCCTGGAAAGAGAGGAAGAATAAGGCCAAAGTGAAGATGGTTGCAGGATGTGACGGATGATCTCCAGATGGGTGTATCGGACTCGCGACATCTTGTTTATGACCGAGAAGTTTTCCGTTTGGTTCTTATGGGAGGAAAGGTCTGCAAAGGGCATGGTACTGAATGAATGAATAAATATCTTTTTATCAGTTGACATTATATTTGGTTTCCTGTATTGAAATATAAATGTGTATGTGTTATACCAGCTGTGTGTGTTATGCCAGCCGTGTGTGTGTGTGTGTGTGTGTGTGTTTGTGTGTTTGTGTGTGTGTGTGTGTGTGGTACACAGCTGTGTGTATTCAATCAATCATGTGCCATGCCGGAAAGCGTGGGCAGTCATGACTCGCCATTTCACTCGATCACCAGCGTCGTGGATCAGCTCAGTGTTCCTGTCTCGTCCATGCCATGTGGCCAAGCCATCCAGGTATTTTCCTCTCGGTCTACCTCTTGGTCTGTTCCCTTCGATCTTGCCAGTTGTCACTAAGTTCTCCAATCCATTTCTTCTCATAACATGTCCAAAAATTTTTGACTGTCTACGTCTAATTTCTCTAATCAATCTAAGATTTTCATTTGTCTCCTGTAGTACTTGGTCATTGGTTTTTCTATCTGTCCATGGTATTCTTTGCATTTTCCTCAGAAACCACATTTCTGCAGCCATCAGATGTTTTTCAGCTTGACTGCACAATGTCCAAGTTTCACATCCATACAAAAGAACAGGCTCTATGTATCCTCTCAGCACTCTTTTTCTCATTTCAATCGACATCTTTTTATTGGTCAGAATGTTTTTCATCTTGCTAAAGGCTACTTTCGCCATGGCGATTCTTGTTCTAATCTCTTCAAGGCATCACCCATCAGATGTTATGACTCTTCCGAGATAATTGTACCGAGATAATTGTTGAAGAATATTCCCATTTACTTGTATATTACATTGTGATACTTCGTTCTTCCCAGTGACGACCATAACCTGTGTCTTCTTACAATTTAATTCCAACCCCAGCTGCTCACTGTGGACAACAACAGCGTTTACTAATTGTTGCAGATCCTGTGCATTATCTGCAATCAATACTGTATCATCTGCATATCTAATGTTATTTATGTTTCGTCCTCCAATGCTGATTCCATTTATGTCTTCTACATTTCTGATAATATTTTCACTGTATAGGGAAAAAAGACCTGTAGACATTACTCATCCCAGCCCAACACCTCTCTTAATAGGCTGATATTGTCCCACTTCAATATCAATCCTTATGGCAGCTTGTTGTTTCCAATATATGTTTTTTATAAGTCTAATGTCTTGTCCATCAATTTATAGATCTGCAAGCATATCCACCATGTTGACATGTCTAACTCTATCGAAAGCCTTTGTGTAGTCAATAAAGCAAAGATGTATATCCTTGTTTACTTCTATAGCACGTTAACTAACTGTTCGCAGCACATACACAGCATTTACTGTACCCTTTCCTTCTACAAACCCACATTGTTCTTCCCCTATTTCAAGTTGTAATTTCTTCCTCACTCTTTGCATGATAATTCGTTAAAAGATCTTTGTGATGTGACTCATTATACTAATTGTTCTATGTTGATCACATTCCAAGGTTCCTGATTTCTTTGGGATTGCAATAAATACAGAATTACATAATTCAGAAGGTATATCTCCAGTATCATATAATGTGTTCAGCAGTCTGGTGACTTGCTCTAGTCCAAATTCTTCTAAAGCTTTAATCATTTCTGTTGTGATGTTATCTGCACCGGGGGCCTTGCCAGCTTTCGTATGCTTAAGAAGATTTAGAACCTCCATCTTTAAAATTGGCAGACCTTAATTATTAAATCTAATATCATACTGTTCCTCTCTGTTATCATTATACAGGATTTTCACATAATCTGCCCATACATGAAGAATCTGATCTTTTTTCTATTATGATTTTGCCATCTTTAGTTTTTAGACAGCCTGTTGATGTACTTGTTCTTTTATTAGTAAGTTCCTGAATTCTTTTGTGCACTAATTTGGTATTTTGACTGTTGTGTTGTTTTTCAATTTCTAAGCACTTTTCCTCAAGCCATGATTCTTTTGCCTTCCTACATAATATTCTGACTTGAACAGATTTTTATGTTTTCCGGTTCAAAATTATTGCCACTCCCCTGTGTCGATCTTCACCTCCAGAATAAATAATCTTAAAATCTTCATCTATCTTGATGCCCGCTCCTGTCCATCATGTTTCGCACATCCCTAAAATATTAATTTTTTCTCTTTGTATTTCTTGTTTTATATTCTCTAATTTTCCGTCGTCGTTTAACGTCCTAATGTTCCATGTTGCTAATTGTAATGTCTCTGTCCTTGTCTTGCGATGATCAGTCTTTAAGTGAATCATAATGTACTAGGCACTTTCAAAGAGGTAGTTTGCCCTTGCTTTCCTCTATGGCAGTGACCATACTGGCCAGATGACCGCAACCATTGTCTCTCGAAAGAAATCCTCTGCCTGCCGTTGCGAAACTCAAGACAATGACCAACAAATATCTGTAATCTGCCCTCAAAATTTCATCCACCACCTGCCTTCCGTGGCTTCTTTTGAAAACTTCCAATAAACGAACACAAAATAACATCACATAATCCATAGGAAAACACTATCCACAGGAAATCCACTGGAAATGTGTGTATTATAGAGAGGTTTTCCTGAAGGTTGGTATGGGAGCGAGGTTCTGCAAAGTAAATACTACTGAATGAATGAATGAATATGAACAAACATTGAAATCTGCTGTACAATCTCCAGAACAAACATTTTTATGTTGGGTGGACATAATTATAAAGTTATATGCTAAATCTCATCATTTTTCCTCAGTTGGTTACTGAGATATGGATGTTTATATGGAGACACCTAAATGTGAACAGACTACACATATGTTGTCTATGGGTCATCTGTGAATATCATGAATGAGCAGCCGTGGACCAATACTTGCGGTGGCAACAGAGAGGAGGCGAGTCAGTTGGTGGGGCAGCTATCTCTATGAAATCCCTCAAAACTCTATGACGTGGACATCGGCGTGTAAGAGGCGCCATATATAACCTATTCCCTCTGCTGCCTTGCAGGGTCTGTCTCTTTAGACAAATTCTTGTTGAGTCAACCTTACACAAACCAGCGGAGGTCAAGGGTAAGCCACTGCTGTATTTTCCCAAGATAACCGTGCTTCTAAATAAAATTCTTATAATGAGATCTACAGAAAATATATCAGAGATTCTGGTTGGTGGACATACTATAAATAGCTTACTTTATGCCGATGACATCGTCTTGATAGCAACAACTCAAAGGATCTACAGGAAATGATACATTGATTGTAGAAAGTGAAAACATGGGCCTTAGCTTGAACAACAGAAAGACAGGAGTTATCGTGATATAAAAGACATACATTGTGTCTAAATGTGCAATTCAGTGTGTGGGGTTGGGGGGTGTGTGTATGGGAAATGATACATTGATTGTAGAAAGTGAAAACATGGGCCTTAGCTTGAACAACAGAAAGACAGGAGTTATCGTGATATCAAAGACATACATTGTGTCTAAATGTGCAATTCAGTGTGTGGGGATGGGGGGGGGGGGGTGTGTGTGGGTATGGGTGTGGGTGGGTGTGAATGTGTGGTTGTGTGGGTGGTTGTGTGTCAGTGTAAGTGAGAAAAGAATTGAACGAATGTGTCTCTTTGTGTGTGGATGTGGGTGGGTGGTTGTGGGTGTGTCTGTGTGAGTAATTGGTGTGTGTGAGTTGGGTGTGTAAGGGTCTTGGTGGGTGGGTGGGTGGGTGGGTGGGATTGATGTGTGTGTGTGTGGGTAAGGGTGGGACGGTGGATGTGCGGGTTGTTTGTGGTGGGTGTGGGTGGCAGTGTATTGGGATGGATGGGGTAGATATGTTTGAGGTTGAAGAAGTGTATGTATGAGTGGGTGGGTGTGTAGCTGGGTGGATAAGGGTCTGAGTCGGGAGTAGGTGATTATATGTATGTTGTGTGAGATGGGGTGGGTGTTTGTGGGTGGGTGAGTGAGTGGTCGTGTGAGTGAGAAAAATGAATTGAACGTGCATGTGTGTATGGGTGTGGTTGGATGGGTGGGAATGAGTGTGTGGGTGGGGTGTGGGTCGGTGTGGGTGGTGTGTGGGTCGGTGTGGGTGGGCAGATGGGTGCGTGAGGTGTGTGAGTTAGAAAATAGTTGAACGTGGTTGTGACTGGCTGGATTTGTGGGTGTAGGTGAGTGGCTGTGGGTGGGGTGTGTTTGTGGATATGCTTGGGTGGGTGTAGTGGTGGGTGGGTTTAGGTATGTGTGGGGGTCGGCAGGTGGGCGTGTGAGCTTTAGTGAGGAAAATTTTGAACGTGTGTGTGCCTTGGTACGTGTATGTAGGTACGGGTGGGTGTATGTGTGTGTGTGTGAGAGTGTGTGTGTGAGTGAGTGTGAGTGAGAAAAGATTGTTGAACGTAAGTGTGGTTGTGGGTAAAATGTCTTAGTGGGTAGTTGTGTGGGTGGGATTGTAAGTGTGGGTGGGTGTGTGAGTAGGATGTGGGTTTGTGTGTGATTGTGTGTGTGTTTGGGTGTGGGTGGGTGTGTTGGTGAGTGTTTGGGTGGGTGCAGTTGCGGGGGTGTGGGGTGGGTTTATGTGGGTGTGGGTAGTTTGTCTGTGTGGGTGCAATGTGGTGGGGGTATATGTGGGTGTGTTTGTGTGGGTATGTGGGTGTGCCTGTGTGTGAGTGAGTGAGTGTGAGTGAGAAAACAGAGTTGAATGTAAGTATGAAACATGCTAATCCATATTTCTTTGTGTATCATCATCTCTCATATTATCATGGTTTTCCCATGAACAATATTAAAACTTTGGGGTGGGGTGTGGATTTGCGTGTGGGTGGGTATGCGTATGTGGGTGTGTGTGTGTATCGGTGGGTGTGCGCGTGTGGGTGAGTGTGTGTGGGTGGACGTGGGTGGGTAGGTGGGTGTGGGGTGTTGGTGGGTGGGTGTGGGTAAGCGTGGGTGGGGAAGTGGATGTGTGAGTGTTGATGGGTTGGTGGGTAGGTGTGGGTAAGGGTGGGTGGGTGTGTGGGTGGGTGGATATGTGAGTGAATGTAAGTGTGACTGAATAAAAGAGAGTTGAACATGTGTGTATGTGGGTGTGGGTATATGTGTCTGTGTGGGTGAGTAGGGGTGGGTGTGTGTGATTGTGTGGGTGTTTGAGTGGGTGTGAGTTTGTTGGTGGGGTTGTGTGTGGGTGGGTTGGGGTGGGTGGGAGTATTATCTGTGTATGTGGGTGGGTGGAAGTGGGTGTGTCTGTGTGGGTGTGTAAAAGTGTGTCGGTTTGTGGGTGTGTGTGATTGTGTTGGTGTTTGGGTGGGTGTTTGGGTGGGTGTGAGTATGTTATTGTGTTTGTTTGTCGGTGGGTTAAAGTGGGTGGGTATATGTGTATGTGTGTATGTGAGTGGGTGGAATTGGGTGGAAGTTGGTGTATCTGTGTGGGTGTTGGTGAGATGGGGGTTATATGGTTATGTCTTGGTGGTGGCTGTGTGTGAGAAAAGAGTATTGAACACATATATGCCACATGCTATTCCACATTTGTTGTGTATACTCATCTCTCATATTCTAATTTTTACTGTCACTTGATATTCGGATATTTTTATATCAGTTTTAGGAAATATGCTATTGAATGTATGCGTCTGAAAGTGTGGGAATTTGTGTATATTAGTTTGAGTGACTGTGTGAAGGAATCTTTGTATATGGGCGTGGTTTTAATTATGAACGGTCGGTAAGTCGGACTGGCTCAGTTATTTCTCTGTATATATACCATGCATCAATGTGTGTAATTTATGTATTCTAGTTATGCCTCAGTATATCAACTATGTATCAGTGTGTGTGATGAGTGTATCTTAGTTATCTCTCTGTATATTTACCATGTATCAGTGAGTGTGTGTGTGTGTGTGTGCGTGTGTGTGTGTGTGATTTGTTTATTCTAGTTATTTCTCTGTATATATACCATGCCTGGATCTTTTCTCCGGGCATGCCGGTGTACTGGGGAATGAACAGGTGGACAGGTTGGCTGGCTCTGCAAAACTTGGTGGAATATTGATGCATGACAAGTCAGACGTGGTTGCAGCCTTGTGGGAGCACGTGCACACCTCGGAGGAGCTAATGGATCACCATTGTCTGGCAAGAATGCGGCAGAGATGAGTGACGAGGGGTTCTGGCCGACGCTCAGAGGAAAGGCGACACAGACATATAATCAGATTTCTGCTGGCACTATTGGTGTTGGAACTCTTCGCTGGCTGCTGAGGGTTGGGACGGTGCGCTTATGGGAATGCCCCGAATGCTGTGATGTCGGTTCTTAAATCAATCAATTATATCTACCATGTATCAGTGTTTGTTATGTGTGTATTCTAGTTATTTCTCTGTATATCTTCCATGCATCAGTGTGTGTTATTTGTTTATTCTTCCAAATCCAATTTCATTTTCAAAAAAAAAATTCAAAATTCGGTCTCGTCTAACCTGCTTCCTCAGCAGTGGTTATTGTTGAGAGTCGTGGTTTTTGTGGGTTTATTCTCCCTGATTCTTGTCGTGCGCGCTCATTCAAGTAATTCCTTTCTCGGAATGGTTATATCGGCTTTTGTGTCTGTGACGTCAGCTGGGGGGGGGGGGGGGGGGGGGAAGGGGGTGTTGGTGGCGGCTGTCTTTTGTGCCCGTCCTCTTCTGGGTTTTTTCTTTGCTGTTTCCTGGCTCGTCTGGCTTGGCTGGGTCCAGTCCTTATAAGGAACTTTTATTTGGTACTTTTGCCTCCTTTTCTGTGTATTGCCCGTAGAAGTTTTTCAATGTGATATTCTTCTTTGCGCCTTTCTTCACTTTCACGTTTGAGTTCTTGCTGTCTTTCGATTGCTTCCTCTGTGGTCAGCCATGGGATGATCTCTCCGTCATCTATATAGTATTGCCATGGGTGTTCTTCATCCTGCTATAAATCTGGTTCTACAGCGGTACGGCAAGGCATTGATTTCCCCTTGTGTTTCTTGAACTTCTTTGCTTTTTCTTCCATGCGCGATCTGTATTCCTTGCACTTGAGTTCTTGTATCCATTTTATCTCCTCGATTTCTTCATCGGCAAATACTGGCGGCAACAGGGCGATCTCTATACCTTTGTCAGGGCGCACATTTCGGTTTTCTTCGGATATCTGGCGGGATACTGGCTTCCATTTGAATGTCTCGGGCGTCGTAGTTGGGCTGCTGGCTTTCGCTTGCGATTCAGGCTTGGTCTCTTGGTTTTTATCTTGCGGTTTCTCTCTAATTTCTTGTACGGCGTCTGTTTGTTTCTTTCCGAAAAGTTCCATTTCAGCTTTCTGTACTTCTCGCTCTGATTTAATGGTTTGTAGGATTTCTTCGTTCTCCTTCTTTATCAGTGCCAAATGTTCCACTTCTTGCTTGATGTTTTGCTGGATCATCTTCATCTCCGCCAGTAGTTTCTCTTTGTCGCTGGTCGGAGTTGGTGTCAGCAGTGCCTTGACTTGTTTCTTCAGCTCGTCTATCTGATTTTGCAGCTGATCTGTTTCAGCTTGTGCTATACCCGTGGCTGTCTAGCACCTCCGCATTACTTCGTTGTATGGTATCTTTGTGTGGTTGGCGAGCTTAAATACGTCTCAGTGTCGTTGCAGGTACGGACAGCCCAGTTATCTTGCTCCATGCTTGCCCAGGCAGTTGGCGCACTTTCCTTTTTTATTGGGTGTTTGGCCAGTGGACGCTCCCTGAAGGCGTGGTGATCGGCGCAGTACGGGCAGATTTCCGTCTTACTGCGACATGCCGCTCTGCTGTGGCCGGTCCTCTGGAATCTGGAACATTGCGTGATCCTTGGGATGAATCTCTCTGGCTGTTGTATTTTCCTGTTGATCGATACTGTGGTCGGCATCTCGCTGCCCACTGTCGTTACCACCACCAAGGTTGTAGGAATCTTGGAGTAGGTGAGGAGCCGCTCCCCCTTCAGGAATCGGATGTGAAGATTCTCTTCTCGTAGCTGCTTCAGAATTTCTTCGTCTTATAGCTCCAGTTGGATACGCTTGACAAATTACTTTCTTGTCGGTACGTCGGTGTTTCCGACGTACGTGTCTTTCTCCTCTCTCTGCTTCTCAGTAGGTTAGGCTCTAGTTTGTGGTGGATTGTCGACAGCCTCCCTCGTGGTGGCTTCAGTAGTAGCTGTAGTTTCAGTTTCTGTGTTACAGCTTTCAGGCAGGCTCTCCACGTTCTTCTTCTTGTCGACTCCCAAGCTGCTTATCTTGGAAACCGCGTGTCTTTTGGTGTAATTGCGACGTGCCATTTTCCTCCCCCGTATCAGGCTTCTTGACTTGTTCAGGTGACTTGTCTTGATAACGCTCGCAAATGCGAATGACGCACGATGCGTTGTTTATTCTAGTTATTTCTCTGCATATATATATCATGTATCCGTGTGTGTGATTTCTTTATTCTATTTATATCTCTGTATATTTACCATATATCAATGTGTGTGATTTTTTTATTCGAACATGTCTGGTATTTTCCACTCGTGTGCTCGAATCCTGCTGCCACATCGACTACACATGCTTCTTCTGGTGCTGCTGGTTCTCCTCCACATTCTCGTCTTCCTCCTTCTTCTCATCCTCCTCCTCCACGTCTGCTGCTACTGTGTGGACAGTTCGAAATCAGCTGCAGACGATTTGGAAGCTGACCGCTTTGTGTTTATTTCGATGTTATGAGCATCGGTCGTTAAGAAAGCAACAACAAACTACTGAAAACAAAAATTGGTTAGTAAAGCACAAACAGCCAACAATGATGAAGTTGATTTCAATGTCCTGTATCGGACATGCGGTAAGCATGTTTAAAAACTACAATACCTCTCCTGGAATATAATGAATCATCGTCAGTTAGCTAGCATGTTTAAACACTAGAACAGTGGTTCTCAACCGGTGGGTAATTTCCCTCCCCCCCCCCCCCTCCAGGGGGGAATTTTGGGGTTTCCAGGGGGGAATGAAGATTATTTCAAGATTGTGTTAATACAAGAACCGATTACTTGATCTTGTTTTTACCTTCATACTTTACGGTTCTGTACATCTCACCCTTCTAAAATTCATTTCATAAAGTAAGTAGACCCACAATTCACGTTTTATGTGGAAGTCTAGACTTGTTTTAGTATGTGCTATTAAATTTAGCTTCAATTATTACGTATACTGTGTAGGGGCTGGGGGGAATTTTAGGGAGGATATACGAAAGGGGGGAATGACGTTCTAAAAATATGGTGAGGGGGAGGGGAAGACGTCCTAAAAATATGGTGAAAGGGGGGGGGGGCACGGGCAAAAAAAAAGGATGAGAACCACTGCACTAGAATATACCACCTGGAATAATAAATCATGGTTATTTAGCTGGTCCATTGTAGAACGCTGATATCAGCGCGGCCCGACGACAGGATTCTCAATCTCTTACCAGTTCTGTTGCCACATGTACCCTGATGTCCAAAGTCTCTTCAATGTCATGTGTCCATCTTCGCGATGGTCAACTCCCATCACTTCTTCCATGAACCATGCTTCCTATCTCTGTTCTCTCCAAGCCGCTGTGACATTTAATGTGGCCAAAGTATTTCAGTGTCCGAAACTCGACGCTGTTTTTGAGGCAGTTTTACCATGTTCAGATCTTGCAGCTTGACAGTGTTGCCTTCTCTTTGGTCCAGGATAGTCTAAGAAATTTTCTGTCACATTCGAGTTTAAAATCCTCCACATACTCCTTTAGTGTTTGTGGAACGGTCCATGGCTTGTATTTAAGAACACTATGCAGGAAGCCAAAGAAGAGTATTAAACTAACACTGAACTGGTGTCGTGAGCCGCTACACGCTGCGGGATTTGCTGAGGAGGGGATCCGAGCACTCATGGCCTGAATGGTTCGATGTGCAATGAGGATGATCTGTCGACTAACTAACTAACTAACTTGTACGCGTATATTACCTATAGCCTTTTTTTTTGGCCCCAATATAAACATCCATATCTCAGTAACCAACTGAGGGAAAATTATGAGATTTAGTATCATTATGTCCACCCAACAAAAAGTTTTTTGTTCTGGAGATTTTACAGCAGATTTCAAAGTTTGTTTATATGCGGTATATAATTTACGGGTCTGAGATGAAATTCATAATTTTAAATGTATTACAGCGTAGCCAGACAATCAGCGCTCAATGTTGAATATTGTACGTGTTTTGAAGGGATTGGCCTTATGCCAACTACCCGCGTTGTTCAAACTAGGACTGTTCAGAGGTGTCTCAAAATGTGGGTTATTTCATGAAACCTGATTAATATGTTGTTGTTTTTTTTTTACATCTTACCACTTATCGCTAACATTGAAATGTGTGAATATTTTTCAATGGGATTTAATACGAAATTGTACATTTCAAAGAATCGCTATGAAGTTGTACACATAGTTTTGTCAAGAAGCTGATCGCAGGAAACTGTTTTATACTATTACAAATTCCGAAAAAAGAACAATGCATGCATTGGGTTTGAGTAAACGGTCATTTCGTCGATGGTTGCAAGAATCTGGAATTAAACCACCACGCAATAACCAAACGGTAGGTAGAAATATTATTGTAGACAGCTTTGACAAAGATTTCATAAGGCGAGCTATTATAAAAATGCTTTAAAAAGTCGCTTAAAATTTGACAGGGTCGACTTCATTGCACCGGGTTCTAACCCATATGGCTCGGTCTCTTTCCGCAGTGCGGAAAGCATCGCACAAAGCACGAACTCCGCAGCTCTAGCGACGACCCACAGAAGTCTCCGAAAAATTTAACTCGTAAACTGAAGGATGCGGCCCGGAATCGAACCTATAACCTTTGGAGCCCGAGTCAAAAGGCTTGCCCACTTTGCCACGGAGACTCCTAAAATTATAAACATTTTGGATTTTATATCCAGGATTATCCAGCATTATAAAAATGCTGGATGCCAAAGAAGCAGTGACTGTAAGAAAACTTAGGGTTTGGTTCAGAAAGAACAATAACATAGAGCTATCCAAAACAACTTTGTGGAAAATTATAAGAACATTATCTTCACTATTTGAAAGTACAAGGGCGGTAGAAATAATCTTTGCGAGCAACTGCATTTAGGAGTCATGAGAAGCAGATACCTACGTGGAATAAAGGAAATGCGCTAAGAAAATTATGGCATAGTGTGTTTGGATGAAATGTGGACCAATGCGCACCACATAAGTGATAAGGAATGGCAATCAGTGGATGGACAGATAAAGCGATATGTGCCCAGTAGTATAGGACAGCTTTTGGTCATGACCCATTCTGGTAATACGCATAATGGCTTACAACAGAATGCTGGGTTCGTGTTCGTATCAAAGCATACAGACAATATGGATTATCATAATAAGATGAATGGTAATGTATTTAGAGATTGGCTCGAGAATACTGTTCTTCCATCCCTAGATAGAATGTCGTGTCCAATTATGGACAATGCATGATATCAATGTTGTTGCCCAAGAAGACAAAATACCTACAACATCGAGCACAAAAGGAGCAATAAAGATATGACTCCGAATGGAAAACATACCATTTCCAGAAACGTATTTCTAGCTAGAATTGTTGTCCCTTGTAAAACAGACGCCAAAAAGCAAGAAATATCAAATCGACAAGTTGATAGAAGAGCATCGTCATGGGTGCTTGAGATTTCCGCCGTACCATTCTTATGTTAACCCTATAGAACTTGTGTGGGCTAAAATTAAAGGACAGGTATCAGCTGACAATACTATATTCAAATTGTCTGACGTCAGGATACTAATCCAGTCCGCGCTATTAAATATAGATAAAAGTTACTGGAACAATGTGAGGACCATGTGTTGAAAGAGGAAGAGGATTATTGGAGAAAGGATAGATTGCATTTTATGCAACCGAGAGCAGTCATCAACCTACTGGAATCGTCCGACACAGATTAAGGTATGAGCAGATCGCAGACCTTAATCCACGTGCACACCAACTGGGATATTTTGCTACAAATATTCAGAAGAATTGCAGGCCCTAAACATTACAGCATCAGCAACAGTTTGTATTCCATAGTGTTGAATTTTCAATTCCGCAAGCCCGCAGCCGTGACAAACAACTGTATTGAAAAAAAAAAAACACACACACACAAACACACACACACACACACACACACACACACACACACACACACACACACACACACACACACACACACACACACTAAACGCATTTAATACCAACAGAAGTGTAATATTGCGGTAGAAACTGACATATTGTGACATAACAAGAAACGTGAGAGCAAACACGTTGTCAAATTAGGGGACAACACACGTGCATATGAATCAATCTTTAAACTTCAATGAAAAGAGGACGAACATCTTGGTCGTTAAGAAGAAAGCCCATTACAGAGACACTGACAACTATTTTCATAGTGCAAAACAGGTAATCAAGTTCCGTCTCTGAACAGTAAACAGCAGCGTAGACAATCTTTCACGAAGACTCAAAGCGGGTCTGTCACCCATGTGTACGCGTGAACAAACTACGCAGACAGCTGAACAGATCCTTAAAAATTGAAACATGATGACTAAATTGCGGTATCATTTCTGGTCACTCCATACGCACATTAACGCACAGCTATTTTGAAGCTTTCACGAACTCAATATAAAAAAGCTAACACGAATACTTGTGTACACATTATTAACCAGCAGCTGAAGAAACAAGAAGGAAATAAAAAATAAGGTAAGAAATATATTCCTTCTACTTTCCTGCCAATTTACAAATTATTTACTCCATGCCTCTGTAAATTCTCTGTCTTTACTAATATTACACATTGCACCCCTCTCGGGAATCTCGGTGGTGAAGTGTTCAAGCCGTCTGACTCGGGCTCCCAAGGTTGTATGTTCGATTCCGGACCGCGTCCTTCATTTCACGAGTGCATTTTCTCGGAGACTATCGAGGGTCGTCGCTGGAGGTACGGAGTTCACGCTTTGTGCGACTCTTTCCGTGCTGTGGAAAGAAACTGAGCCATATGGGATAAAAACCCGGTGGAATGCAGCCGACCCTGTCGATTTTAAGCTACTTCTTTCGTTACACCCACTCCCATACGAATTCGGATACGCCTTGTGTCTCATCTGAATTGACGGGGCTTTCATAACTGTAAACATAAATTTGTTAGCGAGAAATCACTAGTTTTTCAGCAAAACATCAAAGAAATGTCGCCGCTTTCGATGATTAAAGTTGTTTTTGGACCTATCAAAGACATATTCCTTGGGTGGGGATAAATATAAGACGGCTGGTAAAATTTCATAACGATGTAAGAGACAGTTTTCAAAATAATTGATCGTGAATGAAGGCATTCTTTTCGGGACATACTTTTTTTTTGTAGGATAGATGCATGCACTCAACAGTTCTACAGGCATGTGTGTATTGGTGCTTTGTCGTAGGTTCCAAATGCTGTTTCATCTTTGCCTGACCGTGACCGATCTTTGTCTGATTTCTGTGGAACAGATCCCATTGTTGTTGGTTATGCAGCCAAGATGTTCACACTTTGTGAAAGTGTAGATTTCTTCACTATTGGTTGTGATGTGTTTGGTAGACATGTAATTTTGTCCACAGACGTTACTGTTTTATTTTATTTATGTGGCCGAATTGATTGCAGCACCCGTTCTTAAACTGCCGATTTGCTGACGGCCGGGTAGTATGATCGTGTCCTACACAAGTCAGCTGTATGTAAACGCTGACTTTTCGTTAAGAAAGCCGTGGCAAACTACCGAAAGTCAAATTGCCATGTAAATCAACCTTGGTTGGGAGAGATAGCAACGTCCTGAAAGGACATTAAACATTCAACATAAATATGTGTAAGTTCTGAAACAGATTGTGTTTCTCATTGTCTCTCTTTGAAGACTGGGTCCACTTGTCGCATCCTTGAGCGCTGTTTTAATTAACGGAAGGGAAAAGGGGCGCGGGATGTGAGCTGTGTTGACTCAGTTTCGGTACTGAGTGTTCAAAGGTTGCAGAACTGAAACAGCATTGTCTCTATCTGACATATTTACCCCTGCAGTGTTCTCGTTTCCGTACCCTGTAGGGGCGGCAATTTATTTCTTGGATTACAGTTCTTACATCGATACACATATAATCATCATTAGCATGTGCCTTGCAAGATGGCTTAGGGAATCATGCTTCAGCGCATATCTTGGTTCTTGGTGTTCTATGTGAGTTCGGACGATGTTATTTCTAAATGTCATCTCCCAGCATCGTTATTTCTCGTTGACCGCTGATCCAGCTAGTTGTCACAATGTTCTCCAATGCCTCTACATGCGCTAAGCGTCACAGATTACAGTCTGGGCCTCCTCAATGTCGATAAGTTAGTTGCATATCCTTTTACATGACGTCGTAATCAACCCCAGCATTTTATGCTGTTTGCGTTCTCTTGTCAAGTTTACTTTCAGTAGAGTGTCATTGCTTTCTGAAAGACCGACACCCATACCAGTTCGTAAAAACCAACGCAAGGCGGTTTGCTGCCATATCGCCCGACGCTGTGTTGTGAACACGGTATGCGGGATTACGAATTGCGTCCGTAACACCTTCGCTACGGAGCCGGCACTGTCGGCCAGACCAGGCCAGAAAGATTAGGCAAGGTTCAACATAAAGCAATGAGACTGTTGCTCGACTTTTGTCAGCAGTTCGATACATCATTGATTTATCAATGATGGCTTCCAGAAGCAAAACATTACACATGTTATGGCGTATCTGAGCGTGTCAGCTGATAAAACACAGCCCCACCACAGCGCTATAGACGACAGCAAGGGAGTGTAGCTCGAAATAGGTCGCTTCTGGATGGCCAAAGCTTAAGAGATCACCAAGGCGGTCTGTGACTTGGGTGATCTCCAACACGGAGACGAAAGGACTGATACACGCGCAGACTCAGGAGATCTCCATCATGGAGACGAATGGACTGATACACGCGCAGACTCTCAGAACACACTCAGGTTGTCATCACACTAGGCAGATACTGCAGAGGTCAACCGCCTGTAGCTGCTGACACTGACATCAATGAACTGGTCGAACGACATTCACGTCCTGAAGACATCATCAACTACACTGATATGTCCGTGAAGCACGTTTCAAGGCCATTGGGCTTACGTAGGGCTACAGACCGGGAGAACAGTCAAAGAGGATAGCGGCGCAGTCAAGACAACTACATCAGACTTGACTGTGGAGATCACAGTTCCCCCCAGGGCACTCTCGTGGGCAGCAGAACAGGAATTATTATGTCAGACTCCATGAACATGCTACAGGAAATCTTAACCCACAGTCTCTGCTCAGAATGAATAAACTACATTTCCTACAGGCTCCGCCCCGAATGGATAGATAGCAGTCAACAGTAGCGTTTCACATAACTCACCTGGATGTACGACTGTGACGGGATGAGTCTAGATCACTATGCGAATACCCCCAATATTACGTTAGCTGAATTACTATTTACATTCTGGATTCAGTAGGCAGCTAAATTACTAATAATGACGTCATATTGGCGACGCAGACATTTGCTGCACTAAAACTACACACTGTACTATTGGGGACAGCACATTTCCACGTCATCATCAAATGATGTCACAAGGGAAATCCCCTGTCTTCAACCCTTATTAATATCAAGTCTAATGACTGGGGATATAGGTCCGTCACTCCCTAGCAACGGGAAAACAGCGATATGCTATTAGTACGGCTGCACCGGAAATTGTGACTAACAACTTCCGTCCGGTTCACAACGACCATAGCTGCTGTGCTAAGCAGACCTTACATGAAGTGAGCTGCCATATCCAATTGCATCCTTGGTAGATTATACCAAAACCTATCTTAAGTGCTGCAATAAGACTGGGGGAGCCTCGCTGCTGATACTGCTGACACCTAACTGGTCCGGTTACCGAAACTTTGAGCCACCAACTAGTGGAGACGGAACCTGGAATCCGGAGGAGCATCGTACACCTGTCGAATGCCAGGGTCGACTCCAAGACATAATACAACCGAAAGCCAGCACTATTCCTAACAGAGATCAGATTGTCTCAGGTGACTCTGTGTCTACATGTGTTCTGAGTGTGTCACTGTCTGGATGGTGTGAATGATGATATGCGATCTAGCTAAGCATCAGAAAACTGTTTTATTTTTGTACCTGTAACATAATTGTAACTGTCATAGTTCACCACTTGAACGACAATTTTCATTATCTCTTTTACTATTAAAGAGTATTATTGTTTTATACTTGTACCCACGTACTCCCTTCGTGATCATTTGAACGCAAGGCGTGCGCGTGAGTGCGTGAAAGTATTTAAAACAGGGGGCTTCATCAAATGACGAAGGATCACCGACAGATAAACTAGACATTCGTGTTAGGTCTTCCTACATACACGAGTGGTCTTCACCTTCTGCCTTTGTCTACCAAGTGAATCCCAGTCTCTTCTATCGGGACCATCCCTTTAGACATTCTTGTAACGAGCCATAATTTCTAGAGACTGTCGGCAAACTCTTGGATAGGGATTTCTGTCTATTTCAATAGAAACACCCTAACGGTCGGTGACAACGACAGACGACTGTTTGTCACAGTGTGATTTTACCCAAAAAAAATGCATAATAACCTCTCCTTAGCCCAGAGCTTGGGCTGAATTGCAGGAACAATGTGTTGCCAACACAACATGATCCCTATCTCGGCCTGCCTAGTTTACTCCAGAGGAAAGGTAACACCAATACATATGGAACAAGACAATCTGCAGAAGCTGTTGGATCAGCACAGCAATACTCTAACTGCCCATCATAGGGGCTTCGATGCTAGACCAGCTGTCAATGAAGGCGTAAAGCCTGGTCTGTCCTGCCGTGACATTTATTCTTTAGGCTGCATTTCCTCATACGAGAATAAGGCTTGTACCCTCCCACTTGCGCTCCTCATTCATGTCCATAATTGTTATAACTGATGTCCATAACTGCTTCTATTATTCAATACTATGCTTATATTTGAAACGTAATTCAAGATCTTGGGAGCGGTTCGACCCCCGCTGGTGACTTGCGGGATAACTGAGCCGGCCGCTCAGAAAACAAAGGCAAACTACTGAGCGTAATCTTGCTAAGACATCAACAGACAGCTGAAAGATGCTGATGTTGACAGCGATGTCCTGTAAGGGATATGCAAAACATTTTATATTTTTAATTCAAGATCTGGAATTATGTGTCAACGTTATCTATGTTGTATGTCAGTTAATGTAACTCAATGTGTGTATTTAAAGTCACAAATTATTGTACGTCGTGAACGTTATGTGAACCTCGTGTTGCCACAGAACACTCCTGTAACCCGTTTGGGGGAAAGCCAAGTCTTTTAGGGAAGCGTTTACTGGTTGTGATTCCCTGGTTATACTGTGCGGTTAGAAGTCTATGTTTCTTTGCCTTAGAAAGTCTCTTTTTCTTTGCAATAAGAAGTCTCTCTTTCTTTGCTATAAGAAGAATCTTGTACTGAAAGGAAGTTTTCTAACAACAACATTTTATTAGTTATCTAGTCTATATCTTTCCTTAGCTAGGAAACTCGAGGGAATACATTATTGTCGCCCCTACCTTGTTAGACACGGTGATTCCTCTTGTCTGCAGTCCCTGTTCAGCGACAAATTGGTGCCCGACAGTTGAACCAAGACGAGAGCTCATGTTAGAGATATTTGATCTTCTCATTGTAGTATATGTGTTTTCGGGGTATCCTTAGAGAACACCATTGATGTTGTTATGGGAAACGAGCAGGCGGACATATTGGTTGGGTCTACACCACTTGATGGAATATTGATGCATGATAAGGCAGGCGGGGCCTTTTGGGGATAGTGTGTATAGCACTGGAGAACAGAAAGATCATCACGGCTTGGGGAGAATGGTGCTGCGGGGAGTGACTGATGATCTGACCGACACTCACAGCCCCAAGGTCAGACTGCTACGATACCATAACAATTGGGATTCTTCGCTGGTATTGAAGATGAATGCGGAGCACGGATGGGAATGTCCCGTGTGCTGTGTTGTCGGTTCTCGACTCAGCTCTACACGATTTTAACATTTTCCTATTCTTGATCTAGCTTGTGCCGCCTGTGTTTTGCTTACTTGTATGTCTCTCTATTATAATCCAGATGTCCAACCTCTGTTGCTACGCTGTATATGGGCCAGGAGGTGTCCTGGTATCAGCACTGTTCAGCCTCATGTTTTCAGCTCATCATTATCAAGTGCCGTGCCGGCTGGCGTAGGCGTTCATGGCTCTCCACAGATCTCAGTCTTTGGTGTTCTGGATCAACTCTGCTGATGATATTCCTCCATGCCACCGTCTCAATCCGTCCAGCATCATTTCTCTTGGTCTGCCTCTGCCTCTCTTCCCCTCAATCTTTCCAGTTGTCCCGATGTTCTCCAATGCCTCTCTTCTCATCACATGACCACAGAAAGCTGTTTGTCTCTTTCTTATTGTTGTATATAGTGTTCTAGTTTCATTAGTCTCTTTCAGGCAATCTTTGTTAGATACTCTGGCAGTCCAAGGAATTCGCAACATTCGTCTTAAAAACCACATCGCTGTTGCTTCTAAGTTCTTCCTAATTTGTTCATTTACATTCCAAGATTTGCTGCCATACAGCAAAACTGGTTCTATATAGCATTTTAGCACTCTCTTTCTTACATTCATTGATAGCGACTTATTGCATAAGATACTCTTCATTTTCTGAAATGCGGCTTTTGCCTGCCCTATTCTGCTCTTAATCTCTGTTGTACATCTTCCATCTGATGTTATAAGTGCCCCTAGGTATTTAAAATTATCCACTTGGTTGAGAATTTCCCCTTCTATTTCTATGTCACATTTTGGTGTCCCCATTTTCTTTGATATCACCATTGTTACTGTTTTCTTGATATTCAAGGAGAGTCCTTTCTGTGCACTCTCTGATACTACAATGTCCAATAATTGTAGTAGGTCTGTCGCATTATCCGCCACTAATACTGTGTCATCTGCATAGCGTATATTGTTTATATTATATCCTCCGATTAGTTTTCCTGGCTTCTTTTTGATCTCTCTCATTATTACTTCGCTATATAGGGAGAAGAGATCGGGTGACAAGACACACCCCTGTCGTACTCCTAGCTTTATCTGTTCGTAACTACCCTCTTTATTTCCCATTTTAATTGCTGCTACTTGGTTCCAGTATATATTCTTTATTATTCTTAAATCTTTCCCATCAATGTTGATATCTTCCAACATTTTAATCAGCTCATCATGTTTTACTTTATCAAATGCCTTAGTATAATCTATGAAGCATAAATATATGTCCCTCTGTTTCTCTATTGACCTTTCTATTAGTGTTCGTAATATATATATATATATATATATATATATATATATATATATATATATATATATATATATATATATATATATATATATATATATATATATATATATATATATATATATATATATTGCATTGTTTGTACTCCTTTCCTTCCATAAAACCGTACTGTTCTTCACTAATTTCCATTTCTATTTTCTTTCTTGTTCTTCTCATTATAATTCTGAGTAGAAGCTTAGTGACATGGTTTATGAGGTTAATTGTACGAAAATCTTCACATTCAATTGCTCATGGTCTCTTTGGTATTGCTATAAATACAGATTTTACCATATCGTCCGGTAAATATCCACTGTTGTAAATATCATTTAGCATTTTGGTTAAAATATCTACCCCAAATTCTCCCAATACTTCTAATTCTTCTACTGTGATTTCATCTGGCCCAGCTGTTTTTCCTTTCTTCATATGTTTCATAACGTCAGCGACTTTTTCTTTTAGAATAGGTGGGCCTTCTATGTTACTTTCTTCTGTTAATTCTTCCCTTTCTCCATTATACAATTCTCTTATATACTCATTTCACCTCTTCATTATAGCACCTACCTCCAATAATATCTTTCCTGTTTTTGATTTCAAGCCCCCTGTATTTATTCTTATTTTTCTTCCTATGAGCTCACTGATTTGTCTGTGCATACTTTTTTTTATCTTTAATGGAATTTAATTCAGTTTGTTTGCATTGCTCGTTTAACCAACTTTCTTTTGCCTTCACACATTTATCTCTTATTTCTTTATTTATCTTAGCCTACTCTTGTTTGTCATTTTTATTCTGTTTCCTTTTGTCCATCAGCATGCAGATTTCTTCATTCATCTATTTTTTTTCTTAGCTTTTTTGGCTTCTCTCCGGTAATACTTCTTTGCTAGTTTGATGAATGGAGTCCCTTAACATTTTCCATTGATCATTTATACTCTGTATTTTAGCTATTGAATTGTATCTATTTTTCACAGTCACTCTGTATTGTTCTTGAATTTCTTTATCTACTTTCAGAACCTCTTTATTAAGTCTTAGGTTCTTAACCATTTTTTTCCCTATCTTTAATCTTACTTTTATTTGTCCACATAGTGGTACATGATAACTATTACCGTCAGCACCAGGCATTGTCTTTACATTAATTAATGCATTTCTAAATCTTTTATTAATACGTATGTAGTCAATGTGGTTGCGTATTTTCATATCAGGGCTTTTTATGGTGGTTAAACCATGTGTTTCCAATTATCATATCATTAATATTTGACCATTCTATTAGTTTCTCTCCTCGTTCATTTCTTGTACCTAAACCGTAATTCCCCACTATATCCTCTATTTTTCCCTTTCCTACTTTTGCATTAAAATCTCCCAGTATTATTTTTATTTCTTGTGATCCAATTTCAGCTATTGCCATTTATATTTCATCGTAAAAGTGTTGTATTTCTTCTTCACTACTGCATGTTGCTGGTTAATATACTTGTATAATATTTATATCTATTGGTTTGCCTTTGA
Organism: Cepaea nemoralis; assembly: GCA_014155875.1. Taxonomy (NCBI): domain Eukaryota; kingdom Metazoa; phylum Mollusca; class Gastropoda; order Stylommatophora; family Helicidae; genus Cepaea; species Cepaea nemoralis. Next base: position 118,744 of record JACEFZ010014279.1, on the reverse strand, counting down.
TTTTAACCATTATAACTCTATCTGAAATACACCAGTATCCATTCATAGATTTGGCTGTTTTTTCATCAAATATTATTCCTACACCTTTTTCATGTGTGTCCCCTCCAGAATAAATTATTGTGTGTTTGTCGGTTATAATTTTGCCAGATCCCTTCCATCTCATCTCACTTATGCCTAGTATATTCATTTTCATGTTTTCCATTTCTCTTAAAACATTGTTTAACTTTCCTAGCTCATTTAATGTCCTAACATTCCATGTTTCCTACTCTAAATTTATTTAGTTTAGTTATAGTTTTAGTTTTGCCATCAGTAGCTGGATGACGGTCTGGTGTCACCTGTGGCTCATGACTGTCCCTATCTGACGAGGATGTCCTAAGACAGCCATTAACGTCGTTCACTATTTCTGAAATGTGTGTCACCATGACATCTTGGGAAGATAATGTGGTGGTTTCCCCTTGCCTTCCACATTCACATTGTGGTCTTTTAACTCTGCCTTTGACAGCCATTTCCGACTGTCAGGACAAGTGAGTGCCCTGCTTTGCTCAGCTGCAGAGCTGTCCACTTATTCCGGTGGATACTCGGTCCCCAGAGCTGTGTCAGCCACACCGTGGTGTGTTTCCATCCTCTACCACGTGGAGGTGAGTTGGGATTTTCCCTTCATAAAGTTATGTTCTATGACCAAAACTCTCCAGTACTTTTAGACAAATACCTTCGAGAATAACGACATTGGATTGATTGATTGATTGATTGATTGATTTAAGAAAAGACATCACAGCATTCGGGGCATTCCCATAAGCGCTCCGTCCCCATCCTTAGAAGCCAGCGAAGAGTTCCAACCCCAATAGTACCAGTAGCAATCTGATTATATGTGCGTCGCACCTCTCCTCTAAGAGTCGAGCATCGGCCAGATCCCCTCGTCACTCCACGCTGTCGCATTCTTGTCAGACCATGGTGATCCATTTGCTCCTCCGAGGTGTGTACGTGCTCCCCCAAGGCCGCAACCACGTCTGCCTTATCATGCATCAATACTCCACCAAGTTTTGCAGAGCCAGCCAATCTGTCTGCCTGTTCATTCCCCAGCACACCAGCATGCCCCGGAGAAAAGATCCAGACGATGCTTGCCACCCGTGACTTCCGAAGCGAAGCAAGCCACTCGGCACGAAGCTTGCCTGTCCTCACCCTACTCAGCATGCTTTCTGAGTCAGTTACAATCACGATGTGTGTGTGTATCGTATTCTCCATCCAGCGGAAAGCTGCACTGACTGCCTCCACCTCCATTCTTAAGCTAGATGTTGTGGTATCATATGCCAGGCTCTCCTGCACCAAACGTCGACCATTAGCCTTTGCCAAGAAACCCCAGGCACTTCTACTATCTCTCAACACCGAACCATCTGTGTAGATAATCACATCACCCGGGCGAGCATTATCCTGAATTAGTTGCTGGATTTCCACTTCTGTGGCCCCTGCTGGCCACTCCCTGCACTCCCGGCTCAGTGTGATCATAACTCTGCACAAGTCTGACTGCTCCGCTAGCACTCTGACCCACTCCTCTCCTCGCCTAATGTTCTCCAAGGGGAACACCTGTCTGATCGTATCCTCCGCCTGAGCCATCAATGATTTCCCTCTTATCAGTCGCTGGCCCTTAACTGCGTCCAGCGCCTCATGCAACGGGTGATCTGTGTCAGCAGCTACTCTGAGGTATGCCTTCGCCTGCATCACCTTGAGCCTACCAGCAACAGTCGGCAAACCAAGGATGTACCGCATACACACCACTGGGGTGTCTCTGGTGCATCCCAGAATGACCCGCATAGCCTCATTCTGTATGCGCTCCAATCTCACCAGCTGACTCTTTGAGACAGTGAGCAGTCCTAGTCCATAATCAATCGCTGAGAGTATCAAGTGCTGGTATAGTGTGAAAAGCATTCTCTGCTCTATGTCCATTGCAGCCATAGTTTTAAGTGCGTTGAATCCCTTTTGACATTGGAATAGACATCAACTACCGTATGGATGGAAAGTTGTTCAATCTCAGAAGACAGAAAGCTCAAACCAAAACTAACAGCGACACCGTCAGAAAGCTCCTGTTTGCTGATGATTGCGCTCTATATGCCAACTCAAAGGCAGACATGCAACACAATGTTTCAACTTTCTTATATGTCTGACAGAAAAACCACCGCAGAAGATCCTCCTCCTGGAACGTCAAGCATTCTTTGCCCACATTGTCAAAGAACATTTCGAGCCATTATAGGCCTGATCAGCCACGTTAGAACTCACGGCTGCATACTTTTAACCCCACTGGATGAAATGAATGGTCATCATCATTCTTGATGGACAAACAACAACCTGTGTAAATGTCCCTTTACCATAATCAGATGTCCACACTATGTGGCTACCCTGTGTAAATGTCTCTCTACCATAATCACATGGCCGCCCTCTGTGGCTATCCCATGTCAATTATCTATAACATCTCAGACTCCACGGGTGCCCAGAAAACTGTAGCTCTCCACCCAAACTTCAACACATCAGGCCTTAAGGTCGAAGCTCTGTCTTCCAGCGAATTCCTAACCAACCAACCGCCAACCCATCCCCACATGCACACACATAGAGTCTCTCACACATCACCCACACACACACCCAAACAGATCTGTGGAAGCCTCGCTGGCACAGTTGCTGTCACTATTTCTGCCCTGTCTGGTGGTCATCTGTTTGATTCCCCCTGGAGACGGGGACTGGATTGTAACTGAGCAGGACTTCCAGGTCTGGTCGTCTACGGGAGGGGTGGGGTCGTTAGACAGGCCAGACAATTAAACATCAACCGAATGTTATGTTAGCATATCAGATTTCAGTTTTTGACACATCATCATGAAATGAATGATATCGCCTCCATTGAAGAATAAATGTACGTCCCTGCTCAGCCAACCAGACAACTCTCACTCTGATATTCAGTGTTTTCATCATAATCCTAGTTAGTTTAATTAGTTTTAGACGACGAATCAACATCACGGTACACAGGTGTAACCCATAAGTGCTCATTTCTACTCCTAACTCAAGTCTGAGTCCGAAGATTCTCAGCTCAGTGCACGAGCTCCATAAAACCGGCGAGGTTCCTGGACTACTTTTGGGTAGATTTTTAACTCAAAATTTTGCATTAGCAGCGCCGTTAGGCTACTATTGTTCGATGTCCAACTGCCAAGGGATTTTTATGTGCTCAACAATACACACGGGCGTCCGATCTCACTACTCGGAGACCAGTAGGAATTTGTTACTAGAAATCCACGTGAAAATCTCCCGGCCCTCACCAGGGCTTGAACCCAGGAACTCCAGCACTAGAGGAGGACATCATACCTCGAGACCACCCCCCCCCCCCCCCCCCCCCCCCCCCCCCCTAATCAATATATGTTAATACCTTTTGATATTAATCAGCATGCATTGTTATTTTATATATTACTATTTATAATCTCATCTCATCTTGTTCCTCTGGTACTTTGCAGTGTCGACGTGAAGTATAAACAGCAGAAGAATGCCAGTATATGGGCTTCATGTATCGATATTACCATGGACTCTGCTATTCCCTCTGTCCATTGTTTACGTGACCGGTCTCTTCTTCTGCTTCCATTTGGTCTTCATCATTGCTTATTGTGATATACTGTTAGTTGGTAATCTAGTTACATGGTCAAACCATTTAACTTGCTGCCTTCTGATAAAATCTATCACTGCTATAACCTCCACTGTAGTCCTAATTTCTTCATTTCTGATTTTCTCTCTTCTTGACAAATTGAGTATTCTTCTCAAGAATCTAATTTCTGTTGTGACTTTTCATTTCTCGTTTTCTTCATCCAGGTTTGTCATTGGTAGCATATAGTTGGTAGACAGAATGTGTTTTTAGTGCTTTCTTAGTAACTATTGATACATGTCTGTTTTTAGTATTGGTGCCATGTGTCCAATGAGTTGGTTTGCCTTATTGCAACTATTTTCTATCTCGTCTTATGTTTTGCCATTTGATGATATTATATAGGTTGTTTGTAAAGTCTCACTGAACTTTGTATGTAAAACACATTTGAAAAAAGACGTGCATGGAGTCATAAAAAAATCTGCTCCACAGTCCACCGTGAAGTAATATGTAGAGAATGGCTGTCTTCTGCTAGAGTAATTCTTTGCACTGCAAACATACTTGTGTTATCAACGGAAGAAATAAGCTTTTTTGGTTGAGTAAGCGTTTAGAAATGGCGTTTGATAACACGGATGGTTGTTCAAAGATGTATAGCAAGATTTCCTGGTAAACAACATTGTCAGAGTCTAGAATAGTGCAGTGATGCAGTGACATCGTTACGCCCGCCAGGCGACTTAGTCCCCAGCAGGGATGCCGTAATTTCGTTACGCCGCCAGGCGAGTAGTAGTTACCTGCCTGCAAGGTTGCTGGCTGACGAGACGGCCAGCGGTCAGGCAAGGACGACGCAAGACGCACGCATGCCTCGTGAAGCCACTTCAGGTGGGAGGCAAGTTGCGAGCTATAGGCAGACAGCTCTGGGACGTAGACTCGACTGGACGCATGATGAGAGAAAGGCGTTGTGTGGTTTCTGTGCCTGAAAGTCGAGTGTCTGGATATCTTGAGAGATAGACTGTGAGCTGTATTGTGTATGTAAGTGTATTGAAGTGTCAAGTATATCTTGTAGTGATCATCGTACTGTATATGATCTGTAAATAAATCCATTGAACGTTGTGTCGTTGAGTCTTAAGTCACATCACGTTGTACTTGTACTGTCTCACATGTGTTAGGTTAGCGAGCCAAGTTTAAGACCCTGACATGTGTGGACGTGGTGGCATTCGTCCGGCTTTGAAATGAACGTGTTTATGTGATTAACATTTAAAACTAGAGATTGTGAACTTAAAATTTTTGTCAAACTTTATAGTACATGTAAATGTGATCGCGGAAGGCTCATTTTGATATATTACTATATTGGTTAAACATGGAGACTAAATGTAAACGTACAGTGCATACATATTGTTTGATCTTGTAAACGTGTAAAACATTTGTGATTGTTGAACTTGTCACCGTTTTGACCTTGTCGACATTGTGATCTTGTCGCCATTGTGACCTTGTCGCCATCTTGTAAACTTGATGTCTATGTCCTTACTGAATGTCATCTTGATGTAAGTGATGTGTCATCAATGTTGTAGAGTGTTGAGATATATGTAGATCGTCTTTGTAAATTGAGTTGTGGAAAGCAGAAAGTTTTGTGAAAGAAAGTGACTTGTGTTTTGGAAAAAAAATTGTTGACGGACAAACTTACGACCTACAATTACACTCAACGCCATACAAACCTAATCAATACTAAGTGACAAGCAGGCACACCACATCAAATAGACGCTAATTTATTTCCTCCAAAAACAAAGCAGGTTTTCCGTACCATCTGAAACCTTGCCCGTAGAGGTCATTTGTGTTTTCGAAGTAGCGACCCTACAGTTCCTAGCCCGATTTCTAACCGTTCTTCACCGCATCCAGGGCACTTGAGTATATTTTTCTTTTCATATACTTTAGGATGCAAATTTAGGCACGTATTGTCAATAGAACACGATTGTAAATTGTTTACTTTACTAGCCACTTATAACAAATTGTGTGGCTGGTATTTCATTTGCATTTTCCATCATGTCTTCATTAAATGATTTCATCGATATGGGGTTAAAGTTACAGTTAACAGGTGATGAACTAATGAAATGGAGTGAGAATAAATACTCTGAATACCTCCTAGTAAAGGAGAAAGCTACTGAACGCGATGAAAGAGCAGCTGAAAGGGCGGCCAAGCAAGTAGAGGCAGAAACAGCCTTAAAGCAGGCAGAAGCTGCAGCAAAACATACCGAATTAGAAGTGGCGGCAAAGTTAAAACAAGCTGAATTAGATAGTGCACTGAAAAAGGCCGAGATTGAAAAAGAAACAGAACTGAAGAAGGCAGAAATAGCAGCTCAGAGTAAGAGAGAAGAACTATAGTTACAGTTAAAGATGAAACAACCTGACACTGAGACTGCCATTAACAAAGAGTCCAAGAAATCTGAGAGACTGGAGAAAGAAAACCAGTACAAGAAATATCAAGGTATTGTACGTAATTATACCTCGGGGGACTGCATCGCAGCCTTTACCCAAAATTTTGAGACGTTAATGGAACATTACCAGGTTCCACTGTCTGAATGGAATATTGTTTATATGAGGAGTTTATCAGGGGAGCCTCTTAAAGTCATTGAGACCATCCCCAAAGACCTCAGAAAAGATTACCATTATCTGAAAGCAAAGATTATGGCACCTTTTATGTTAAATGAGGCAGGTTACAGAGAACAATTCAGCAAGTTGAGCCCAAAACCGACTCAAACGTTCTCTGATTACCTCTGCTTAGTCCAAGATATATTTACCAAATGGACTTCAGCAGCTAAAATTGACAAAAATTATCAAAGATTAGAAGATCTGATCATTAGAGATAAAATCATTTCATCCATTCCATCAGCATTTTCAAAATTTTTGCAGGAGAATGAATGCACTAGTGTAGATGAGATTGAGAGTCGTGGTTCGGCGTATTACACAGCCAACAAACATTGTTTTGCCAGTGAAGCTACTGACATAAATTTTGTAGCATCGGCTAACTATGAGAAACCCTATAGTAGGCAGAAACCTCATAAGCCTACATCTGAGAAGTATAATCACTGTAAATATTGTAAAATTTCACATCATCAAGGTGAGATGTGCGACAAGAACCCCGCATATAATACTTATCTACAAAACATGGTAAACAGACAAGATAAGGAGCCCAGATCCTTCAGAAATTTGCGTAAATGTTTCCTCTGTAAGGCGTACGGACATTATCGCCATGATTGTAAAGGTAGGCAAATGACCAACAAAGCAAATGCCGCCTTGTTTGACAGTTCATCGTCAGATGAAGAACAACCAGAGAAACATCCTGTGAACTCAGCACAGGCTTTTGACATGTTTAACGCAAATAAATGTACTGTTTGAACACCTTTTATGAAGATGGCATTTTAACATGCGGCCACTCCATTTCTATTGCCAATGAAGAATCTAATTTGGTAGTGGATTCCAAAGGCAGGATAAACATCCATCACGGATACGTGAATGGCAAGTCTGCTACAGTCCTTCGAGACACGGGGAGCTCACTGATTGGTCTGAAGAGAACGTTCATAATGCCTACAGACTATACAGGCAGGCACGTAACATGCAGAACATTCTCGGGCAATATTGAAAAGTACCCACTAGCATGGGCATATATTGAAACACCTTTCCTCACTGGGAAAGTAAAGTGCGCTGCATTAACAAACCCGGTGTGTGATATAATAATTGGAAATTTACCAGAGGTCAATGATAAACCTCATGACATCATTGATAACATTGTTTCATCACCATCTGATATCATTGAATGTGTGAACGCAGTAACTAGATCTACTGCTAGAGTGCAAGATGAAAGTAATCAAACTGAGGCTATACAAATGCTTAGCCCAGTATCACTACCTACTAACACCATGAAGGAAACGTTTGTAACAGCTCAAAAGGCTGATCCTTCATTATCAAAATATTTTAATCTGATCGGCCAAAAGCCAAAGGTAACAAAGAATGCAAAATGGCATTTTGCTGTGAAAAATGATATCCTCACTAGGGATTATACCAGAGGTGATAACACAACAGAGCAAACTGTTTTGCCAACTAATTATCGTAAGCAAGCCTTACATCTTGCCCATGATATACCTCTTGCAGGGCATATGGCATACGCTAAGACCAGATCAAGATTATTAACACAGTTTCATTGGCCCAAATTTTGCAATGACATTAAACAATATTGCAGAAGTTGTGACATCTGCCAAAAACTGGTAAAAAAAAGGTAAACACCCACAGGCAAAGTTACAAGTTACTGACTTAGCCAGTCGACCTTTTGAGAAATTAGCTGTCGACATAGTGGGCCCTCTCAATCATACAACAACTAGAGGGAATAAATATATTCTAACTGCCATTGATCAATGTAGCCGTGAGCGGAAGCTATTCCACTAAAGAACATAACTGCCAATGATATAATGGAAGTTTTCTTCCATATTTTTTCTCGGATAGGATTTCCAGACACTATCCAATCAGATAGGGGCACTCAGTTTATCGCCGCATCTACCCAAGCTTTCACCAAAATGTTGGGAGTGAAGCAGTGTTTCAATTCCCCGTACCATCCTCACTCTAGTGGAATTATAGAAAAATTTAACGGCGATTTAAAGCACATGCTTGCAAAAGTCACGCAAGAACACCCCAATAACTGGGATGTATATCTACCAGCTATTCTTTTTGCTTATCGCGAAGTACCACATTCTAGTACAGGTTTCTCTCCTTTTGAACTTATCTATGGTGCCAAACCACGTGGCCCATTAACTATTTATCATCAAATGTTAACTGACTCCACTCCAGTACTTAAACCCATATCAGCATATGTATACGTTACATCATTGCGTGAAAGAATCATCAAATCTTGTATAATTGCAAAGAATGCACTAAAATTATCTGGTGCTACTTATAGACAATATGCTGACAAAGGTAATAGGACAATAACGTTGACACCTGGACAGGACGTTCTTCTTCTACTACGTAGTGACCAACAGTTATTGACTGATTCTTGGCAGGGACCTTTTAAAGTGACGAGACAGATTTCACCTGTAGACTACGAGATCCAAATAAAAGACAAACACAAAATATTCCACATAAATATGCTAAGACCATATCACAACAGAGACAACGAACAAGACGAAACAGCTTGTACAGTGATAATAGATCATGAAGATGACGAAGCTAGTGACGAAATTCCAACACCTGCATTAGACACGACAAACTGCTTGAAGGAGATTAAAATCAACCCAAAGTTAACTCAAACAGAAACAGACAGTTGCAAACAGCTAATACAACAGTACAACACCATCTTCTCCAACAACCCAGGACAAACAGAATTAGTACAGCATCACATCACACTGACGTCAAACACACCCATAAGATGCAGACCATACACCATTCCATTACATTACAAAGAACACTTACATCAGGAGATCATTAACTTAGAGAAAAACAACATCATAAGACGATCCCAATCAGACTTCTCATCTCCAATGGTCATAGTACGCAAAAAGGACAACACAATAAGACTCTGTGTCGACTATATAAAGCTAAACAAAATAACTCTTCTAGATGTGGAGCCAATGGCAAACTCTGACGATCTACTGACAGAACTGACAGACGCTAGGTTCTTTACGAAGGTAGACATGACTAAAGGATATTGGCAAATAGCAGTAGACGAACAGAGCAGACATCTGACAGCATTTGCCACACCTTGGGGACTGTACGAATGGTGCAAACTTCCATTTGGGCTTGTCAATGCCCCAGCCACATTTGTACGTATGACACGACTTCTACTAGTAGATATACCTAACATAATTTGCTATATAGATGACATCTGTGTTCACACAGAGACGATGACAGACCACATAAAGATATTAGAACAGACATTTGAACGTATTAGACAGCACGGACTGACGGTAAAGCCTGCAAAAGTAGACATAGCCTACCAGGAAATATCCTTCTTGTGGTACAAAATATCCAATCGCTTTGTCACGACAGACGATAACGTTGTGTCCAAGATACTAAAACTCTCACTTCCGACTACGAAAAAACAAGTCAGAAGTTTGTTGGGGCTTATAAATTATTACCGACAGTTCATCCCTGATTTTTCTGAACTGACCGAAATATTTACTAACTTACTAACAAAAGATAAACCGGAGAAAATTGTAAGCAATGAATGCCTAAAATTTGCATTCCAAAAAGTATTAGCATGTTTTTCTGATAATAGCGTAAATAATATGATCCTGAAATTGCCCAATCTTCATTTACCTTTCATATTGCGTACAGACGCTAGCTCCGTGGCGATTGGAGCAGTCTTGTTGCTAGAGCACAATAACATACTTCACCCTGTGTACTTCGTATCCAGGAAACTAAAACCCAGAGAACGGGCTTGGTCGATACCTCAGTTGGAAGCCCTAGCTTTAGTGGTGGGTATAACTAAATTGTCCAGATTTCTTCTAGGACGCCATTTCATCGTGGAATCTGACAGCAGCCCGTTGCGATTTATAAATTCAGGTGTACCTTCAAACCAGATGGTAGCGCGCTGGTCTTTGAAACTCCAAGATTACAGCTTCGAGGTTCGACATATCCCAGGCAGAACCAACTCACTTGCCGATATTTTGTCCCGTTGTCCGACCGACCCAGTAAGCACCAATGTCTGAGTGCAGTGTGTAAAAATACACTCAGATTAACACAGCCATCCATCAGTGAATATTTTTTTTTCCATTCACAAAAAGCTGTGTAAAGTCTACGATGTGATGTGATAGGGGTTACTCCCAATATATATAGTGTTCTTATTTTATTAATTAATGTAGTGATTGTCGTGTATAATTGTGTAGTGTGTGGTAGAAAGCGAACTTTATTAATTGTATATATTACGAAACAAGAACAGTGCCACATTCGCTCAAAAACGTACCGTAAGCGAACTATCCAATTTGACAATGGCATCTGCGTGTGGAACTTTCCAGTGATATTTTAAATACGTTTGTGAAAGTGTGACCTAAACATTGACAGCTAAACCACTGCAGTCAATCGAAATCCAGAAGGTTTTATAGTGAAACATACAACACATGAACGATTAGAACATTGTTTGTACTTTCCGTAACCACATCAGACCGGAACAAGTGTGTTCTACAAGTTTCAACATCAGCTGTTTAGTGTTCGTGTGTACTTCCGGATTAGTTAGGAATTTGGAGCAAAATTAGCAGACGACAAATAAAAGTTTAAAAAGCCATGACGATTCTAAAATCTTTAGGAATCAACAAGTTTGAATACACGAATTGTGTGTTTATATATTTATGTAGTGTAATCTTAGAATCATATCTTGATGAATGTATTCATACTACCGACTTTTTCTCGTTAGTATGAAGAAACGTCAAGCGATGACGCTAAGAAATAGAATAATTATTGTAAATTATTATATTTCAGAAATTTTGAAGTTATTCCCCTTTCATTTATTTGTTATTACATCATTACACAAAGGGCTATAATTTGAAATGTATACTGTAATGTGTTGTATATAAATAGCCATGTTGTTGCTAGATTGTTAACACACCAGGAAGCCATCTACTGGGCATGGTAGAGTGTTACCGACATTGCAGACCAACACAAGAGCTCCTGGCCAAATGAGGTCAGGGTTTGAGCGTTTAATGCGACTTTTATAAAGCCGTATTTCGGTCTAGCCAGATGGTTTTTATTTCAAGAACCATATTATTGCGTTTTTTTTTGGAGGCTGCGAGGTAGATGCGTGAAGCTGGTACTACCGATCTGTCTGGGTCAATAATGCAATTGAGGTAATCAGCCATCGAGAGGATGAAGCCTGACAAGTGTTAAAGGTTGAACACCACATGTCGTTGAATACAACTTCCATGTCTTATATGTTTCTATGGCAGATGTGTATTTCCATGTATTATGATACCAATGTAGATAACAACAGAAGGGTTGACTCTGACAAGGTTAAAATATTAACCCAGTTTGTACATATATTATACATGAAAGATGACATCTTTCATGAAGTTGCCGGGGGAGCATGTCAGAGTCTAGGATAGTGCAGTGATGCAGTGACATCGTTACGCCCGCCAGGCGACTTAGTCCCCAGCAGGGATGCCGTAACTTCGTTACGCCGCCAGGCGAGTAGTAGTTACCTGCCTGCAAGGTTGCTGGCTGACGAGACGGCCAGCGGTCAGGCAAGGACGACGCAAGACGCACGCATGCCTCGTGAAGCCACTTCAGGTGGGAGGCAAGTTGCGAGCTATAGGCAGACAGCTCTGGGACGTAGACTCGACTGGACGCATGATGAGAGAAAGGCGTTGTGTGGTTTCTGTGCCTGAAAGTCGAGTGTCTGGATATCTTGAGAGATAGACTGTGAGCTGTATTGTGTATGTAAGTGTATTGAAGTGTCAAGTATATCTTGTAGTGATCATCGTACTGTATATGATCTGTAAATAAACCCATTGAACGTTGTGTCGTTGAGTCTTAAGTCACATCACGTTGTACTTGTACTGTCTCACATGTGTTAGGTTAGCGAGCCAAGTTTAAGACCCTGACAAACATCATCAACGCAATACGGTTAGAAATGTGTTGAATAAGTTTCTTGCTACGGGAAATGTGCAAGATGCCCCGTGATCTGATAGGCCTGCTGTGTCTGAAAAAATGTATAGATATCGAAGACAGAATCCTGAAAAGTCCAAGCAAGTCCTTAAGGAAAATATCGCAACAAGTGAATATATCGGTGAGCACAGTGCACACAATTCTTAAACAACGATTACATGTTCGTCCATACAGGATTTATGTTGTGTCTAAACTAAATGGGTTTCAGTGTGATAATCAATCCAGAGACAACTACTCCACGTGGTTTCAAGCATGTTTAGCAAAAGAAGACGAGTCAATTCTCGATGTCACATTCTTCTTTGGTGAGGCTTGGTTTCGTCTATCTGGATACGTCAATAGCCAAAATAATTTTTTTTGAAGCACTTGTAATCCCAGTGCCTTTCATGAAGCGCCTCTACATGATGAGAAAATTTGGCTATGGTGTGCCATCAATATAAACCGTTTTATTGGACCAATTTTCTTCAACAACACTAAATGCTGATTATGTACAGTACTGAAATTCTGGAAACTTTTTTTTTTTTAGAAAAGCTGAATGAAAGTGAAATTAAAGAAGCGTGGTTCCAGCAAGATGGTGCAACTGAACACTTAGCTAGAGTATCACTACGCTTTTTTGAAGAAATTATCGCAAATCGCATAAACTCACGTGGAATTTGGCCTGATCGTTCTCCAGATCTAACTTCTTTAGAATATTATCTATGGGGTTTCTTGAAAGGAAATGTTTACAAATATAATATACACACAATTGAGGACCCAAAAGAGTCAATCAGAATTACCATTCAAGAAATAACCACAGACACGCTGCATAAGGTATTTGACAATATGAAGAGACGTGACCAGTCATGTCTTGAAGCCCGTGGTGGACATTTCCAACACCTGTTATAATGAATATTTCATTGCTACTTTCCAGCTTCTCCAAAACAGCGTTAGACCATAGCAGTGACTATTGTTACTAATTTAATTAATTGTTTAGCATATTTTTGATGACATCATGTACTTCATACTTTAAATTTGTTCATCAAGTGTGGTGAGACTTTAGAAACACCCTGTACTTCCTAAGTACTTGAAGCTCTTTAATTGTTTCAGTGGGTGTTCATTAGATGAATCGTTTTTGTTTTCTCTTCTTCTTTGGTTATAGTCATTATCAGTTTTACTAATGCTAATTTTCATGTTATGTTCCTTATACACGTCGTTCAGACAATTCATGTGGTCTTGTAATTCTGCTTCGGATGTTGCTATTAGTGCTTGATCGTCCGCACACAGGATTTCTTTAATGGTGTAATTTGCCGTTGGTTCTTCTTCTGTATTCTGTTCGTCATGCGGCGTTCTTGCGGTCTCTGTTCAGCTGGTTTCTTTACATATGCTGCCCTCAAAGATTATGAACAGGAGAAGGGACAAGACACAACCTTGTCGTACTCCGGATCATTTGGTAAAGGGTTCCGAGTGTCCTCCATTTGTTCCTACTATGCATTCACTGGTGTTGTATAAGTTTCTACATAAGTTTGTTAGATCTGTACTCACACCATATCATTTAAGTATTTCCCATAGATTGCTTCTATGTACTCTATCGAATGCCTTGAGTTATTATTCTACAAAGTGTGGATTGTGCCTGGCCCTGCAGCCAGCAGGGTTAGTATCAACTATCCTCTCCCAGGAGGGTCGAAAAGTGAAAATTAGTAGCCTGCAGATGACCCACAGACTACACAAGTCATCCTCATCTCTCCATGGTGTAGACCGGGAAACCATGACTGCGAGTTCATAGGTCAAAGGGCTGTGCAGGCTGGACGGACGCCTTGGTCAGATTTTATGTCCTAAACCTGTGATTGGTCTCGTAGAATATGACTAATCATATATATAATATATAATATATGATGATATGGGGGATGCGTGGCCTCGAGGTATGGTGTCCGCCTCGAGTGCTGGAGGTCCCGAGTTCAGGACCCGGTGATGGTCGGGATTTTTTCACGTGGACTTCTAGTAATAAATTCCCCTGGTCTCTGGGTAGTGAGATCGGACGCCTGTGTGTATTGTTGCACACGTAAAAAATCCCTTGGCAGTTGGAAATCGAAAAAAAGTAGCCTAACGGCGCTGCCCGGGCAAATTTGATTTAAAAATCTACCCAAAGTATTTCAGGATCCTCGCCGGTGCTACGGAGTTCGTGCACTGAGCTGAGTTTCTCCAGACTCAGGTTTGAGTTAGAAGAAGAACGGAGCACTTATGGGTTACACCCGTGTGCCATGATGTTGATCCATCGACTAAAACTAAAACACTAAAATATATATATATATGTGACATGCCATAACAAAATGTTGTCAGGAATCATCTCTAGATCTCTTTCTCTATTATCTCTTTCTACAAATCTCTCCAGTTGTCACATGTTCTCTTCTCACAATGTGGTCAGCAATTTGCGACTGCCACTGCCTCTGATGTTTGTGATAAGTTGCCTCTCAACTATTTCATTTCCACTCAGAACACGTTATCAGAAAAAAAGGTCCCGCACGCAAGCTATCGCACGCTGGACATCAGTGCTAGACCCACATCTGTAGAGGCCAACCGCCACTAAGTGACTGACGTGCTCCTATAATGCCGGCCGCCATTACTTGCCAAGATATTTCCTGGTACACATGTGAGACATCATCAAGTGACCTGCACTGTTTTTTCAGACATGCGCATTGTACATGTGACTTCCACAAGCATTTGTCCGTGTTTTCTTTCCCTAGCCTTGGACTGTCCCCAAGGCAGCAGCTTTGTGTCTGTTTTCCTCTGTTCCTTGCCGCTTACTGTCCCCAGACTACCCACAAAGCAGCAGGTTTGTGTCTCTCTTCGTTTGGTTCCTTGCTTTTAACCATCCCCAGTCTACCTACAAGGCAGCAGGTTTGTGTTTATCTCCGTCTGGTCCTTAGCCTTTGACTGACCCAGTCTACCTACAAGGCAGCAGGTGTGTGTCTCTCTTCCTCTGGTCCCTAGCCGTTTACTGTCCCCAGTCTACCTACAAGGCACTAGATGTGTGTCTCTTTTGGACTGATTTCTGCCCCTTGACCCATGTAACATGGGAGATCTACATGTAGCTTCGGTACCACTGGCATAGCCCTTGGGGTCATTGGAGCACACAAACCCCTGTACCACTGTAAGGTGGACACACGACACAGGGAGGTACCAACTTTAGTCTGGGTCATTGGAGGACATAAACCCCTGTACCACTGTGAGGTGGACACACGACACAGGGAGGTACCAACTTTAGTCTGGGTCATTGGAGCACATAAACCCCTGTACCACTGTAAGGTGGACACACGACACAGGGAGGTACCAACTTTAGTCTGGGTCAATGGAGCACACAAACCCCTGTATCACTGTAAGGTGGACACACGACACAGGGAGGTACCAACTTTAGTCTGGGTCAATGGAGCACACAAACCCCTGTATCACTGTAAGGTGGACACACGACACAGGGAGGTACCAACTTTAGTCTGGGTCAATGGAGCACACAAACCCCTGTACCACTGTAAGGTGGACACACGACACAGGGAGGTACCAACTTTAGTCTGGGTCAATAGAGCACACAAACCCCTGTACCACTGTAAGGTGGACACACGACACAGGGAGGTACCAACTTTAGTCTGGGTCAATGGAGCACACAAACCCCTGTACCACTGTAAGGTGGACGGTCACACGCCACAGAGGAGTAGCCTTCTTAGTCTGGGTCAACGAGAGGGCTCAAGCAAATTGTAAAAATCGGTCCAAGTGAGGATTCAAAACCGTGACCAGCGGGATGACAGTCAAGCGTCTAGCTACTACACCACCACAACTGTCATAAAACATGACACTAAATATAGAGCTTTATAAATATACTTGCACCGATTTATACACTTGCAGTGTCAACAAGAAATACTGAATAAGTTGTTTGAATGAAACTGTCAACATAACACTACATACTAAGCATTATAAATATACTAGCACCGACTGGCGGTGTCAACAAGAATTAATGAAGAAATATGTTTTAATGATACTGTCAACAAGAATTATTGAAGAAATATGTTTTAATGAAACTGTCAACATTATACTACCTATTAAGCTTTATAAATATACTGTCTTCGAGGTATATACTGGCGCTATCAACAAGAATTAATGAAGAAATATGTTTTAATGAAATGGTTATCATAACGCTGAACCACTATGCTAATTATGTGACAAACTGTTGGGGTTAACACAACATCATGTTTCCTGTGTTATCTTTCATCTGACTTTGTTTATTCTGTGTTTAACGTAACATAAATTTTAGCAACAATTCTCATTATATTCATCACACTTGGACAGAAAACTACAATTTTCTAATTATCCACACATTTGTTTTGCGTCAATAAATATAATTTTATGGAAAACATGTTCTCTGAGTGAACAATAAAAGGTACTTTAAAAGTGTTTATATTTTTCAGAAAATCTGGGTTATGCTAACTCAAGAATTCGAAGAAGAAATAAACACCCGAAGCTGAAGGAATGCAACAGCAGTCCAGTAACTCCATGTATATGTTGATGATAGCGAGAGAGACAAGATCCACTGATGAAATTACAAGGGGGCATTTTCACAATTGGCATGACAACGTTGGCTCCGACCTTCTCCATTAGACCATAATTTGAGCCGGTGGGTTTAGGTTGTGATCTAAGGAACGAGGTAGTGTGGTCTTGATCTAGAGCTGTCAATCAGCAGGTGATTTTCACTGAAAGCTGTCTGCTTCAAGACTGGTGCTTGATGTGTTTCAAATTGGCCAAATCTTGTGACATTCTAATTGTGTGTCCTCCGATGCTGACACGAGGAGAACTAACCTCAATCTCAAACTGATAGATCCAAGCCCTTACATTATATCACGGGCTTAATCTCAAACTGATAGTTCCATGCCCTTACGTTATATTACCGGCTTAATCTCAACCCTATATTCCTTATCCTTACATTATATATCGTGCTTAATGTAAACTGATAGTTCCATGTTTTTATATTATATCTCTGGCTTCGTGACTTTATGAAAATGAGATTGCAATTATGGTATCGCTAAATATTGCACAGTGTGTGCACCCTCAGATTATTCCTGATGGTTGACCTGACAGCTCATAGAGCATGCGTGCTGACGGCTCCATACTGTAATTCTTTGTGAGAAATGTCCAGTGAGAATTACACTTATGAGTACATATATATCGTTAAGGAGAGATTCCAATGTTAACATTTAACAATCTAATTTGTGATATTGACATAGGCAAAATCAGAACATGACACACTGCTGTCTGGGAAATTGCCAGTACTATGGACACTACATTCTGAACTACATTCCAGCCAGCGTCAGGTCACCATTCAGTGGATACCATCACACTGTGGAGTACCCGGAAACGAGAGAGCTGATCGATAGGCTAAGGAAGGAGCAATAGAAGAACAACCTGATGTACCCGTTACATACCACCAAATGAAAATGATAAAATCCGTCAGAACGCCACCAAAACCTACTCAAGACGACTACCACCTTATGGACAGACCAGCATAAATAATTATTATGCGCCTCAGAACAGAAAACATCTTTTGTTATTACATGTCAGAATATACGTCGTGTTCTCATAGATCAATTTTTACTTTACAAAAATTCAAGTGTTACAATCTGCTTGATCAAACAGGTTCCAATCCTCCTGCAATCATTTAAACACAAAAACAAGCACCTTTACATAAAATATAGATGTGTGTAAACTTGTTGCTGTGTAATGTTTTCGTTAGAAATAGTAAACATTACATGCTTGCTTGTGTTCGCTGGCTGTGATCTCCAACGTGAAGTCCTGTATGTCGGATGTTGACATCCTGTTGTCCAACATCAGTGTGATGTCATACAGGACATGAGGTTTGCGCGAGTATCCGTTGTCTCATATATGGCTTATTGGTGTGCAGAATGGTGGTTCATCGCCGTACAGGCACTCTCCGACTTCGGAGGAATCAACGATCCTACTGATGTTAGCCAGGTCCCAGAAGGGACCTGTTGCCCAGGACGCTCGGCGTGGACGCGTCAATAGGCCTTGGCCAGTATAGAACCCAGCCCAAGTGCCTTGGAAACAGCTCTGCGTCCCTAAACATTACATACATAATAATATGTGCTTAAAAATACAAACACACATTCAGACACATATATTATATATTTATAATGGGTAACTGTCATAGTCTCACCCAGAGTGATAACGCGTTGTCTGCACCAACGCCCGACAATGCAACGCTAATCTATTATAAGCACTACAGCTATAGCGCGGCGTCTTCAACAACGCCAGGCAATCAACGCTGAGCGATACTAAGCAGTCGGCGGTCAGCTGGAACGCAGCGTGAACATTGAGGGGTCACGCGGGCTGACGCGAGCACAACTGTGTTGTGTGCTGAAAGTCCAGGCAGACTAGGCTTGATGGCCGTTAGGGACTGACGTGTGAAAGCGGCTTGAGAGTTTGATGCATGTCTTGAGAGCTAGCCTGTATGAACGTTGGAGATGGAACGCCTGTCTGTGTGACTTGTAAGTGGAGTGCATTGATGTATTATTATATTGATGTATTGATTGCTTGCATTTATAATGTATTGGATTTTGTGAATTGTGATTGCGCGAAGCTTGTATTGTTTCTGATGTGTGCGAATAAATAGCGCGAATTATATTATCGGCTGTTAGCCTCGTGTTATTTGATAAGCATAGTTAGTATCACACTTGTCAAGATACGAGCCATATTTCTTGCCCTAAGCAAGACTTTGACAAGTGTGAACGTGGGGTCTACGTCCTCATTAGATTTGAACCGTGAAATACGAAAAATAGAGTGTTAAATAATTGTAAAAAAGGCGACTGTTGTCGAGTTTGTTTTGTGAATCAATTATTGGTATAAAGTGCGAGTTTTGAACAAATGCGAGCGTGTAGGTTATAATTTAATAGATAAATACCATCTTTCTAGTTAATATATCTAAACTATAAGTGCGTTTCAACCGAGTTATTGAAGTGATAAAAACAAAATGGCGGCAATGTCCTTGAATGTCATTGAGTAGAAGTAGTGTTAGCGGAACGTTTGGAAAGTGTGAAAAAAGAGTTGTTGAGTGTGGTGATACGACTAACAACAATACTTGACGACATACAAACCTACAAAAATTTAAGTGACATTACATACACCACACACTTGCACATGTTCTAATTTCTCTTGCTCCAAAAATAACAGGTTGTTTGGTGTCATCTACACCTGTCCCTTGTAAACTCCGAAATCTTTTGGTCGACCTGAATTAAAAACCAGTGTGGTTTCGGGCAGTACTGTTCAGCCATTGTCCGGCACATTGCCTCAGGAGTACTTGAGTATAAAATTTTTTTTCTCTTCCTTATATTTTCGTTCAGCAGGCCTAAACACAAGCTGTAATATTAAGTACTGTAAACTTTTGAACTTAAATTACTAACAACGTTATTAATTTGGTGTCTATCTATTTCATCATACATTTTGTTCATCATGTCTAGTTTAAACGAATGCATCGACATGGGTTTAAAGATGAACCTTTCTGGGGAAGAGTTAAGGACCTGGAGTGAGAAAAAGTTTGCAGAACACCTCCTACAACAGGAAAAGATTAATGAGCGTGATGAAAGAGCAGCCGAAAGAGCTTTTAAGCAGGCATAATCAGATACTACTTAAAACTTAAGCAGGCAGAATCAGATACTGCTTTGAAACAGGCAGAAGCTTCTTTAAAACTTAGGCAGGCAGAATCAGACGCTGCTTTACAACTTAAGCAAGCAGAAACAGAAGCAGAAATAAGAAAAGCTGAAATCTTAGCCCAAACCAAGAAAGAAGAACTTGAAATAAATGCTCGAAATAAACGTGAAGAGCTTGAAGTTCAACTAAAAATTGAACAGCTGAAAGCAGAAACTTCCAGAGAAAAGGAAGATAGAAAACTGACAAAGACCAGCCATATAAGAAATACCAAGGGCTGATTAAATGTTACACCACAGGTGATTGCATAGCAGCTTTCACACACAATTTTGAATGTATTATGGATCATTACCAGATCCCAAAGTCAGAATGGAGTATAATATACATGAGAAGTCTTTCTGGAGAACCTCTGAAAATGATAGAGTCTATTCCAAATGACCTAAAGAAAGATTATCAGTATATTAAGACAAAAATTATGTCTCATTTTCTGCTAGATGAAGCAGGCTACAGAGAACAGTTTGGTAAATTGTCTCCTAAACCAACACAAACGTTCTCTGATTACATCTCAGAAATACAGAATGTGTTTTCTAAGTGGCTGTCAGCAGCCAAAGTGAATGGTAACTTTGATACATTGACAGATCTTATTTTGAGAGATAAAATTATCACATCTCTCCCACCTCCATTTTCGAAATTTCTATTAGAATGTCAGTGTGAAAGTGTACAACAGATTGAAAGTCGTGGTTCAGGTTATTTTTCAGCCAATAAGCAATGTTTCATTACTGGTTTGACTAGCACAGACTTTGTGGCAGCCGCTACATATGATAGATCTAAGTCAGTGCCCTACAACAAAGAAAAGCCCTATAGGTAATCTACTGAACAGCTTAATAAATGTAAATATTGTCATTTGTCACACCACGAAACTGATATGTGTGACCAACATCCTGGTTACATGTCGTACTTACAAAACTACATAGCGAAGCAAGACAAAGAAAGAAAGATATACAGACGGAACACCAAATGCTTCCTTTGTAAGGCGTTCGGCCACTGGCGGAAAGATTGTAAAGCCAAAGCTATGTCCAGAAAAGCGAATGTAGCCATGATTGATAGTTCTTCATCAGAAGATGAAAGTATAGAAGATCAAAATGTAAACGCAGCACATTCTATTGATGTGTTTCAACACGACAAATGTAATATCTGTGATCAATTTCATGAGGATGGCATTTTGACATGTGGCCATTCCATTCCTGTTACAAATGAGGAAGTCAATTTAGTAGTCATCTCCCAAGGGAAATTAAATATCCACCATGCGTATATTAACGGCAGAGCTGCCACCGTTTTACGGGATAGCGGCAGTACCCTCATTGGCATTAAGAGAAACTATATCTTACCATCGCAATATAGTGGTAAATATGTTACATGCAGAACTTTCTCGGGTAACATCGAGAGATACCCGCTTGCATGGGCATACATAAGTACACCATTCCTCACCGGAAAGGTCAAATGCGCAGCATTGACCAATCCTTGTTGCGATGTCATCATTGGTGACCTTCCAGAGGTGAATGATATGCCACATGACAGTATTATATCCACTGTCACTTGTAACATTGATAATACCATTCCACCACCATCACAAATCACCATTCATGATGTATTACCACCTGTAAATGAATGTATGTATGCCAATTCGGCAATGTCATCACAGGAATGTAGTTGTGTAAATGTAACACCAAGTTGTAATGTACATGATAACCTTGATAGTACAAATGCAGTAACCAGATCTACTGCTCAAATGCAAGATCGAATCGATCAGACAGAAGCTTTACAGCTAATAAGCCCAGTTGTAACATCTCCTGAAACAACCAGGGAGAAATTTATAACAGCTCAAAAAGCTGATCGATCGTTGCAAAAGTATTTTAAATTAATAGGCCAAAAGCCAAGAGTATCAAAGAACGCTAAATGGTATTTTGCTCTGAAAAACGGAATTCTGACACGGTACTATACCAAAGGTTCTAGCACTACAGAACAAACAGTGCTACCTTCAGAAAACCGCAACGAAGCATTACAGCTAGCGCATGACATACCCTTTGCAGGGCATATGGCGTATGCTAAAACACGAGCAAGGTTACTTACTCAATTCTATTGGCCTAAATTTTGCAGTGATACCAAATTGTATTGCAGATCGTGTGACATCTGCCAAAAGCTTGTTAAAAAGGAAAAACACCCGCAAACAGAACTGCAAATCACTGATTTGGCAAGTAGACCGTTTGAAAAGATCTCGGTTGATATATTTGGTCCTCTTAACCACATAACATCAAGAGGAAACAAATATATTGTTACAATAATTGATTTATGTAGTCGGTGGCCAGAAGCCATTCCGATGAAGAATATAACTTCCAAAGACATCATGGAAGTATTCTTCCATATTTTTGCAAGGGTAGGATTCCCTGATACCATCCTTTAAGATCGGGGTAGCCAGTTTATTGCCGCAGCTACACAAGCATTTACTAAGATGTTGGGGGTGAAGCAATGCTTTAATAGCCCGTACCACCCACACTCCACAGGTATCATAGAAAAGATCAACGGCGATCTTAAACATATGCTCTCTAAAGTAACCCAAGAACATCACGAAGACTGGGACACGTATCTACCTGCTATTTTATTTGCATATAGGGAAGTGCCACATTCCAGAACTGGATTCTCACCATTTGAAATAGTGTATGGTGCCAAACCACGCGGCCCATTATCATTGTACCAGTCTATATTGACTGAAAGTAAAACCATATTTACACCCATTTTATCATATGAACATGTAATAACATTGCGCGATAGAATCATGAAATCATGTGTGTTAGCAAAAGAAGCACTACAAAAATCTGGTGCTATCTACCGACAATACGCTAACAGAGGAAATAGAACCATTACTCTGACACCAGGACAGGACGTTCTTCTCTTATTGCCAAGTGACAGACATCTTCTCACAGACTCATGGCAAGGACCGTTTAAAGTGTTACGACAAATTTGGACAGTAGATTACGAAATTGCAGATAGGGACAAACACAAGATTTTTCATATTAACATGCTTACACCATATTACCACAGGGACGACGAACAAGTAGAGACTACAGCAAGCACAACAATAGTGGACCAGACAGACGACAAAGATACTGACGAGATACCAACACCAGTACTGGACACGACAACCAACCTACAGGACATAAAGGTAAATCCCAAACTGACGCAGACACAGACTGACAGTTGCAGACAAATGTTACAAGACTACAGTACAATTTTTTCTAACAACCCAGGACAGACAGACTTAGTGCATCATCATATTATTTTGACGTCTGACATCCCAATAAAATGCAGACCATATTCCATGCCTATACACTAAAAAGACAAATTATACCAAGAAATTATTGACTTAGAAGCAAACCATATCATCCGACGTTCACAATCACATTTTTGTTCACCCATTGTCATTGTGAAGAAAAGGGACAACACAATAAGACTCTGTGTTGACTATAGGAAACTCAACAGCATTACACAGTTGGATTTAGAACCAATGAGCAACTGTGAAGACATACTAACTGAACTGACTGACTCACGTTACTTTACTAAACTGGACATGACAAAAGGTTACTGGCAAATACCTGTACATGCTGACAGTATATATCTGACAGCATTTGCCACACCCTGGGGACTATACGAATGGTGCAAGTTGCCATTCGGGCTAGTTAATGCTCCAGCAACCTTTGTCAGAATGACAAGACGACTTTTAACAGGCATTTCCAATATCATTTGGTACATGGACGACATTTGCATACATACAAGGAACATGACAGACCACATAACAGCACTACAGCAGACATTCGACAGGATTAGACAACATGGACTGACAATAAAACCATCCAAAGTTGATATAGCCTTTCAAGAAATTACATTTTTGGGCTATAAGATCTCAAATGGTTTCATATCAACTGACGATAACATTATGTCTAGAATTTTGAAATTGTCGCTTCCGACAACCAAAAAAGAGTTGCGAAGTGTGTTAGGTCTTTTGAATTACTATAGACAATTTATTCCTCATTTTGCTGAATTGACCAAATGTTTCACTGATTTACTAACAAACAAACATCCAAATGGGATTGTAAATAGCAAATGTTTAAGGCCTGCATTTGCGAAAGTATTATCTTATTTTTCCAGTGAACCTATTCTAAAATTACCTGATCTTAGCACTATTTTCAGGCTAAGATGCGATGCGAGCTAAGTAGCCATTGGAGGGGTACTGCTTCAAGAGCACGACCAAATATTGTACCCGGTATACTACGTCTCCCGGAAATTGAACAACAGTGAACGAAATTACAGCACGCCGGAACTTGAAGCCCTAGCTCTTGTGTTCTCGGTACGTAAACTTTCGAGATTTCTTTTAGGTAAACACTTCATTATTGAAACAGACAATAGCCCTTTGACATTCATCACCAGTGGTACCCCAAGTAACCACAGAGTGGCCAGATGGTCCCTTCTTCTACAGGACTATAGCTTCGAAATCAGACATATACGAGGCTCACATAACTCTCTGGCCGATCTTCTATCGAGATGTCCATACGACTCACCCAATAGCCAGGTAACACCCGAGCACATTGCAGATGGTGTATAAACTGCAACGTAAATAGTGCTCAACACCACAGCCAATTGTGACTTTATGTCAGTTACGCTGTGAAGAACAGTGTGATAGGGAAGATTGAATCTCCCATTGTAAATATATTGTGTACATATTAATATTATTATTATGTGAATGAATGGGTCGTATAATTGCGAGAAATGCGAAAGAATGCCATTACTATTGTAAATATGTAGTATTATAATAGACACCACAAGTGTCACAGGACAGTACTACAGGACCCAAAGACTTACTGAGCTTGAACAGCGCCAAGTAATCCTGAGTACAGCTACAAAGATGGTCCACGACGTTTTAACAAGTACGAATGATGACCTTGACAACCTAATCCGAGGATAAGACGGAAGAAGTTATCCAACAGCTGATGACAAGAACTGGGTGCTCCGTATATTTAAAGTCCATCTAAAACGAGAGACCTTGATGTGAATGTCAACATAACACATGTGTGCAACAACACAGCTCTACACTTCCGTTATATGTCCATATTAATTTGAAAGTTAGACGATACTGAAATGTTTATAAATTTATGACAATTGTATGAAAATTTGGGTATGAAATACGTCCATATACGAAATTGTATATGTCGAGTTTTGTTAGATGTAATCTCAGCATCATAGCTTGATTTACTTTTTCGCTTGATTTACTTTCTCACAAGAGTGACCTTTTGTGCACTTTTGTCAAGGAGGATCAAATTATGACACTAAGAAATAAAATGTTACTTGTAATTTATTGTGTTGAAAGCATGATAAAATTACTGTCCCTAACTTTTGTTCCATAACCAAGGGACATAACTAAATATTGTTGGTGATGTGTAAATATGTGTTGAAACTACCATGTTTGCCTAATAGGTATCACGTCAAT
This sequence comes from Cepaea nemoralis, assembly GCA_014155875.1. Classification (NCBI taxonomy): domain Eukaryota; kingdom Metazoa; phylum Mollusca; class Gastropoda; order Stylommatophora; family Helicidae; genus Cepaea; species Cepaea nemoralis. The sequence goes on along the minus strand of JACEFZ010014279.1, from coordinate 93,281 downwards.
GTGACGTCATGTGTATATGGGAAAACTTACCAAAACTGAAGACCTTCATTGGATATTCTATGAGATAAGGGTAGATGTCCAGTGTCGGAGTTATCTTATAGGTAGATACTCACAGACTCACCTAATTATTTGTAATTTTTCTTTTTGGTGGAGAGGTAAGGGCAAGTTAGCCGTAACTACCGGACTGGCTGTGTCTCAGCGAGGTAAAAACCATGGAATTGATTGTACGTGACCAGTATGCTTGATGGGTAGGCATGGGATTTGTATGCATATTGTTTACTAATCACCTGTACATATTAAGACAAACTAAAAAGTTACGTCAGATGAAGTGCAAAGATCGATTCTGACAAGATAAAGAACAGCTATATAGAGTACATGAAAGGAAAACCTTTCATGAAAATGAGGGGGGGGGGGAGAATGTCAGAGTCTCACCCAGAGTGATAACGCGTTGTCTGCACCAACGCCCGACAATGCAACGCTAATCTATTATAAGCACTACAGCTATAGCGCGGCGTCTTCAACAACGCCAGGCAATCAACGCTGAGCGATACTAAGCAGTCGGCGGTCAGCTGGAACGCAGCGTGAACATTGAGGGGTCACGCGGGCTGACGCGAGCACAACTGTGTTGTGTGCTGAAAGTCCAGGCAGACTAGGCTTGGTGGCCGTTAGGGACTGACGTGTGAAAGCGGCTTGAGAGTTTGATGCATGTCTTGAGAGCTAGCCTGTATGAACGTTGGAGATGGAACGCCTGTCTGTGTGACTTGTAAGTGGATTGCATTGATGTATTATTATATTGATGTATTGATTGCTTGCATTTATAATGTATTGGATTTTGTGAATTGTGATTGCGCGACGCTTGTATTGTTTCTGATGTGTGCAGTGCGCGAATAAATAGCGCGAATTATATTATCGGCTGTTAGCCTCGTGTTATTTGATAAGCATAGTTAGGATCACACTTGTCAAGATACGAGCTATATTTCTTGCCCTAAGCAAGACTTTGACAGTAACCCACACATCCAGACACATATATTGTATATTTATAATGGAATTCCGGTACAATCTATTTTTCGGGATGACGCCGTTTTAGTGTTTTTCCTGTTTTTTAGTACTTTTCCTGTGGATTATGTGGTGTTATTTCGTTTTCATTTTTTGAATGTGTTCAATAGAAGCCACGGAAGGCAGGTGATGGATGAAATTTTGAGTGCAGCCGACAGATATTGGTTGGTTATGGTCTCAAGTTTCACGACGGCAGGCAGAGGAGCTCTCTCGCGTCAATGGCTGCGGTCAAATGACCAGTACGGTTACTGCCATAAAGGAAAGCAACGGCAAACTACCTCTTTAAAAGTGCCTAGTACATTATGATTCGCCTAAAGACTGATCATCGCAAGACAAGGACAGAGACGTTAAGATTAGAACATGGAACTTTAGGACCTTAAACGACGACGAAAAATTAGAGAACATAAATCAAGAAATTGAGAGAGAAAAAATTAATATGCTAGTGATGTGCGAAACGAGATGGACATGAGCAGGCATCAAGATAGATGAAGATTTTAAGATTATTTATTGTGGAGGTGAAAATCGACAAAGGGGAGTGGCAATAATTTTGGACCGGAAAACATCAAAATCTGTTCAAGGATACTGGGCCGTGTCGGACAGAGTTCTACTAGTTAAATTGAGTGGCAGACTTTTTAGCATAAATTTTATTCAAGTATATGCCCCAACAGGAGAGTCCAGTGAATATAGTGTAGAGGAATGTTATAATGACATAGAGACAGCCTTAAAGAAATGTAAAAATTCAGAAATAGACATCATAATAGGAGACTTCAATGCAAAAGTAGGAAATCAAGGTGATAGATACACAGTAGGAAACTATGGATTAGGTGAGAGAAATGAAAGAGGATACAGACTCGTAGAGTGGGCAAAAGAACAGGAAATGATTGTAGGAAACACCTGGTTTAAGCAACGCCATAGACGATTATGGACATGGAGGAGTGCTGATAGCAGGATTAGAAACCAGATTGACTACATTCTGATTAGCAGAAGATTTAGAAACGCACTAACAATAGCAAAGACAGTCCCCAGTGTTGATTGTTATAGTGACCACAGACTACTTACAGGACCAATAAAACGATGTCAATTGAAACGAGAAAAAGAGTGTTGAGGGGATACATAGAGCCTGTTCTTTTGTATGGATGTGAAACTTGGACAATGTGCAGTCAAGCTGAAAAACATCTGATGGCTGTAGAAATGTGGTTTCTGAAGAAAATGCAAAGAATACCATGGACAGACAGAAAAACCACTGACCAAGTACGTCAAATGAAAATCGTAAATTGATTAGAGAAATTAGACGTAGACAGCAAAAAATTTTTGGACATGTTATGAGAAGAAATGGATTGGAGAACTTAATGACAACTAGCAAGATCGAAGGGAACAGACCAAGAGGAAGACTGAGAGGAAAATACCTGGATGGCTTGGCCACATGGCATGGACTAGAAAGGAACACTGAGCTTATCCACGACTCTGGTGATCGAGTGAAATGGCAAGTCATGACCGCCCACGCTTTCCGGCATGGCACATGATTGATTGATAGAATGGGTAACCCACACATTCAGACACATATATTATATATTTATAATGGATAATCTTGTAATATAAATGTAATTATGTGAACGTACATTTTAGAGACTATTGACAGTATTTGCATATTCCACATCTGCATCACGTGCATTTAATAACATTTGATTTGGATAATGAACAAGATTTTCTGGCATGTCATACCCGAAGTCGATTATTTCCAAGTAGTGTGGATCCTCTAGGGCTTGATGTGTATAAACAGGATTGTTTGGAATGTCAGACTGGAAGTCAATTGTTTCCTCGTAGTGTGGGTATTCCGGGGCTTGATGTGGATCATGAACAGGATTGTTTGGAATGTCAGACTGGAAGTCGATTGTTTCCTCGTAGTGTGGGTATTCTGGGGCTTGATGTGGATCCTGAACAGGATTGTTTGGAATTTCAGACCGGAAGCCGATTGGTTCCTCGTAGTGTGGGTACTCCGGGGCTTGTGTTTCCGGTACCTCTTCTAAAACATGGCGTGATCCTAGTTTGATAATATAGCATACATATGTAACGGTGATTTATGGTTAGTGATAATGATGCACGCATGTGTACATGCATGTGCGAGCACGCACGCACGCACACACAGCACACACACAAACACACACACACACACACACACACCACACACACAGATGCACACTTGATTTGTATGGATTACTCACTCTCTGGAGGGAAACAATTGTATGAATATGATCAGATGTAATCTGGACTATTTAAAACAATACACACACACACACACTCACACAAACACCCATACACATACACACACACACACACACACCCAACCAGACACACACACACACACTTACTCACACACACACACACTCTAGCAGTTAAGATGCTGGCTGTGCCCAAGGTCACAGAAGGAAGAGGCTGAACTTGCATCATAACTTCATACATTTGTGAAAAAGTCGTGCATGTTTAGATTGGACCAGGCCCCAAACTTTATTGTTCAAGGCTGCCATTATATTCCCCAGCCACATTTCTTTTAGTGCTGGTCTCTCAAACTCAGTTACAATGTTGTTTAAGTTTTTTTTGGACTCTCCTAAGGAGACCATGCCTTCTATGAAGCATGATTCTTATTTTTCCTGGCACTTCTGGATTGTGTTGTACCAATATGATGTCCAGTTGTACTACATCTTTTTGGGATGGACTCTTTTGCACCTTGCAGCAAACATGTGTTGAAACCAAATCTATTTGTTCTGCCCCATGAGGTCAGACATTATCATATTCACATGGTGCCTAGATAAAGCACAACTGGAGTTTCCATGTGTCCATTGTGTGATGCCGGGGCCTGATTTAAGTGTTGCACTCTAGAAAGTGAGTAAGATCGAGCGATTGTCACCTACTCTGCACTGGTTTTCTACTTCCCTATTTAATAACGAGTCTTGGTGTATCTGAGGTGGTGAAAGAAAGATGTGTAGTTGAAGATGTGTGTCACATTCTGGAGTAGAAGGTAAACGAATATCTAGCAGTTTTGATCAGGATTAGTGAGTGATCATCTTGACAAATTCCAACCTCCTTATCTCTGTTATCAAGTTGGCTATAGCCCCAACTTTAGGAATGACTATCATTGCCTCCTTCTGACATAGTGAGGGTTACAGAACTGAGATTCGGTGGTTACTAATTGAACAGTTTTAGTGCCAAAGTTATATTTCTGTCCAGACTAGCTTCGATGTAGCAATAGAACGTATATTTCGATCCATCCAGGGGAAACTTTGTCAGATGTGCATGGTATTTGTTCTCATAGAGATTAGAACTTCTCCTTATCGACTAATGCTTTTCACTGGTATGAAGCATAAGCATCATGGCATTTTAAATGTTTAATTCACTTTCAAATGAATCTCTTGGATGTGGAATCTGTAACTCCCATATGACATAATATTTCCCCATGTTTGCTGATATCTTCTGCTTCACAGATTTTTCATGAATAGTTGAAATTACAGTTATTTATTTCATGAATAGTTAAAATCACAGTTATTTATTTCATGAATAGTTGAAATAAGTAAGATATTTATAAATGTTTATTTTGTTAACGATAACGGTAACCGGGCGATGGAACAGACAGATTTGATCATTTGTTAGTGTTAGAACTGTTAGGATGTCTCTATCCGATTTATGAACATAATTATTATTATTAATTAAGCGTAATTTTTCATTACATCGGTTTGTATCAATATTGTCAACAGTAACACATTGACAATGAAACAGTAGCAAACCACAGAAAATTTAACAGGTTGGTTTTCTGCACGCATTTATTTATGTGTTATTTTATTATTAATATTTTATTATTATTATAAATATTATTATTATGTACTGTAAACACATTCGGGCATAGACATTCGTCATAAAGCATACACCTGATTATACGCACATTTTCTACTTAATAATACTTACTTGTATACCCAAACATATTGCACAAACATATACTTATTATAGTTATAATTACTTATACTGTCAGTCAGGTCTTAGTCAGATATGACTGAGCTACCGTATAACAGTAGACGGTACTACCTGGTTTCTGATAGCGCTGAACGTTGGGCGGCGCTTACCAAACCCGACACCCCACATTGTGCCAACGGCTTCGGGCGGAAGAGCGCAATTGGGAGGGTACAAGCCTTACCCTGGTGCGAGGAAATGCAAGCTAAAGACAAAATTGTCATGGCAGGGCAGACCAGGCCCTAAGCCTTGGTTGGCGACTGGTCTAGGATCGAAGCTCCGACAGGCGGACAGTTAGAGCATTGCTTTGCTGATCCGGCAGCTTCTGCAGCTTGTCTTGTTCCAGATGTAGGGGTGTTACCTTTCCTCTGGAGTGAACTAGGCAGGCCGAGAGAGGGATCATGCTGCATGGGCAACACATGATCTCTATAGTTTAGCCCAGGCTTTGTAAAGAGAACAAATAATGAAGTATTGGAAAGATCAGGTTGTGTGACAGTTTATTCCATGCTCAGTCTTCGTAGACTTAGATGGATAGGACATCTTAGGAGGATGGATGATGGTAGAATACCAAAGGATATCTTTTTTGGTGAATTACAGATGGGTAAGAGATCTCAGGGTCGGCCTCTACTACGATACAAAGATGTGTGTAAGCGGGATATGATTGATACAGGCATTGATAATGCACATTGGGAGCAAGTCGCCGCTGAACGTGTTGCTTGGAGGGCAAATATCAGAAATCGAATAAAGTCAAAGGAGAAAATTATTGCAGAAAAGTCACACACCAAGCGTTTGAGACGTAAGATGGTGCATGATGGTGGAAATGACCACGTGTTCACATGCACCCACTGTGAACGGACATTTACAGCGCAAATTGGCCTTATCAGTCACACTCGCTACCGCCATAGTTAAAAGTTATTATGCCGTTTTAGAGCACAAACTATCGTCTGTCAAGACGGCAAGGTGCCAATGAATGAGTTGAAATAACAGTTATTTATTTCGCGAATTGTTGATATCAAAGTAATTTGTTTCATGAATAGTTGAAACCACTGTTATTTATTTCATGCATTTTTTGAAATCACAGTTATTTATTTAATGAATAGTTGAAATCACAGTTGTTTAATTAAAAAAAAAAACACATCAGCGTAGTCCTGTACCTTGTCCTGTAGAGAGCTGTGTACCCCCTGCAGTCTTTCAAGGTTTATCTTTATAGTAAGCCCGATGATCTACCCCTGTTGCTGTTATAGTAAATTCTATTTCACCATTTGTCCATCTACACTAGGTCTTCCTCTGCTCCACTTTCCTAGTTTGCTCCCCCCTCCTCTTTACAGTTTCCTTTTCCAGACATTCATGCCTTGTTACGTCATCATCATGATGTGCCATGCCGGTAAGCGTGGGCTGTCAAGTTTCGGATGTCACAAGGTCAATAGAGCCGTTGATCAGCTCTGTGTTATTCTCTACCATGCCATGTTGCCATGCCATCAAGATATTTACTTCTCTGGCTCATATATATATATACACAATGTATTTCGACTTTCACAATTGTGTCATTTTAGCCAACCTTTATTTTTAATTAACAATTCCTTGTTCTATAGATTTGTCTGTTCTCTATTTTATCCAATCAATTTGTAAACCTCTTCAGTTACACTTATATTGAGTGGTAGGAATGTGCTTGTGAGCTGACATGTTAAATATTCAGGTTCCACACCTGTTTGTTGCCACGTATATGTAACCACAGGAGATATGCATGCCCCTAGTACTCTATTTTTGTTACTCTGTTACAATCAAAACTATACTATACTATACTATACTATACTATACTATACTATACTATACTATATTCAATGGCACCTTGCTGTCTTGACAGACGATAGTTTGGTACATTGTGCTTCAAAAAAGCATAATAACTACAATCCATGGCGGTGGCGAATGTGGCTGGTAAGACCAATTTGCGCTGTAAATGTTCGTCCACAGTGGATTCATGTGAAAACATGGTCATTTCCACCATCATGCACCATGTTACATCTCTCACGCTCCGTGCGTGCTTTATCTGCAATCATTTTCTCCTTTTTTTTTCTTTATACCATTTATGATAATTGCCCTCCATGCAACACGTTCAGCGGCGACTTGCTCCCAGTGTGCATTATCAATGCCTGTATCGATCATGTCCCGCTTAGACACATCTTTGTATCGTAGTAGAGACCGACCCATCTGTAGATCTCTTACCCATCTGTAATTCACCAAAAAAGATGTCCTTTGGTATTCTAGCCATCATCCATCCTCCTAACGTGTACTATCCATCTAAGTCTACGAAGACTGAGCATGGAATAAACTGTCACACAACCTGATCTTTCCAATACTTCAGTATTTGTGATGTTGTCTTGCCACTTAATACCAAGTATTCTTCGCAGACACCGCATATGAAAGCTTGTTTAAACGTTTCTCTTGGTGTGAGTAAGTTGACCAGGTTTCACTGCCAGAAACAAGAGTACTAAGGACACAGGTTTGGTAGACAAGGACTTTTGTTTTGGCAGTAAGCTTCCTGTTCTCCCAGACTATTTTTCTTAACCCGTTTATTGTTGTTGCTGCCTTACCAATCCTGATGTTGATTTCCTGATCTAGGGATAATTTGCTGTTTACCTTTATCCTATATATGTAAACTGGTCTATAATCTCCAGTTCGGCGTCGCCAATAAAGATTGATGGCACCCCATGTGTACTTTGTGACATAATCTATGTCTTCTTTTTGTTAATTGTTAAACCAAATTCAGAACAAGCATTGGAGAATGCAGACAGTAGACGTCGTAATTCTTCCTCAGAGTGGATCGTAATTGTAGCATCATTTGCAAAAAGCACCTCTCTGATCAGTACCCTCTTAATTTTGGTCTTGGCCTTTAATTTCTGAGCATTATAGAGGCCGCCATCTGAGCGTGAGTGAATGTATATAACGGCATCCTGATCACGAAAGGTAGAATTGAAAAGTATAATCCAAAGAGGGTGGGGGGGATAGTACACAACCTTGCTTAACTCTACTCTTGATTTCAAACTCTTCAGAAGTTGCACCATCAAACTTGATTATACCATTCATGTCTGTATAGAACGATTCCACAATGGACAGAAGAGTTGGTGGGCAGCCAATCTTCTTTACTGCCTTAAACAGACTCTCACGACTGACCAAATCAAATGCCTTTGTGAGGTCGATGAAGACAATAAACAGTGGTTGATTCTGTTCACGGCATGTTTCTTGCATTTGTCACAATGTGAATATCATATCAATGGTAGACCGGTTCTGTCGGGGTAGATTTGATGTCCCATGACTTGAAGTCTGCGCAGGATAATTCTGGCAAATACTTTCCCAACAATACACAGAAGTGAGATACCCTATAGTTGTTACAGTCGCTTCGATCGCCCCTGTTCTTGTACAGTGTTATGATGATTGAATCTTTGCAATCCTGTGGGACTTGTCCTTCTCGCCGTCATAGCTCTATTAGCTGGTGGATCTGTAGAGTGAGTGCGTCCACTCCTGATAACCTCTATTGGAATCCCATCCTCACCTGGAGCCTTGCCAGATGCAAGTTAATTTATGGCACACTTAATTTCTATTATGGTGGGAAGTGTGTCCAGGTGATCAAGAGTTGGCAGGGCCTCTATGGCGTTGAGGGCATCATCCGCTAGTTTAGTCTCACTTGAGTAAAGCTCTAATTAGTGCTCTACCCATCTATCCATCTGCTGTTTCTTATCAGTAATGATTTCCCCACTCAAGGTTTTTAGTGGTGCACTTCTTTTGATCACTGGACCACAGGCTTTCTTTATCCCTTCATACATGCTTCTGATGTTTGCTTCACTGAGAGTGTTACGCGTCGTTCTTTCCTTGTTCCTTAAGAGACCTATCTTCTTTTATCAATCACGAGTTGCAGTGTCTGGCTGTATGCCGCAAACCAGTCCTGCCTCTTATGATCCACAATGCCGTAAACGCCGACCGCTGTTTTGTAAAGAGTATCCTTAAGTTTACCCCACTTTTCACTTAATGTACAATTCTCTGATGTATCAATGAAAGCGTCTTCAAGTTGCTGTTAAAACTCAAAGCACTTTTCAGGATCGTGAGTGTTAATAATATTAATCCTAGGGCTAGATTTTTGTTTAGCTGTGTAGATTCTTTTTGGTCTCAGTCTAACCCTTGCAACAACCAAAGAATGATCCATATCACAGTCAGCACTGTGGTAACTTTGAGTTAATGATGTATGGTTCAGATATTGTCTCCGTGTGATGATGAAGTCCAGCTGATGCCAATGGCTGGATCTTGGATGTGTCCATGTGACCTTATGTAGCTCTTTTGTTTTAAAAAAGGAGCTTGTAATAAATAGCTAATTTCTGCTGCAATGCTCCAGCAGCCTTTGCCTATTTTCATTCATGCGACCTCTCACGATGTTCTTTATGATAAGTTCGTGATATGGTCGTTGTCTAGGTAACGATACTCCTGGTGTGTCAATTGAGCTATCTAACTGTCTCACAATGCAACTCACCCCAGTAATACACATCCATCAGTCATTAAACAAGATTGAGTTGGCGCACATAATCCTTTAATACAGAAAGCACACGGACAAACGGAACATCCTTATATATCCAGAAACAATATAATCCATAGAATATAAATATCCTCCTCACAACTTAACCAGCACACATTAATGTCTTCTCACGGCCTGCTGAATCTCAAATTCACAAGACAAGTAATCCAGCTCCTATCCACAGCTGGACCTCACACAATACACCCACACAATGGGTCTAGTCTCCGACTAACTATCCAACCCACTTTGGGTTCAGGCCTCTACTCACTATAAAACCCACTCTGGGTTCAGGCCTCCATTAGCTATCCAACCCACTTTGGGTTTTAGCCTTGCCTTCACCACTGGGAGAACAACACAACACAAGAACTGACCCAGAGTCAGTCTAAACTCCCACGTCCTCGACAACCGATCCGTTCGGCGCCAAAACATCAACTGTCCTCAAGTCCTCTGACTTCACCCAGAACTAACCTCTCTCTCCCCATCCACCCTGGGGGTTTCCACTCACACCCGCCCCATTATTTCTCAGGGTTGATTGTTTTTCTCGTAGCCATGTCAGTCACCTCAATGTCAATGACCCAGGCATATGTCACGACCGATGTTATATTTTCCAAGACACACTGGCCATGAACTCGTGTCCTTGACCACACGAGCATTGCAATCACCGAGCATATAAATGTAGTCAGATTTTGGAACTGCCTTGATCACGGAGTCTAACTCCTCATAGAAAGAATCCTTCACATCATCAGAGGAAACGGGTGTGGGTTATGTGTCCGATACCTGCGACTGGCCAAGCACGGGATTTTTCCTACTGCTCAAAGAAAAAGAAAGAAGCGAAATCGGACTGAAAATGTAATCCATGCTAGCTGACTCACCATAATGTCATGTTTAAAAGTAATAATTGTTAACTGAATCACCATGATGTCATGTTTAAATGTAATCCTTGTTAGCTGACTCACCATGATGTCATGTTTAAAAGTAATCCTTATTAACTGAATCACCATGATGTCATGATTAAATGTAATCCTTGTTAACTGAATCACTATAATGCCATGTTTAAATGTAATCAGTGTTAACTGAATCACCATGGAGTAATGTTTAAATGTAATCCATGATACCTGAATCACCATGATGTCATGTTTAAATGTAATCCATGATAACGGAATCACCGGGGTGTCCTGTTTAAATGTCATCCATGTTAACTGAATCACTGTGGTGTCACGTTTCAATGTAACCCATGTTAACTGAATTTCCTTGATGTCATGTTTAAATATAAACCATGTTAACTGAAGTAACTTAATGTTAAACAAGGGTAATCAATCTTGACCACTCAGCCGTACAAAAGAAACAAGTACGTATAATTTTACATAAGAAAAATAAATACAGTGTACCTGGTTCGCCATGTTCGTAAACTGCTTGCCTGCAATAGGAAATAGAGTAACGCGTCATTGTGATCTTAATCTCTCTCTCTCTCTCTCTCTCTCTCTCTCTCTCTCTCTCTCTCTCTCTCTCTCTCTCTCTCTGTCTATCTGACACACACACACACACATACATACACAGACTCACAAACTCTCTGTATCTCAGTATTTCTGTGTTTGTGTGGTTGTCTATCTTACACACACACACACAGACTCTCTCTCTCTCTCTCTCTCTCTCTCTCTGTCTGTCTTTCTCTATCTCTATATGTCTGCCTGTCTATCTATCTTACACACACACATTCTCTCTCTCTCTCTCTCACACACACACACACGCTCACACACTCTTTCTGTGTGTGTCTCCCTCTGTGTCTGTCTGTCTATCTACCTTACACACACACACGTACACACAGACAGACACGCGGAAACCCTCTGTGCTTCTTTCTGTGTGTCTGTTTGTCTATTTATCTTATACACTCTCTCTCTCTCCCCCCCTCTCTCTCTCACTGCCTGTCTATCATACACACATACACATACACACTCTCTATCTCTCTGTCTCTGTCTGTCTATCTGTCTTACACAAACTGTCTGGCTGGCTGTCTTTTACACACACACACATTCACGCACGCACTCTCTCTCTCTCTCTCTCTCTCTCTCTCTCTCTCTCTCTCTGGGTATCTGTGTGTCTATCTGTGCGTATATCTATCTTATATATCTGGTGGACATTGACACATTTAACAGATACAAATAACAACCCACACACTTGAAATCTTACATTGGTGTGTTGACATATTGATGATTCTTCCTTGTGCATGGCGCTCCTGCAATAAAACGGCATTAACGTATATTATATCATAAATCAAATGTCATTAGCGTTTATTTTGGCATAAATCAAATGTAGAAAAAGAGAAAGTACACAAGTCAGTTTGCAGGTTTGTGTCTAAGTGGCAGATATAAGGAAAGACACCGTGATGTGACAACCACATGGGGAAAAAGGGTCCGCCAAGATAAGTGGACAATTACGTGGTGCCCTTTGCTTTTAGCTAGAGTACCGCAGAGTAGGGTACTCATCTGAGCAGCTTAGAAGTTGCTACAGACTGAGCATGTAGTCTAGAGTCATGTGGATGTGGAAATCAAGGATAAAACTGCAACATTGTCTTTTCTAACAAACTCAAAATGGGTGATGTACGTGATTATTTTTGTTATGTTGAGTTGTGAGAGATATTCTACAAGACTTGTTGGATGATGATAATGATGATAATGATAGGTGAGTGTGTGTGTGTCAGTTATGTATGTGCAAGATACCATCACTGGTGCAAGGAATTGTGGGTATAGTCAATGCGCCATCGATGCCATGGAATATGAGGAGCAGACATTGAACGTCATGTCCTACCAGCATTGTACATGTCAGCCAGAATATTTGATGGGACAACATTGATGTAGGAGGCTAATATGACATCATCAACATCAACTGATGTTGCTAGCAAATACTGTGCATATTTTAAAATCAAGTTCAAAAGATTTCGCTCGCAAAAGTCATACACATTTGACCACCGACTTTAACTATTTATACTAACAAAAATGATATGAATTTGACTACCATGTTCAACTGATTATGATAACAAATATGAAATGGATTCAATTTTAACATCAAGTTCAAATGATTACGTTAACAGATATGATATGAACTTGACCCTCAAGTTTAACTCATTATGCTAACATATATGCCATGAATGTGTCAGCAGTTGTGGGCTCACAACTACATGTTGTGTAGTTACCAGACAGGATCAGTGCAACTAGCTGTTGGCACCAACACCACGTTATTCAACGGATGACATAATTCCAACTGATATGGATATTTGAGGGGGGGGGGGGGGGGGGGGGGTGATGCTCTCTGCACATCTGAGTTCTAGTATTGAATCTCCACCAGTTATGAATAGATCACAATTCTCTCTGATCTCAGTTTTCATCATGTTTATCAGCTGTAATATAACCCTAAAACACAGACAATAGTTAATATTGAAGACGCGTTTAGTAACAAACTATAATAAACATACTGAAGCTTACAATTATGAGGAAAAGTATTACCTACCAACAACGAAAAAGACACAAACATTTATGCCCGTTATCACCGCCCTATAAGATGCCTGAGAAGTATGGAACCACTACTGTGACCGGTCCCCTATGAGGACGTGCATGGTTTACATTCAAGGTGGTAGGACATGCATTCAAGGTGGTAGGACATGCATGAGTTGGTGTCCATGAGGTTGTCAAAAGACCCCCAATAATCTTTGCATGTATTTTAAATACACTGTCTGTCTGTCAGTGTGTCTGTCTCTCTCTCTCTCTCTCTCTCTCTCTCTCACACACACACATGTGTCCATGACAAATAATGTGTACAAGAAGACTGTTCTCAGCACGCACAAAGGACCAGTGTGCAGTTTCCAGAGTGTGAAATATTCCTCGACAGTTGGGCATGTAAAGGAGAGCTGGCTCAACAGGCCGCCTTTCAAGGCAACATTTTAAAGTGAGAAACATATGATTCCGATTCCGATTTGTAGAAAAAATAACCTGTCCACCTCGTTCAATCCGCATCAATGGCGTTGGTTATAGTTGTGGTGGTTCATGGAGCGGGATAAGTATGCTAAGTTTTTTTCTGCGCCAGTGGTGGCTGGCTTATCAGTTGAAGAGTTTATGCGTCCGCTGGGGGATTGGTTAGCCGGCAAGATTTTCTTTGAGTCAGTCTCCTCTGGTGGTTTTTTTTAAATGTCAGTATTGGCTCCTTGCCGGCTTCCTGGCCTAGAGGTTAGCAACCTTTCTCCGTAATCTCGTATACTCTCGTAAGTAACGTGACGACGATGAGAATCAGCAGTGGTTCGAATCGCGTCGGTAACTTACGGGGTATGTGAGATGGCCGCTCAGAAAGCAATGGCAAACTACTGAGCGTAATCTTGCCAAGAAATCAACAATCAGCTGAAAGATGCTGATGTTGACAGCGATGTCCTGTAAAGGATATGCAAACATTTATTTTAATTGGCTCCTTATGTGCGTTTTACTTGGCTGGTTGTAGTCTTTATAAGGGCTGTTTATTTGGTCTTTTTGCCTCCTTTTTTTTGTGTATTGCCTTTAGGAGCTTTTCGATGTTTTCATTTTCTTCCTTGCGCCTGTGTTCTCTTTCGAGTTTGAGTTTCTGTGGCCTTTCGATTTCTTCCTCTGTGGTCAACCATGGGACGAGCTCTCCGTCATCAAAATAGTATGGCCATGGGTGTTCGTCATCCTCATGTATAATTGGATGTTCTTCATAGATACGGTAGGGCATAGGTTTCCCCTTGAGGTTCTTGTAGTTCTTTTCCTTTTCTTCCATGCGCCTTCTGTATTCCTTGCACTGGAATTCGAATCTCCAATTTATCGCTGAGAGTTCTTCCTCGGTAAATACTGGGGGGAGCGGGGTGTCCTCCATGCCGTCGTCGTGGTACTCATCTCAGTTTTCTTCAGAGGTCTGGCGGGACACTGGTTTCCCCTTGCATTTCGTGGGCGTCGTGGCTGGGCTGCTGGCAGTTTAGCTTGCGGTTCAGGCTCGGTCTCTTGGTGGTTTTTATTTTCAGGTTTCTCTGTGAGTTCTTGTATGGTTTCTGTTGGTTTGTTTTGGAGAAGTTCTATTTCAGCTTTATGCAATCCTGTTTCCACTTTGATGTCTCGTAGAATCTCTTCATTATTCTCTGTGGTCTGCACCATGTGCTCCACCTATTGTTTGATGATTTGCTGGATCTTCTTTATCTCAGCCAGCAATTTTTTTATTGTTGCTGGTTGGCGCCGGCGTCAGCAGTGCCTTGACTTGCTTCTTCAGTTCGTCTATCTGGTTTTGCAGTTAATCTCTTTCCGCTTGTGATATGCACGTGGCTGTCTCGCATCTCCGCATTGCGTCCTTAAATGGTATCTTTGTGGTGATGGCGATCTTTAAGACGTCTTTGTGCCTTTGGAGGTACGGACAGCCCAGGGATCTTGCTCTATGTTTGCTGAGGCAGTTGGCGCACTTTCTTTTATAGTTGGGTCCAGCTTGGTCAGCGGACAGTCCTTGAAGGCATGGAGAACGGCGCAGTATCAACAGATCTATGTCTTACTAAGACATATTGCTTTCCTGTGGCCGGTCCTCTGGCATCTGGAGCATTGCATGATTCTTGGTATGAATCCTTCAGGCTGTTGTAGTTTCTAGTTTATCGATACCTGGTGTGGTATCTCGCTGCCCTCAGTTGTCACCACCGCTAGCGTCATAGGGATCTTTGAGTTCGTTAGAATCCGCTCCGCCTTCAAGATTCGGATGTTGAGGGTCTTTTCCTGCAGCTGCTTCATAATTTGTTCGTCTGACAGCCCCACTTGAATACGCTTGACAACCCATCTGACTGTATTTGAGTCTGATGCCTTTCTCTTCCTTCTTCTCAGCTGTCTTGGCTCTTCCTCGTGGTAGCATCAGTAGTAGCTGTAGTTTCAGGTTCTTTGTTACAGCTCGCTGGCAGGCTCTCCGTGTTCATCTTCTTGACGGTCTTGTCGGCTCCCACGCTGCACATCTTGGACGCCACGTGTCTTTTGGTGTTCTTGCCACGCGCCATTTTCCCCCGTATCAGGTTACTTGACTTATTCGGGTGACTTGTCTTGATAGTGCTCGCGCATTTTTGGTGAGAAATCTACCCACAAACGACATTTATAACATCTGAAATTCCGGTGTACATACATTTGTGGATCCTGTCTGGTATTACAGGGTTGGTGCACAGTGCCGAGATTATGTGGTATATAAGAGAAGTCTGGAGCATGTATGTACATATCTGTGTTCAATGAAGTTGATACCTTACCTAAACCAAACGACACAGTTAAACAACAACAACAACAACAACAACAACAACAACAACAACAACAACACTAAAATAATAATAATAATAATACTAACAACAACAATAACAAGAACAACAATAACAAGAACGATAATAATCATAACAACATCAGCAATAATAAAACAGCAACAACAATAATAATAACAACGGTAATAACAACAACAACGACGACGATAACAAAAACTATAACAATAATAATAATAACGGCAATACTAATAACAACGGTAATAACAACAACAACGACGACGATAACAAAAACTATAACAATAATAATAATAACGGCAATAATAAAACAACAATAACAACAATAATAATAAAAACAGCAACAAGAACAATAATCATAATAATAACAACAGCAATAACAAAAAAATAACAGTAACTATAACAGCAACAACAAAAACAGCAATACCAACAACACAAATAATAATAACAACAACATATTAAAAGGTTCACCAAAACAAATACTTCTTTCAATTAACATGCCACATTATCATTTAAACAACAACAACAAAATATGTGCCTGAATACGTACCTTTCGTTTTCAACATAAATATGATGACACAAATTATAATGATGACGAGTGCAGCAGCAACAAGGCCAGCAACTGTAGCTCCC
Source organism: Cepaea nemoralis (assembly GCA_014155875.1). Lineage (NCBI taxonomy): Eukaryota > Metazoa > Mollusca > Gastropoda > Stylommatophora > Helicidae > Cepaea > Cepaea nemoralis. Next base: position 76,752 of record JACEFZ010014279.1, on the reverse strand, counting down.
TCCAACTGGACTGGAGAACCACCATTCTCAGAGACGACTATTACCGGATCTAGGAAAATAATGACAACATGATGATAATACACATTTTCCCGCAAGAATCAGAGTTCTAAAATTAGGATTTCTATCTTTCCTTTCTCACGTGAAGCATGATTAGGAATAGTCAGAAATGCAATTTGAAATAATGAAACATTTTCAAGTACAATAAAGCTATTTCATTTCCATTCAGCCAAGTTTAAATATTAGTCAATGCCTTTTGATTTCGATATTTCCGTACGTTCATCATCATCATCATGTGCCATGCCGACAAGCGTGGGTGGTCATGTTTCACTATCTCGGACGATCAACAGAGTCGTGGATAAGCTCCATATTCTTGTCTCGACCATGACACGTGAACAAGACATCCAGTCATTTTCTTCTCTGCTTTACCCTTGTTTTTTCCCCCTCAATCTTGCCAGTTGTTACCAAGTTCTTTAATTTATTTCTTCCTATAAGGTTCCCAAAAATGTGCGACGGTCTACATCTAATTTCTCCAATCAGTTTACGTTCTCATTTTCTTCTTGTAAGACTTGCTCAATGGTTTTCCTGTGTAATCAAGGTAGTCGTTGCAATTTCTTCAGAAACCACATATCTACTCCCATTAGACGTTTTCCAGTTTGTCTCCTCATTGTCCAAGCTTCACATCCATAAAAAAGTACAGGGACTATGGAGCACTTTAACACTCTTTTTCTCTTCGCAATTTCAGTATGTTAGTTCAATGTAACATGTCATCAGTTCACTCCATATATGTTTGTGTGTATGCGGGCATTCGTGTGCGTGTATGCGCATGTGTTTGTGTATGTGGGTGTGCGAATATCCTTGTGTGAATTCGTGTGTGTGTGTGTGTGTGTGATATGTTGTTTAAAGCATGTAGTGCATGCTGATGTGGAACTGAAATAATGTCCTCCACAGGTGGAAGCATAAAATATAATAATGGGGAAAACATGTATAGGCAATCTATAACTGTGTATACACATTATTCAATTCTCTTACAAATGGTTATACATTTATGGGGAAACTTAAAATATTGTAACAATTAAATTATGTTTAAAGCAATGGAAATCTGAGGACTACAAACAATAGCCTATGTGATTCTGAGATAAGCAAAGAAAAACAGCTGTGCCATATCCAAGGATTGGTTTACTAGAATGAGTAACATAGTGAACAAGAGAAATATAACGACAAGCGCACACATCTTCTCATTGAAATGTTGGGTGTGGGCCGATGTGAATGCTGGACCATGAGTAATGATGACATCAAGAAGTTGTGAAGATGTGGCTTGTGAGTATAATATTGAGAATATTGTAGACAACAAAGAAATTCCTGGCTGGCGTATTGACAGCTGCAAGTGTTAACCAGATCACTCATTGAAACCATAATGACAGACGCTGGTGTTAACCAGATCACTCACTGCAAAGGAAGACAGAAAGATGCACGTTGAAAGAATAAATAGCTGGGCAGCAAACAATTATGTAAGCAAGATCAATGTTATTACAACGCCTGGTAACAGAGAGAATCGTGTAGTCATGCTTGCAAATCTCTGCTCGAGATAAGGAACCTGAAGGAGAAAATGAATACAGTAGACTCATTAAGAATGGTTGTGTCCAGGTTGACAGGACGAAGCTTGTCAAGAGGGGCCTTGCCCGAACAGTGTCCGTCGTCTTATAGACACGCTAACAGACGGAAGTGGTCTTTTCTATACCTTGATGAAGCGTTATGCACCTTTTTAAGTTCGAATACGTTTCTAAGTTGGTATTAGTTTCCAGATTGCACAGGTGACAAACCTTCTTTGCAAATTGTAATTGTTCTGGTGTTATTAAGAAATGTGTTTAAGACATCTTTCCAGTTCAGTTATGAGATCATATAATATCTCTCAGGTGACCATCTCTTCTTTCTTCTGTCATAAAATTTAACACATAATTCCAGATAATCTGACATCTTGCACATAATATCATCAGAAACGTGTATTGTATTCTTCTGATACTTTAATAATATCACAGACTCATGAGTCCTTTAGAAAATACATCACTTATTGCTGCTGTACGGTGTGGCTGGGGGATGGGTGGTTGGAGGTGTGGGTGGGGAGAGGATGTGAGAGTTAGGATGTGTATGTGGGTGGGCGTGGAATGTGTGGGTTGGTGGGGGATGTTTGTGGGTGGCGAGTGTGTTTTGGTTGGGTGAACAGGTGAGGGCAGTGTGTATGGGTGGGGGATGTTCGGGAGGGGGATGGGTCGGTTGGTGGGGTATGTATGTGTCCCTGGGTGTGTGTGTATGTGTGTGTGTGTGGGTCGATGGAGTGGGTGTGTGTGGGTGGGGTGAACGAACGAACGAACGAACAAACTTTATTTTAAAAAGGTAATAAATTGGGCACGCAGGCCCGTCTTACATTCGGCCCTTTCAATCACTCATCTTTCATTCATCAAATGTGCATGTTACATTAACATAGTGAAAAAAACATTGTCAAATGGATTTTGTAAGCATAAACAATGCATATTACGCATTAAACATTCACATGAGAAAAAAAAAAAAAAACATTGTCAAATGAAAGTTGTAAACATAAACAGTGCATATTGCAATGTTGTGAGACACATCCCTCATCCACCCTCACTTCCCGCAGCCACCAACACATCCCCCACCCACCAAACCTCCCCCACCCACCCACACATACCTCCACGCACTCACACAGACCCTGGCAAACATACATGCCACCACCCACCCACTGATCGCCCACCCACACACATTTCCCCACCCACACACATTTCCCCACTCACACACATATCCTCACACGCCAAGAAGAAGAAGAAGGGTGATGTATGGGTAGGTGGGAGATGGGTCTCATAACATGGTAATTTGCCTTGTTTATGTTCACAACATTCATTTCACAATGTTTATTTTTCTTCCTATGTAAATGTATAATGCTCTTGATGAACGAAAGACGAGTGATTGGAAGGGCCGAATGTAAGACGGGCCTGCGTGCCCAATTTGTGACCATTTTAAAATAATGTTGATTTGATATATGATTTGTACATAATATTGTTACATAATTTAATAAACACCTTTCTGAATCCAACTACCGACAATACTGTATGAATGTCCTTGCCCTTGAAATAACTGTACACAACTGAAACACGTGATCACGGCGTTTACCCAGCATGCACTAACTAATCGCCCAGGTCTACCTAGGAGAAACAGACGCCTGGTACTGTGGACACAACTGACTGGCAAAGAACAGTTGCAGGATTGTAAACAGTTGAGTTAAGTTGAGCTAAGAACTGGCATCATTGCACTCAAGACATTCCCATACCCGCTACGTCCCCTCTTTCCACAGCCAGCGCAGAGTTACACTGCTAAAAATCTGATTGAAAATTCTCCTGGTCTTCCCTCTCTGTTTTGAGATGCTACCATAACCCCTGCCAATCCCCCACAGTCTCATCCTTTCCACATACGGGTTCTCAATCTTCCCCCACCCCCTCACCTTCACCACCTGGTTCCACAGGTGCACAGCCACCTCCCCCTTGTCCATAACTAATCTACCACCAAGAGATTCATTCCCTGTCAGCATATCAGCCTGTTCACCCCCCACCTCCCACCCCCACAACCTCGCTTAGTAAGGCGGAGAAAGGAATGCTTTGTTTGGAATGGCTCACCTTGCTCCAGAGGTCACAGATTCTAACCAGAACATGACCTAGAGGTGTTGTTTAGTAAAAACGTATCTGATCTGCCAGGCAAAATACGTAATGTTAAACTGTATATATTACAGAAATTTGACTTAAAAACAGCTACAGGTAAACACATATCGGATGCATACCAACAAAGCAATTATATCTTTATATATTTTGTAGTACGCAATAACATCGGATGGATGATGTATTTTCATCTGGCCAAGAGTTATGAAGAAGATGTGGTAGTTACTGGTATGTCATCCACTACAGACAGTGAAAAGACAGAGATTGTAACTAACTCCTCCTTAAATTGCATGCCCTCTCAGGACGTCGCAATCATTTCCAGCTCCCCCTATTGGCTGTTTGTCCGTTTACTAGGCAGGCTTAGCGTGCAGTAGTTTTCCATTCCTTTCTGAACGGGAGGTCAAAATTTAAGTCCAACTGACCGACGTTTAGAAGAAAGCCACTATGTCGCCGCCAGAAGATAAAACTTTAAGCGTGTTAAGCCGACACCATGTACACAGAATGTACTTACCACCCCCCCCCCCCCTTTTTTTTTTCACAATTTCAAAAGAGTAGGTCAGTGGGCCCTCAGTATTTATAATGTTTAGACTATAATTTTGGAAAAATCTGGCATTTTGAATGTTGATCACCAATGGCACAGTGCCCTAGGGAGCTTCCAGTTGTGTGTAGTTCAGTGTGTAGGCGTCAAAGGAAGGATGCGTTTAATACTATTCAAGGTCACAGTTGGTTCTGGGTATCCAAAGACGGGGACGTTAAAGAAACCGAACCAGTTACGTGTCCTGTATCAGTCCGACTCAGACTGTCAGCGTCTGTAATCCGATAAATACGAATACGACAAGCGAGTGCAGGCAGCCGCAGCAAGGGCATTGGGTGTCACGGGAGGGAACTCTACAGAAGTCCCTCTCGTTGAACGATATATGGCGCTTGCGCCGCTGAGAATAAGCTTCCTGGTCACATCACTTTACGATCTCCTGCCATCAGCTGTTAACCAGGTCAGACGGGGTTTATCCGAAGACCCACCATGTTCCCTGTGTAGCAACATGCATACCAACAGGCCGCAGACCGTGCAACACGTACTGTCCTTATGCAGAGTGGCCCTTGGGCAAGGCCGATTCAGTGGCGCCATAACAAGGTTCTCACTGAACTGGCAGCCATAGTAGATGTAGCAAGGCTCCAGGAAAACTAGGGGACTGTTGTCAAAGCCGGGTGGATACGCTTCATAAAAGCTGGACAAAAGCCGAACACCAGAGTCCACTGCCCCGACAGCCTGGCATCCATCCTCGGAGGCACTGAAGACTGGCAGCTGACAGTAGACCTGAAGGGCCGTGGCAAATACCCTGTGAAATCATTAAGGTTCAGTGGCGACCAGACATTGCAGTGAGCTCTCCGTCGACTCAATAGTTAGTAAGTACTAATATAGCTGACTGTTCCTTCAAGAGTTGAGGAGCAGCACACTTATAAGATGGAGAGATACAGCGATATGGTAGCAAGCCTAAAGACAGGAAAGATATACCGCCATGCTATTCGCCGATGCGCCTATAGGTGCAACAGGCCTTATTATTAGCTCTGCATACACCACGGTGAAATAACTCGGTGTAAAGGGACAAGCAAGAACCCGGGTACGTAAAAGACTAGGCGAGGCAGTGGAGAAGGCCTCGAGCTGGCTATGGAGCAAGCGTAATGCGGGGTGGGACAATGATACACTGTAAATGGTTCAACTTCGCCTACAATGTCAGTGACCGTCTCTCAAGAAGAACAACCTCAACACACATCTCTCCAGAAGATTACAACCTCAAGAGATAAGGGAAATATCTAAATAAATACGCACGACAGGAGAAAGACGTCCAGGAGTTATTACCTGCACGGGCCCGCCCCCCCCCCCCCCCGAGAATGTAAAGAAGGTAAAGGGGACGAAACATTCAGCGTGGCGAGGAAGAGAGTGGGAACCGCTTCTGATGATCATAAGCCACATATCGTACTTGCTCCGCGGCGTTTTTATCACTGTGAAAGAAATGACTTCTTTATGGCAGTGAAGCCTGGACAACTTACTCACACCAAAAGAAACGTTTAAACAGCTTTCATATGCGGTGTCTGCGAAGAATTCTTGGTATTAAGTGGCAAGACAAAATCATAAATACTGAAGTATTGGAAAGATCAGGTTGTGTGACGGTTTATTCCATGCTCAGTCTTCGTAGACTTAGATGGATAGGACATCTTAGGACAGTGGTTCTCAACCTTTTTTGGCCCGTGCCCCCCTTCACCATATTTTCAGAATGTCATTTCCACCTTCCTATCAAAAATGTGTCCTGTGCCCCCCTTCACCGTATTTTCAGAACGTCATCCCCCCCCCCCCCCCACCCTTTTCATATTTCCTATCTAAAATCCCCCACCCCTATACAGTATACGTAAAAATGTTAGGTAAATTTAATAGCACATACTAAAATAAGTCTAGACATCCACATAAAACATGATTTGTGGGTCTACTGACTTTATAAAATGAATTTTAGAAGTATGAGACATACTTAACAGTAAAGAATGAAGGGAAAAACAATATCAAGTAATCGGTTCTTGTATTAACGCGATCTTGAAATGGTCTTCATCCCCCCCCCCCCCCAACTGGAAACCCTAAAATTCCCCCTTGGGGGGAAATTCCCCACCGGTTGAGAACCGCTGTCTTAGGAGGATGGATGATGGTAGAATACCAAAGGACATCTTATTTGGTGAATTACAGATGGGTAAGAGATCTGCAGGGTCGGCCTCTACTACGATACAAAGATGTGTGTAAGCGGGACATGATTGATACAGGCATTGATAATTCACATTGGGAGCAAGTCACCGCTGACCGTGTTGCTTGGAGGGCAAACATCAGAAATGGAATAAAGACAAAGGAAACATTTATTGCAGATAAGTTACACACTGAGCGTGTGAGACGTAAGATGGTGCAAGATGGTGGAAATAACCACGTATTCACATGCACCCACTGTGAACGAACATTTGCAGCGCGAATTGCCCTTACCAGTCACATTTGCTACCGCCATGTGTAAACGTTATTATGCCTTTTTGAAGCACAAACTATCGTCTGTCAAGACGGCAAGGTGCCAATGATGATGATGATGATGATGATGATGATGATGATGATGGTGATGATGATGATGATGATGATGATGATGATGATGATGATGATGATGATGATGATGATGATGATGATGAAAGAAATGACCAGTTTTCAATCATAGAATGCATGTTAGATGAAATGACTACAGTTTGATCAATAAATTCAAACAAATAGTGTTTCTCATTAACTGTGAAATCAATCAGTAAGAGTTGACTTGAGCGATATACCACATGGATATAACACTGAAGATGAAATTACATCTGAGGTGTTTTCAAAGTAATAAACACATGATGAAGGTCAGCATGGCCGAGTGGATAACAGCGCTCGTTCTTGAACATCCGGTCTCCTGATGCCGAGGTAGCGGGTTCAACCCTACACCGGTCAACTGGATTAACATGTTGACTTCTCGTCCTTGATTTGGGAACGTGAAATACAAGTACTTCAGAATTTGGAGTGGAGTCGTTTGATGGTGAATAGCCCTCTGCCTTGACAGTCTAAATGGGAGGCACGCTAAACAAATCCAAACCAGAATGTATAAATTCGCAAGAGTGGGAGTGAATGTGAAACCGACAAGGTCCGGCAGTCAGCTTTATACGTTTACCAGGAGGGGGCTGCGTGGTCTCGATGTATGGTGTCCGCCTCGAGTGCTGGAGGTCCCGGATTCAAGCCCCGGTGAGGACCGGGATTTATTTCACGTGGACTTCTAGCAATTTTCTCCCGGTCTCTGGGTAGTGGGATCTGACGCCCGTGTGTATTGTTGCGGACGTAAAAAATCCCTTGGCAGTTAAAAATCGAAAAAGAGTAGCCTAACGGCGCTGCCCGGGCAAAATTTCGAGTTAAAAATCTACCCAAAGTATTTCAGGATCCTCGCCGGTGCTACTGAGTTCTTGCACTGAGCTGAGCTTCTCCAGACTTAGATTTGAGTTAGGAGGAGAACGGAGCACTTATGGGTTACACCCGTGTGCCGAGGTGTTGATCCATCGACTAAACTAAACTTTGTTGACATAGAATCTAAATCACACCGTGTGGCTCTCCGCCATGCTTTTCATTAGACCAGGGGTGCCAAACTCAATCGCTCAGCTGGCCAAAACTCAAATCACACGTAATGTTGAGGGCCGGACAGGATAAACATTCAATAAGCCGAAAATTAAACCGTTTAAAACATTAATATAAATTAAACCAGAAAAATGTTTTAATAATAAAACATCATTGGTATATACTTTTCACTCTTATGTCAGTTTGCCAGAGCACGATGTTTGGCATCTTTTCTTGGCTACAAGTTCGTTTATGCTGAGAGTAATGTTTTGTGTCATTGAGATTCTCATGATCGACTGCAGGTGTTCATCAGTGAGACGAGATGTTTTGTTAATCTTCATCACAGAAACCAGCAGCACACACAGATATGTGCTACCAAACATGCTCAAGCTTCGAGCCGCATGTAGATGAAGCTGGGGCATCTTTTCATGAATGAAACGAGTGAACTATGCAGGCTCCACAGTGTCGTACTTTGCTTTTAGTGTCCCATTACACTGCAGCTCTGTTAAGTCCATCTGCAAATTTACAGATGCAGTTTCCACAGCTATGGAAAATAGATTACGAAACAGCTAGAAATCACTTTTCTGTGCTTCAAATTCACTAAAGCTCCGTGCGAACACGGCGCGAAGTAAGTTAAGTTTTTCAGCAAATTGTGCATTGGGAAACACTATAGCATTGGCTTGGATTAACATTGCCTGGCAACAAGAAAAGTGAGACAGGTTGCATTGGTGCATTTGTGTCTCCCATAAGCGCAGTTTTACTTGAAATGCCTTCACTGAATCATGCATATCAGTGATAATGTGATCCCGTCCCTGGAGCTGCAAGTTCAAGTCGTTGAGACGAGTGGTTATATCAGACAGAAACGCCAACTCACATTTCCACTTTTTATCACGAAAAACTGTGGAATCTTTTCCTTTATTGTCCATGAATTGACAGATTACCTCGATCAGCTGGAAAATTCTACTGAGAACTTTTCTGCGACTTAGCCACCGCACCTGTGTAAAATAAGGCATTTCTCTGAACGCCGAAAAAATTTCCTGCCAAAAAGACTGAAATTGGCGGTGATTTAAACCTTTGGCTCTGATAAAGTTGACGGTTTGTGTTACAATGCTCATTACATCTTCCATGTTGAGGACTTTATCACACAGCGATCCTTGGTGTATGATGCAATGATATGCTATCAATTCACCAGTACAGTTCTCCTGCATCTTTAACTGCATCCTTCCAAATAGTCCACTGTTTTGCCACACATCGCCTGTGCTCCATCTATTGTCAGTCCAGCGAGTTTGTTCCAAGGTTCGTGTTGGTTAAACTTTGACATACGTTGTCAAAAATGTCTTTTCCTGTCACTGTCCCATGCATGGATTTCATGTCCAATATTTCTTCTGTAACATTCAAACTGGAGTCTACTCAATGGATGAAGATGGCGAGCTGCGCAGTGTCAGTCGTGTCATTACTTTCACCGATAGCAAGGGAGAATGCAACAAAGTCTTTGCCTTTTTCGATCAGCTGTGTTTTCACATCAGTGGCCATCTCACAAACCCGATCAAAAACCACATTTCTGCTAAAGCTTACCACTGCAAACATCTGCTTTTTGTCTGAACACAAGACGTCACACACTTTCATCATGCACCGCTTCAGAAACTCTCCTTCTGTAAATGGTCGGCCTGATTTTGCGATTTCCTCTGACACAATAAAACTTGCTTTGACTGCAGCGTAAGTTTGTGATGTTGCTTTGGTGAAAAGCATCTGCTGTGATGTTAGATGCTCTAAATTATTCTACATTCTGTAGCTTCTGCTCTGCATTCCGGCTGTTTAACTTGTTTTGATGTTTAGTCTCGTAGTGCCGTCTCAGATTATATTCTTTAATCACAGCCACATTATCTCCATAAATTAGACACACAGGTGTACCGCCAACATCATAAACATATATTCAGCCTCCCAGCGGATTTGAAAGGCTCTGCTTTCATAATCAACTTTTAGTTTTTGGCCATTTTAAAGGCCAGCTTAGATTTTGAAAGCTTGTGAATCTACCGACAGACGCTTGATTGATATCAGGTTAGCCGTAGTGGGAAAAGGTGATGTAATATCCGGGCATTACACTACATTCATGTTTTATGCGCCAATCTAAAAAGAGCATCTGAACGTTGCTAGGTAACTATAACGACGAACACTAACTCACTACACAACTTTTATTTTCGCTTATTCTGATCGAAGCGAGAACGCTGTCAGGTAGCCTATCATTCGGAATGCTGCTAAATAAGCTTGCTTGCTTGCTTTAAAAACAATAATTCTAAATTTGGCCACGTTCAATCTGCTTCTTTCAGCTGTGGTTTTTGTTGAGGTCCGTGGTTTATGTGGGTTTATTCGCCTTGATTCTCGTCTTATGCGCTCTTACGAGTTGGTCCTGACCCGGACTGGTTTTATCGGCATTTGTGTCTGTGACGTCAGCTGGGGGGGGGGGGGGGCGACTGTCTTTTGTGCCCGTCTCCTCTGGTGCTGTCTTTTGTTAGTGAAGGCTGTTAGTTCGTCTGGATTGACTGGTTGCAGTACTTAAAATGACTTCTCATTTGGTATTTTTGCCTCCTTTTTTGTATATTTTATGTAGGAGCTTTTCGATGTTTTCATTTCCCTATTAGCGCCTTTTTTCACTTTCGATTATGAGTTTCTGTTGCCTTTCGATTTCTTCCTCTGCGGTCAGCCATGGGATCATCTCTCTGTCTTCTATATAGTACTCTTAACCGGGTCCGTCCTCAGGTTCATAGTGTATATCTGGGTATTCAACAGGCTCCTGGGTTTCTTTGGCTTCTTCTGTTCTTTTTCTTCCTAGCGCCTTTTGAATTCCTGGCGCCTGCGTTCTTCCAATTTTATCGATTCTAGGCACTCCTCCATGCTGAGTCTGGGTGGGTATTCTTTGCCGCTTTCAGATATCTGGTGAGACAATGTTTCCCTCTTGGATGTCTGTGGCGTCGTGGTTGGGCTGTTCGCCTTAGCTTGCGGCCCCGGCTCGGTACTTTTCTGGGTTTCATCTCGCGGCTTGTCTGCGTTCTCTTGCATAGCTTCTGTTGGTTTGTTTCGGATTACTTCCATTTCAGCTTTCAGTAGCTCTCTCTCCGCTTTAATGGTGCTTAGCATTTCTTCGTTTTACTTCATCATCTCGGCCATATATTCCACTTCTTTCTTGATGTTTTGCTGGATCTCCTTTATTTCAGCCAGAAGTTCTTCGTTGTCGCTGGTCGGAGTTGGCGTCTCCAGTGCTTTGACTTGTTTCTTCAACTCGTTTATATGTTTTTGCAGTTGATCTCTTTCAGCTTGTGATATACCCGTGGCTGTCTCGCCCCTCCGCATTGCTTCCTTGAATGGTGTCTTTGTGGTAATGGCGAGAGTTAAGACGTCTCTGTGTCTTTGGAGGTACGGACAGCCCAAGTATCTTGCTCCATGCTTGCCCAGGCAGTTAGCGCATATTGTTGTGTTGTTGGGTGCTCGGAACTCCGTGTTCAGCTTGGCCAGCGGACACTCCTTGAAGGCGTGGTGATCGGCGCAGTACCAGCAAATTTCCTTCTTACTGCGACATGTTGCTCTCCTGTGGCCGGCCCTCTGGCATCTGGAACATTGACTGACGCTTGGGATGAATCTGTCTGGCTGTTGTATTTTCTTGATTGAAACTGTGTTCGGCATCTCGCTGTCCTCTGTCGTCACCACCGCCAAGGTTGTAGGAATCTTGGAGTAGGTGAGGAGTCGCTCGCCTTCAAAATTCGTATGTGGAGATTCTCTTCTCGAAGCTGCTTCAGGATTTCTTCGTCTGATAGCTCCACTTGGATACGCTTGACAACCCACTTGCTTGTCGGTGAGTCGGTATTTCCAACTCTGGTGTCTTTCTCCTCCCTCTGCTTCTCAGTAGGTTTCGCTCTTGTTTGTGGTGGGTTGTCGTCGTCCTTCCTCGTAGTAGCTTCGTTAGAGGTTGCTTGAGGTTCTTGTTGTTTGCTGCAGCTCGCAGGTAGATTGTCTCCGCTCGTCTTCTTGTCGACACCCACGTGTCATTTGGTGTTCTTGCCACGTGCCTTTTCGCCCCATATCAGGCTTCTTGACTTGTTCACGTGACTTGTCTTGTTAGCGCTCGTAGCTGGGAATGGCTACTTAGGAAATTCGATTTGCACATTATATTGTGAGCATAAAAAATATTTTTGCATAAAATTCTCTCTTGGGCCGAATGTATTTGCAAGTCGGTTGAGACCTCTCGGGCCTGATATGTTTGTATGGCCGACCGGATGTGGCCCACGGTCCTTGAGTTTGACACATGTGCATTAGACGAATCACCTCATTTATAAAAGCTTTTGGTGAGCTGTACAGACCCGGAGGACACTAGTGCCGATGGTTTTCCATGAGATGGCATTATTTAATCCACACTTTATGCTCTAGGACATTGCTTAGTTAGTTGGGAAACTGAATTCCGGCCAGACCCACTTCGTACTACTGCTGGCTCAACTTAATAGTCCGCTCGGTAATGTCACGTAGAAACTCATAATTTATGGTTCGGTAACAGGTAACCCACACAAGTTTATTTGCTCTTTAAGACGACATATCCGACTTCTGCAGGTGTTTGTTGACCGCGTTAACCGTCCCGGGCGCATTGAAGGACATTCCACTCTCACTCGGACGATTTTGCGTTGTTCAAGTTTATTTGCGCCCTTATGCCGACACATCCGACGTCTGCGGGTGTTTATTGACCGGGTTAGCCTCCCGGGTGTTTCGAAGGACTTTCTACTCTCACTGATGTGGTGCCGTCTACATCCCAACTGGTCAAGTTGGAACGGCAGAAGACATCACGATCAACCATCAACGGAAGGCAGGGGCAGACAATGGACATTAACCGCCGTCCAAGGAGACTTCCATAATTGCAGAGCCGACACATATCGCACTGGTACTGGGCTCACCCAATGAATCGCCACGTCCTGCACATGGCTGCTTCACTAACTTCCATCTATTAGGCATTTCGTTCGCCACAGGCTGCTCCCCACGCAAACCAGAAGGTAAGAATGCAAACGACATCCACTCTGCGAGCTAACGGCACAGACTTTCCACGAAATGGGTTTGCCAGCCAAGCAATATTCCAATTCGGTCTTTTGGGTCGCTTTCTCGACTCTTACTGTTTTGATGTCATCCTTATCCAAGCTGGTGTACTCAGAACAGCCAAAGGCATCCAGGTCAGCCCAAAGGGAAGGCAGGGGCAGACCATGGTCATTCCCCGCCATCAAAGGAGGCTTCAATAATTGCAGGGCCGACACACAGCGCACTGGTACTGGGCTCACACAAGGAATTGTCACGTCCTGCACATGTCTGCTTAGCCTCACTTCCGTATATTGAGCCTCCCGTTCACCTCAGGATGCTCATCCGAAGACCAGGATGGACCTGTATGTAGATGACGTAAACACAACAAGCTTTCGCTTCGGACTTCCACATAATTGATTCACTAGCCAAGCAATTCCACTTTGTGTAATTGAAACGTTTTTCCACCTTTGGTAATTCTCACAAGGTAGACTGCAATGCTGTCGGCTCAGCATCTCACAGCCAATCCCTCCCATCCGGGGGAAATTGACTTAGAGGCGTTCAGCCACATCCCTCAGCTGAGAGCCGTAGAGACGTTTTTCCACCTTTGATAACGCTCACTCAAAGTGCCCCTGGGATGCTTTTTTCCACCTTTGGTACAGCTCACAATGTGGGTTGCAGATGCTGCCGGCTAAGCATCTCACTTTCATACTTCTGGGTGATCGTAACGGACAGGCCCTCGCAATCCTGGGAATACTGACTTAGAGACTTTCAGCGATATTCCTCAGCTGAGAGCCATAGAACAAGTTTCTGGACCAAGAATGTAGTGGGACCTTGCAAATGATTCGGATGTTAAATGCAATGAATTTTCTAGCCAAGGTATAATCCATTTCGCTTTTATTTACCACTGGAGTTGATAGTCGGCATCGTTTATGGTCAGAACTACGACAGTATCTGATCGTCTTCGTGCTTGATTAATGAAAACATTCTTGACAAATGTTTTCACAGTAGCTCGTCTTACTGCGATTCAAGAATTTCACCTCTAACGCTGCAATACGAATGATCCCGTTTCTGTCTGTTAATCATTACCTCCGTGAGAAACGGCTAGCACGTTCAAGCTAAAAGGGTTTAAAGTGTACGCATTCCAATTACAGTTCCTCGATAGAGTTCCGTATTGTTATATTTCGTCACGACCTCCCCTTGTCGGGAGTGGGTAAGTTGCGTGCCTACTGCCTTCCTTGGAAGTGGTAGCCGTTTCTCACGCTCCCTCTCCGGAATTGAACCCTGATTCCCCAGGCATGTCACGTACCATCGACACTTGATAGGACAGACATTTGAACGCTCTTTGATATCTTTACTTGAAACTATTTATAACTTTAACAAGCTAATATGTTGTGTATTGACTGTAATATGCATCTCCAGTTATTAGATACACAACCAAACCTATTCAACACCAGCAGTTAAAGAACCTGCCCCTCTGTACGACAAATCCAATTGCATTTACCAATTCACATGCATGTGCCAATCTACCTACATCGGCGGAACAGAGCGGCAGTTGAACAACAGAGTAGTTGAACGCATACCTAACTGGACTGACAAGATTCTACACACAATCGATGGTAGCCTAGAAAGAGCGACATACCACAAAAATTCCCGCTTCGTCTGTTCCACGGCACGTGTTGGAAAGCGGCCATGCGATTGGTAGAAACAGTGCCTTTCGTGTGTTGATTAATACACAAAATAGTCGAATGTTAAAGTTTGCAGAAGCCATAATGATTAATCTACATAGGTCAGTTGTATACAAACAGAAAGACATGATAGTCAGTTTGAAATTACTGTGGTAGACAACTGACATTACTGTGCGAATATGTAGATACTTCAGCTTGAAAGATTTATCTAGTTATTTTAATTTATATTGTGTGAATTCTGCAGTATTTACCCGAAGAGATGCAGCGATGAATCCATCCATCCATCATGTGCCATGTCGATAAGTGTGGGTGGTCATGTTTTGCCATCTCACTCAATCACCAGAGACGTGGATCAGCACCATGTTCCTATATCGACCATGCGACGTGGCTAAGCCATCAGGTAGTTACTTCTCGGTCTTCCCTTTGGTATCCTCCCTTCGATCTTGCCAGTTGTCACCAAGTTCTCCAATTCATTTCTTCTCATAAAATGCCCAACAAATTTTGACTGTCTACGTCTAATGTTTCTAATCAGTTTACGATCTTCATTTGTTTCTTGAAGGACTTGTTCATTGGTTTATCTGTGTGTCCATGGTATTCTTGCATATTCTTCAGAAACCACATTTCCACAGCCATCAGATGTTTTTCAGCTTGACTGCTTATTGTCCAAGCTTCACATCCATACAAAAGTATAGATTCTATGTAGCACTTCAACACTCTTTTTCTCATTTCAATTGATATCATTTTATTGGTCAGTATGTTTTTCATCTTGAAAAAGGCTACCTTCGCAATAGAAATTCTTGTTCTAATCTCTTCAAGGCATCTCCCATCAGATGTTATGACTGTGCCGAGATAACTGTATCGATTCACTTGCTTAAGAATATGCCCATTTACTCGCATATCACATTGTGCTATTTCCTTCTTCCCAATGACGATCATACTCCGTGTCTTATTAATATTCAGTTTTAATCATAGTTCCGGCTTCCTGGCCTAGAGGTTAGCGACTTTTCTCTGTAATCTCGTATACTCTCGTAGGTAACGTGACGACGGTGAGAATCAGCAGTGATTCGAATCGCGTCGGTAACTAACGGGGTATTGAGCTGGTCGCTCAGAAAGCAATGGCAAACTACTGAGCATAATCTTGCCAAGAAATCAACAATCAGCTGAAAGATGTTGACAGCAATGTCCTGTAAAAGATATGCAAACCCAAAAAAACCCTAGTTGTTCACTGTGTGCAACAACCGTATCTACTAAATCTTGCAGGTCCTGTTCATTGTCTGCAATCAAGATAACATTACTAACTACTAAAAGTATGTGTGCCTGTCGTTCAGAAAGCAATGGCTAAGTAATGTAAGTCACATTGCCAAGACATCACAAACAGCCAAAAAATGCTGGAGTTGACTGCAACGTCCTAAAAAGGATATGCAACTAACTTTAAAATATAAAACATCCTCGTATCTTTAACTTACCGGAAGTAGACACTGTGATCTGCAAATGCGAGCAGTTTCCGCTTCCTTTCTCATTTGTAACCTCTAAACCAAATGTGTACGTGGTTGTCTCCGACAGCCCAGTTACAGCATAGACACTACTAGCTTCTTGACCTTCCACAGTCCCTAACATCGTGAAGCCTGGTGAAGCCGTGTCATTAGGAGAGTCAATACGCATGACCGTGAAGTTTTGACTGAGCCCTCCATCAAATCCAGGTGTCCAGGAAAGCGTCACAGAATTTGCGTCAGCCTTTACGATAGTAAAATTTGTAGGGCACATGGGAGGACCTGATGCAGAGAACATAATATAAATATTCATAAGTAAAGATATAAGCAAAGATATCATAAATAATGATACCTTAAGTAAAGTCAAAATAAGTGAATATATCATAAGTAAAGATATAAATAAATATATCACAATTAAAGATAGCATTCATTGGCACCTTTCCGTCTTGACAGACGATAGTTTGGTACACTGTGCTTCAAAAAGGCTTAATAACTACGACCCATAGTGGTGGCGAGTGTGGCTCGTAAGGCCAATTCTTGCTGAAAATGTTTGCCTACAATAGATGCATGTGAAAACATGGTTATTTCCACCATTGTGCACCATCTTACGTCTCTCACGCTCTGTGTGTGCTTTATCTGCAATCATTTTTTCCTTCGTCTTTATTCCATTTCTGATAGTTGCCCTCCATGCAACACGTTCAGCGGCGACTTGCTGCCAATGTGCATTATCAATGGCTGTATCAATCACGTCCCGCTTACACACATCTTTGTATCGTAGTAGAGGCCGACCCTGAGATCTCCTACCCGTCTGTAATTCACCAAAAAAGATGTCCTGTGGTATTCTACCACCATCCATCCTCCTAACATGTCCTATTGTCACGAAATGACAGGGAGTCATCGACCCTAATGATCAAAGGCCAGAGATCGTCGATATAGACCGCTACAACTTGTTTGTTGTGAGAACGGGTCCCAAGATCAAACACGCTACAACCCTTTGAATACGGAAAACGGGTTCCCGATCAAACACGATCCAATACGGGAACGTATGTCCCGTGATCCAGGGAAACTCGTCGATATCAAGGGAGAATCATCGATATCCACGGAAGATCGTTTATATCAAAGGAGATTGTCGGCATGTTTTTGTACGAGGATCAAAAGACGAGAGTAGAGCAGGGGCTACAGGGTAGGGGGAAAACCCGTGACGTCATACAGGCATCATTCGAAGCTATATGAATATCAAGTTTTAAATTCAGTGTGCTCACGAGTTTTAATACCGGGAGGAAGTGTTTACCAATTCTTGGTCCAATTAAGAAAAGGAATTACAATGTTTCATATTGTTTAAAGGCAACGGACATATGTACAGGATGTGCTTGTGTATTTTCAATTCAGGACGAGAATAGTTGTTACAATGTAGTAGTGATGTAGATTAGAACTCGAGCATAGTGAACTTGCGTGTGTGACCGTAGTATAGAGTTTCGGCAGCAATAGGCAGAGGCGTGACTTAGGCTGTTTCGAGTGATGGGTCATTGCTCTCGGTAGGGTAAGAACAATGACATGGGAAGATAGTCTGCTAGATGAGGAAAAGGATAGGTCGATGCTAGGATTCTGGTAGAGGTTTCTACTGGGGTTTCTGTGCTTTTCCTTTAGCTTTTCTTTCTTTTACCTCGTCTAGGGTAATGTGAAGACCTCCTCTGTCTTACGCCAGAGTTTAGTTCTAGGCTGATATAGCTGTTACAGTCTGAATACGGCCTTAAGCCTAAACTCACATATACTGAGTCTGAGTCGGGTTGATATCACCGGGTGTTATCTCTTCGACAGGTTCCATCCACTTTAAAGTGCAAGTACCTAACAATCTGAGAAGAAGAAAATGGCAATACGCTGGTGCAGTGCTAACAGATATCAAGCTTTGAACCCTGTTTATCCAAGAAGGTCAGACAATTCCTGAGCTTAAGTGATCATACGAAATGAGTCAATAGAAGAGAGACTGATAAAAGAAAGTATTCCAAACAACCAGGGAATTATTAACAATATATTTACCCTGGGAGGTATAGAAAGGGAAAGACTATAACTCCCGAAAATTTTCCCTGCTTGCAGCGGCATTTCGTTGATTAACAGACAGTGGTGTGTAGGCGATATATATTTTGTTGGACAGTGTTTGTATTCTTTCATACATGGACTATAGTAAATACCGGATTATCGTCTGTGAAGAAATAAAAGACACTAACTAACATTATCAATCAGTGGTGATCAGACATTCAAACGTTCCAGGATATACTTGAAGAACTTCACAATCGGTCTGAGAGACACCTCATCTGGTGAGCTCCTTCCAGTTCTGTGCTATTGTGAAATCGTATGGCTGTATCATGATGAGGGGTGTGAAGCTGATCCTAGACTGAATAAACCTGTCTCACATTCACGATAGACTACACCACATATCTCCACACACATACATCGCCCATACAAATGACATTTTTTCTGCATTAAATGTTTTATCATTTTGTTCGAAGCCAGTGTTAGTGTGGTTATGTTCTGGAGGAATATAAAGAGGGGTATTGTCTGGTGGTAAGAGAGAGAGAGAGAGAGAGAGAGAGAGAGAGAGAGAGAGAGAGAGAGAGAGAGAGAGAGAGAGAGAGAGAGAGAGAGAGAGGAGAGAGAGAGAGAGAGAGAGAGAGAGAGAGAGAGAGAGATAAGAAGACTTAAAAGGGGAGTGTGTAGAGAAAAGTCCGGCAGAAGACCAACACTGAGAAAAGGGAATTTAAAAGGTGTGCTTTTTGATTCTACTTTCCCCCCAGGGACGACAGGTGACACCTATCCATCTAAGTCTACGAAGACTGAGCATGGAATACACCATCACACAACCTAATCTTTCCAATACTTCAGTATTTGTGATTTTGTCTTGCCAAGTATTCTTCGCAGACACCGCATATGAAAGCTGTTTAAACGTTTCTCTTGGCGTGAGTAAGTTGTCCAGGTTTCACTGTCATAAAGAAGAGTACTAAGGACACAGGCTTGGAAGACGAGGACTTTTGTTTTGGCAGTAAGCTTCCTGTTCTCCCAGACTCTTTTTGCTAACATGTTCATTGTTGTTGCTGCCTTGCCAATCCTGATGTTGATTTCCTGATCGAGGGATAATCTGCTATTTACCTTTGATCCTAGATATGTAAAATGGTCTACTATCTCCAGTTCGGCGTCGTCAAAAAAGATTGATGTTACACCGGGCGCACCTTGTGACATAATCTGTGTCTTCTTTTTGTTAATTGTTAAACCAAATTCAGAACAAGCATTGGAGAATGCAGATGTTGTAATTCTTCCTCAGAGAGGGTCGTAATCGCAGCATCATCCGCAAAAACCAACTCTCTGATTAGTACCCTCCTAATTTTGGCCTTGGCCTTCAATCTCTGAGCATTATAGAGGCCACCATCTGAGCGTGAGTGAATGTATATACCGGCATCCTGATCATGAAAGGCATATTTCAGTAGAAGTGTAAAGTATATCCCAAAGAGGGTGGGGGATAGTACACAACCTTGCTTAACTCCACTCTTGATTTCAAACTCTTCTGAAGTTGAGCCATCAAACTTTATTATACCCTTCATGCCTGTGTGGAACGATTCCACAATGGACAGAAGAGTTGGTGGGCAGCCAATCTTCTTTAGTGCTTTGAACAGACCCTCACGACTGACCAAATCGAATGCCTTTGTGAGGTCGATGAAGGCAATAAACAGTGGCTGATTTTGTTCTCGGCATGTTTCTTGCATTTGTCACAATGAGAATATCGTATCAATGGTAGACCGGTTCTGACGGAAGCCGCACTGTGATTCGGGGTAGACTTGATCTCCTAGGACTTGAAGTCTGCGCAGAACAATTCTGGCATATACTTTCCCAACAATACACAAAAGTGAGATACCCCTATAGTTGTTGCAGTCGCTCCGATCTCCCTTGTTCTTGTACAGTGTTATGATATTTGTATCTTTGAAATCCTGTGGGACTTGTTCTTCTCGCCAGCATAGCTCTATTAGCTGGTGGATCTGTAGAGTGAGTGTGTCTTGCCCACTCCTGATTACCTCTATTGGAATCTCATCCTTACCTGGAGCCTTGCCAGACGCAAGTTCATTTATAGCACACTTAACTTCTGTTGTGGTGAGAAGTGTGTCCAGGTGGTCAAGAGTTGGCAGGGTCTCTATGGCGTTGAGGGCATCATCCGCTAGCTTGGTCTCACTTGAGTAAAGCTCTAAATAATGCTGACCCATCTATCCATATGCTGTTTCTTATCAGTGATGATTTCTTCAGTCAAGGTTTTCAGCGGTGCACTTCTTTTTATCATTGGGCCACAGGCTTTCTTTATCCCTTCATACATGCTTCTGATGTTTCCCTTATCACTTGCGATTTGAATGGACTCACATAACTTGATCCAATAGTCATTCGCACACTGCCTGGCAGCCTTTAGCACATCCTTCCTAGCTTGCTTCAACTCACTCAGAGTGTTACGCGTTGGTCTTTCCTTGTTTCTTAAGAGAGCTATCTTCTTTTTATCAATTAAGGGCTGCAGTATCTGGCTGTTTGCCGTAAACCAGTCCTGCCTCTTATGATCCACAGTGCCGTAAACCCCTGCGGCAGTTTTATAAATAGTTTCCTTAAGTTTACTCCATTTATCATTTACTATACAATTTTCTGATGTATCAGTGAAAGCGTCTTCAAGTCGGTCGCTGTTGAAATTCAAAGCACTTTCCAGGATCGTGAGTGTTAATAATAATAATCCTAGGGCTAGATTTGTGTTTAGCTGTTTAGATTCTCTTTGGCCTCAGTCTAACCCTTGCAACAAGCAAAGAATGATCTGTATCACAGTCAGCACTGTGGTAACTTCGAGTTAATGACGTATGGTTCAGATGTTGTCTCCGTGTGACAGATAGCATAAGTAAGATAGCATAAGTAAAGATAAAATAAGTAAATATATCTTAAGTACATATATCATTAGTAAAGATATAAGTGAATATATGATAACTAACGATATCATAAATAAAGATATTTTAAGTACATATATCATAAGTAAAGATATCATGAGTAAATATTTCATAATTAAATATATCACAAGTAAATACATCATAAGTAAGGATATCATAAGTGAATATATCACAAGCAAAAATTTCATAAGTTAATATATATCACAAGTAAATATATCACAAGTGCATACATTGGTACCTAGGGTTACGAATGCCTCGGGTCACGAACACTTCAGGCTACGAACAACAACTTTCAAAATTTTATGTCTCGGGTAACGAACAGTGCCTAGTGTTACGAACGAAGGCTAGAGAGAGAGAGAGAGAGAGAGAGAGAGAGAGAGAGAGAGAGAGAGAGAGAGAGAGAGAGAGAGAGAGAGAGAGAGAGAGAGAGAGAGAGAGAGAGAGAGAGAGAGAGAGAGAGAGAGAGAGAGAGAGGCGACGAACGAACGCACGAACAAACTTTATTTTCGAAGAGTAACAAATTGGGTACGCAGGCCCGTCTTACATTCGGCCCTTCCAATCGCTCATCTTTCGTTCATCAGTACATAGTACATTCACATAGGAAAAAAAAATTGTCAAATGAATGTTGTAAGCATAAACAATGCATGTTACCATGTTATGAGACAAATCCCCCACCCACCCACCCATCTTTCTATCCGCGTGTCCTCCACACACACATCCACGACCCAACCACACACATACCCACAGGCACATACATGACCCCATCCATCCACGCATCTCCCAACCAACACATCCCAAACACAGAGAGAGAAAGAAAGAGAGAGAGAGAGAGAGAGAGAGAGAGAGAGAGAGAGAGAGAAAGAAAGAGATAGGGAGGGAGGGAGAGAGAGAGAGAAAGAGAGAGAGAGAGAGAGAGAGAGCAAGGTGTAACGTTGGAGACAAACGATCGCGTACAGTACAAACAGTACTACAGATGAGTTTGTGGATCTTCAGAATGAACAGCTAAAGACATTAAAGGAGGAGCAGTCATCCGATGATGAGGAGTCAGTGACCCTTTCAACTGCCAAGATTAAAGAAATTTGCAGCAAGTGGGCAGACATCTAAGACTTCATTGTGAACCATAATCCAAAGAAACTTGTTGCTAACAGGGCAGTAAACCTGATGAATGATATCACGATGGCCCACTTCAGAAAGATTCACCAGCAAAGGAAGCGACAAATTTCCCTTGATAGTTTCTTGGTGCAGAAAGATTCCCAGTCGGCTGCCAAGAAACAGCGACACGATACTCCTGAAACTAATGATTCAGAATAACAAAGAAAGTGGCACATTTCCCATGATCGTTTTCTTGGTAATAAAGATAGACTAACTCTCTTTTTATTTTACATTTCATTCATTTGGTTGTTTTCTTTCTCTTTATTTAATACGTGAAGTACACGTATTCTTCGAGATTTGTCAGGTAAACGATCGGATGTTAATAATCAAGAACGATACTTTCATCTTGAAACGGATTGTCTTTATGTTACTGATTTCAATGTTTCGGGTTACGAACGTTTTGGGTTACGAACCGAGTTCTGGAACGAATTAAGTTCGTAACCCATGGTACCACAGTATATCATAAGTAAAGGTATCATAAGTAAAGATATCATAAGTAAAGATATCATAAGTAAAGATATCATAAGTAAAGATATTATAAGTAAATATATCATAAGTAGAGATATAATAAGTAAAGATATTTTAAGAAACAATATCATACGTAACGATATCATAAATACATATATCATTAGTACAGATATCATAAGTAAAGATATCATAAGTTACTATATCATAAGTAAAGATATCATAAGTAAAGATATAAGTTACTATATCATAAGTATAGATATCATAAGTAAAGATATCATAAGTTACTATATCATACGTAAAGATATCATAAGTACATATATCATAAGTGCAGATATCATTCGTAAGGATATCATAAGTGCAGATATCATACGTTAAGATATCATAAGTAAAGATGTAATAAGTAAAGATGTCACAAATATAGATATCATAAATAATGATAGCATAAGTAAAGATATCATAAGTAAAAATATCATAAATAAAGATATCATAAGTTACTATATCATACGTAAAGATATCATAAGTACAGATATCATAAGTGCAGATATTATAAGTAAGGATATCAAAAGTAAATATATCATAAGTGAAGATATCATAAGTAAAGATATAATAAGTAAAGATGTCACAAATATAGATATCATAAATAAAGATAGCTTAAGTAAAGATATCATAAGTAAAAAATATCATAAATGAAGATTGCATAGGAAAAGATAAAGGCATATTTCTACTGAAATATGCCTTTCGTGATCAGGATGACGGTATATACATTCACTCACGCTCAGACGGTGGCCTCTCTAATGCTCAGAGATTGAAGGCCAAGACCAAAATTAGGAGGGTACTAATCAGAGAGTTGCTTTTTTGCGGATGATGCTGCGATTACGACCCACTCTGAGTAAGAATTACAACATCTACTATCTGCATTCTCCAATGCTTGTTCTGAATTTGGTTTAACAATTAACAAAAAGAAGACACAGATTATGTCACAATGTGTACATGGAGTACCATCAAATTTTATTTACGACGCCGAACTGGAGATAGTAGACCATTTTACATATCTAGGATCAGAGGTAAATAGCAAATTATCCCTCGATCAGGAAATCAACATCAGGATTGGCAAGGCAGCAACAACAATGAACATGTTAGCACAAAGAGTCTGGGAGAACAGGAAGCTTACTGCCAAAACAAAAGTCCTCGTTTACCAAGCCTGTGTCCGTAGTACTCTTCTTTATGACAGTGAAACCTGGACAGCTTACTCACACAAAGAGAAACGTTTAAACAGCTTTCATATTCGGTGTCTGCGAAGAATACTTGGTATTACGTGGCAAGACAAAATCACAAATACTGAAGTATTGGAAAGATCAGGTAGTGTGACGGTGTGTTCCATGCTCAGTCTTCGTAGACTTAGATAGAAAGGACATGTTAGGAGGATGGATGATGGTAGACTACAAAGGACATCTTTTTTGGTGAATTACATACGGGTAGAAGATCTCAGGGTCGGCCCCTACTACGATTCAAAGATGTGTGTAAGCTGGACATGATTGATACAGGCATTGATACTGAACATTGGGAGCAAGTGTTGCATGGAGGGAGACTATCAGAAATGGAATAAAGACAAAGGAGAAAATGATTGCAGATAAAGCATACACAGAGTGTGAGAGACGTAAAATGGTGCATGATGGTGAAAATGACCATGTTTTCACATGCGTCCACTGTGGCCAAACATTTGCAGCACAAATTGGCCTTATCAGCCACACTCACCGCCGCCATGGGTTGTAGTTATTAATCATTTTTGAAGCACATTGTACGAAACTATCGTCTGTCAAGACGGAAAGGTGCCAGTGAATGATGAAAGTAAAGATATCCTAAATAACTAAATAAAGAGACTTGCTACTAGCACAACGGACTGGTTTTACGTGAGGGCTAGCTCTCCTTATTACCAGTTTCCTTCGCCATCAGGCGAACCCACTCCCATGTTTGAGATACTTGTAATTTACGTCCCCAAGGCAAGGACGAGAAGTCAACATTTTAGTCCAACTTATCGGTATGTGGAATGAATCCATGACACCGCCGTCACCAGAAAACTTTTAAGCGCACAGCCTCTCGGCCACGGCAATTTCTATGACATCTGTGATATTTATAAACTACTGCATTTGTAGCTGGAGTAATTGGGAGTCTCCGTGGCGATGTGGTCAAACTGTCTGACTCGGGCTCCGAAGGTTGTGGCTTCGATTCCGGGTCGCGTCTTTTGGTTCACGAGTGAATTTGTTAGGGGACTCCAGGGGGTCGTGGCTGGAACTAAGGAGTTCGTGCTTTGTGAGACGCTTTTCGCGCTGCTGAAAGAGACTGAGCCATATGGGATACAAACCCGGTGCAATGAAATCGACTCTGTCGACTTTTAAGCGACCTTTAAGATGGGGTAAGTCTAAAACATGCCTGAGAGCTAGTGTTACAAAGAAACTCAAACAAGAAACTCAAACCAATGTTCCCCGATTTAAATTGTAATAATAAACACACAAACAACATATAGCACAATTTTTTTGTCTGGCATATTTTGCGTTATTGTGCTTATCACGCAAGATGCAAACTACAGCAAAATATAATTGCATATATCAATGTCAAATGTAATCGCCAGTCAATTTACATGGCCAGATGACAACGGGAGTTAGAAAATATAACGACAGTACACACTCGTAAATGAACAGGAAAACAACCAATGGAAAATTCTGGCAACCCAGCTAAACTTAACAACCGGAAGGTACCTACATCTTCCATTGCACGACGGTTATTGGAATCTGGGCATTTGGTAGACACTTTCAGTGTGTTGTTCAACACACATAGCCAAAAGCTTGCACTTTGCAGAGGAGTCTGCTATACACGCGGGTAAATCGCAGTTATGTAAACAATCTATTTAAAAATACAGTGGTGATAGTGAAACGTGGGACAGGGGGTGTATGCATTTCAGCTAAAAGGATTCATGATGTAGCTTTATTTGACGTTGAATTCTGTTGTATGCATCTGTTGAGCTAAGGAGAATTATGTCAGGCAATAAACTGTACAATATCTTGTTTGTGTCATCGTTAACAGAGAAATATGTAATTCAATTTTCCAAAGTTAGCAAAATTGCACATTTGATGCAGACATTTCAATAATTACTATATTTCTTTCATCAATTGAAAATAAAATTTAAAAAAAAAGTACATTACGTGCCTTGAGCAAATAAACCAAACGTCATGTTAGAATGAAGCGCCAAAACTCCACGCGTTCTGTATTCTGAATACAACATATAGTCTCCTATATCCTCTTGTGTAAAAGGAGATATCATGACAGTGATTTCCCCTAGTCCATCTTCTTCTTTCGTGAAGTTAAAATAAGCCTGGAACTTGTCAGCCTTCAGCCTGTTACTTGTCATTTTGCCTGAGAGTGAAGTAAATTGATGCATTAAAACATACATCATTTAACCTTTCACACACTTCACGAAAGTAAATTGATGCATTTCAACATACACCATTGTAACCTTTCACACACTTCACGAAAGTAAATTTATGCATTTCAACATACATCATTGTAACCTTTCACACACTTCACTAAAGTAAATTGATGCATTTCAACATACATCATTGTCGCTTTTACACACTTCAGAAAATTAAATTGATGAATTACATCATTCATCGTTGTAATTTTTCACACACTTCAAGAAAGTAAATTGACAGATAACAACATACATCATTGTAAAATTTCACACACGTGAAGAAAGCAAATATAGGTGTTACAGCAAGCATCATTGTAACATTTCACACACTCCAAGAAAGTAAACTGACGCATTACAAAATACATCATTTCAACCTTTCACACACTTCAAGGAAGTAAACTGATGCATTACAAGATACATCATTGTCATCTTTCACACACCTCCAACCATCCATCATGTGCCATGCCGATAAGCCTGAGCGGTCATGATTTGCCATTTCACTCGATCACCATAGTCGTAGCTAAGCTCATTGTTCTTCTCTCGACCATACCACGTTGTCAAGCCATCCGGGTATTCACTTCTCTGTCTTTCCCTGGTTCTATTACCCTGGATCTTGCCAGTTGTCTCCAAGTTCTCCAATTTATTTCTTCTCATAACATGCCCAAAAAGAACAACACCAGCATAGGCAAGGGTGGAAGATCCAGCAAATAATTCCTCACTTTGAATGGTGAATTACCAGACCGGAGGGGGTGGGGGGGGGGGGGGGGTTGAGTGGTCTCGAGGTATGGTGTCCGCCTCGAGTGCTGGAGGTCCCGGGTTCAAGTCCCGGCGAGGGCCTAGATTTTTTCACGTGGACTTCTAGTAACACAATTTCCCCTGGTCTCTGGGTAGTGAGATCGGACGCCCGTGTGTATTGTTGCGCACTTAAACAATCCCTTAGCAGTTGGAAATAGAAAAAAGAGTAGCCTAACGGCGCTGGCCGAGCAAAATTTCGAGTTAAAAATCTACCCAAAGTATTTAAGGATCCTCGCCGGTGCTACGGAGTTCGTGCACTGAGCTGACATTCTCCGGACTCAGAATTGAGTTAGGAGCAGGACGGATCACTTATGGGTTACATCCGTGTGCCATGATTATGATCCGTCGACTAATACTAAACTTTAAAAAAAAAATGCCCAAACATGTTTGGCTGTCTACGTCTAATGTCTCTAATCAGTTTACGGTTTTCATTTGTTGTTTGTAGGACTTGGTCATTGTTTTTTCTGTCTGTCCATAATATTCTTTGCATTCCCCTCAGAAACCACATGTCCACAGCCATCAGATGATTTTCAGCTTGTCTGCACTACACATCCATACAAATGTGTATGTTCTATCTATTTTTCTCGTTTCAATGGACATCGTTTTATTGGTCAGTATGTTTTTCATCTTGCAAAAGGCTATCTTCGCCATGTAAATTCTTATTATAATCTCTTCAAGGCATCTACCATCAGATGTCATAATTGTTCAGAGATAATTCTACCGAATCACTTGTTTAAGAATATCCCCATTTACAGTACTTGTATATTACAATGTGTTATTTCCTGTTTCCCAGTGGCGGCCATAATCTATGTCTTCTTACTATTTAATTCTAACCCTAGTTATTCACTGTGTGCAACAATCACATCTATTAAATGTTGCATAACATGTTCAATGTCTCCAATCAAGACTGTATCATCTGCATATCTAATATTATTGGTGTTTCCTCACCCAATGATAATTCCTTTTATATCTTCTATATTTCTGAAAATATGTTCACTGTACAGGGGAAATAAAAAGATCTGGTGACATTAAATATCCCTGACGCACTCCTCTCTTAATAGGCTGGCATTTACCTACTTCATTATCAATTCTCATGGCAGCTTGTTGTTTCCAATATATGTATTTTCCCATAAATTTGTAGATTTGCAAGCATCTTTATCATGTTGACATGTCTTACTATATCGAAAGCCTTTGTGTAGTCAAAAAAGCAAAGATATAGATCTTTGATTACTTCTATAGAACATTCCGTCATTGTTCTCAGTATATACACAGCATTTACTGTACCCTTGCCTTCTACAAACAATATTGTTTTTCTCATATTTCAGATTACATTTTCTTCTTAACTCTTTGCATGATAATTCTTAACAAATTCTTGGTGGTGTGACTCCTTATGATTTGAAACCTGTTCCAATTGCTTTATTACAAAAGCATGAAAGAAACATTAACAGGTGTGATAGAATTAAACAAAGCATTTCTTTTGAATGAATTATTCACCATGGGTTGGTCCGAAGAAGTCGTCGCAGGCATTCGGGCAAGAATCCAATTGCTTAGGTCGGCGGCGAATGCCGTCAGCAAGAAAGGATTGTGGTTGCTCACTGAACCAAGTGTTTACCGCGTTCATTACGTCTGCAGTTGTGTGAAATCGTTGCCCTTTGAGAGCTTTTTTAGAGGTCCGAACAATTGAAAATCACATGGCGACAAATCAGGCCTACAGGCTGGATGTTGCATAATTTACCACTTCTTCCAAGCTAATGCTTCCTGCACAATCTTTGCAACATGCGGGCAAGCATTATCGTGCAACAAAATCACACCGCGAGAAAGCATGCCGGGTTGTTTATTCTTGATGGCTTTTAGCAGCTTGTCTAGTGTTTCCAAGTAGTGAGTAGAGTAGAGCCCCAACAGGAGAATCCAGTGAAGATAGTGTAGAAGAATTTTATAATGACATAGAGTCTGCCTTAAAGAAATGTAAAAATTCAGAAATAAACAACATAATAGGGGACTTCAATACAAAAGTAGGAAATCAAGGAGATAGATACACAGTAGGAAACTATGGTTTAGGAGAGAGAAATGAAAGAGGATACAGACTCGTAGAGTGGGCAAAAGAACAGGAAATCATTGTAGGAAACACCTGGTTCAAACAACACCCTAGAAGATTATGGACATGGAGGAGTCCTGATACCAGGATTAGAAACCAGATTGACTACATTCGGATTAGCAGAAGATTTAGAAACGCATTAACAACAGCAAAAACAGTTGCCAGTGCTGATTGTTATAGTGACCACAGATTAATCACAGGAACATTGAGGATAAAGTTGAAGAAAGTCAAGTATATAACAGGAAACACTAAATATGATTTGTGTACATTGAGTAATGACAAGGAAATACAAAACAAATTCAACATAGAAGTACAGAACAGATTTGAAATCTTGTCTGATCTAGAGATCCTATTTCAGGATGTGGACGATCAATGGGAAACGTTGTAGAATTCAATCAATGTGGCTGCAGAAACAACTATTCCAAAATTAAAGAAAGTGGGTCGTAAGAAATGGATGACTGAAGAAATTTTATACCTCATGGAAACAAGAAGACTCAGCAAAAATAATTCTGTCAAATATGAAGAAATTCACAGACAAGTCAGAACATTATGTAAGGAGGCAAAAGAAGCTTGGCTTGAGGAAAAGTGCTTAGAAATTGAAAGCCAACACAACAGTCAAAATACCAAATTAGTGCACAAAAGAATTCAGGAACTTACTAATAAAAGAACAAGTACATCAACCGGGTGTCTAAAAACTGAAGATGGCAAAATCATAATAGAAAAAGACCAGATTCTACAGGTATGGACAGATTATGTGAAACACCTTTATGATGATAACAGAGACGAACAGTATGATATTAGATTTAATAATGAAGGACCGCCAATTTTGGAGATGGAGGTTCGAAATGTTCTTAAGCATATGAAAGCTGGCAAGGCCCCCGGTGCAGATAACATCACAACAGAAATGATTAAAGCTTTAGAAGAATGTGGACTAGATCAAGTCACCAGACTGCTGAACACATTATATGATACTGGAGATATACCTCCTGAATTATGTAACTCTATATTTATTGCAATCCCAAAGAAATCAGGAACCTTGGAATGTGATCAACATAGAACAATTAGTATAATGAGTCACATCACAAAGATTTTGCTAAAAATTATCATGCAAAGAATGAGGAAGAAGATACAACCTGAAATAGGGGAAGAACAATGCGGGTTTGTAGAAGGAAAGGGTACAGTAAATGCTGTGTATGCTGCTAACAGTTATTGAACGTGCTATAGAAGTAAACAAGGATATACATCTTTGCTTTATTGACTATACAAAGGCTTTTGATAGAGTTAGACATGTCACCGTGGTGGATATGCTTGCAGATCTACAAATTGATGGGAAAGACATTAGACTTATAAAAAACATATATTGGAAACAACAAGCTGCAATAAGGATTGATAATGAAGTGGGACAGTATCAGCCAATTAAGAGAGGTGTTAGGCAGGGATGTGTGATGTCTCCAGATCTTTTTTTCCCTGTACAGTGAAAATATTTTCAGAAATGTAGAAGATATAAATGGAATCAGCATTGGAGGACGAAACATCAATAACATTAGATATGCAGATGATACAGTATTAATTGCAGACAATGAGCAGGACCTGCAACAATTAGTAGATGAGGTTGTTGTACACAGTGAGCAACTGGGGTTAGAATTAAATTGTAAAAAGACTCAGGTTATGGTCGTCAGTAGGAAGGAAGAAGTGCCACAATGTAATATACAAGTAAATGGAAATATTCTTCAACAAGTGAATCGGTACAATTATCTTAGAACAGTTATAACATCTGATGGGAGATGCCTTGAAGAGATTAGAACAATAATCGCCATGGCGAAAGTAGCCTTTAGCAAGATGAAAAACATTCTGACCAATAAGAAGATGTCAATTGAAACGAGAAAAAGAGTGTTGAGGGGATACATAGAGCCTGTTCTTTTGTATGGATGTGAAACTTGGACAATGAGCAGTCAAGCTGAAAAGCATCTGATGGCTGCAGAAATGTGGTTTCTGAGGAAAATGCAAAGAATACCATGGACAGACAGAAAAACCAATGACCAAGTACTACAGGAGACAAATGAACATCGTAAACTGATTAGAGAAATTAGACGTAGACAGTCAAAATTTTTTTGACATGTTATGAGAAGAAATGGATTGGAGAACTTAGTGACAACTGGCAAGATCGAGGGGAACAGACCAAGAGGAAGACCGAGAGGAAAATACCTGGATGGCTTGGCCACATGGCATGGACGAGACAGAAACACTGAGCTGATCCACGACACTGGTGATCGAGTGAAATGGCGAGTCATGACCGCCCACGCTTTCCGGCATGGCACATGATTGATTGATTGAGTAGAGTTGATGTTGAAACCAGGTTCTTTAAAGTCGGCCAACAATAGCCCTTCATAAAATGCGCTCAGCATAACCTTACCAGCGGAAACCTGTAACGCATCTTGCAAAAGGCTACCTTCGCCATGTAAATTCTTGTTATAATCTCTTCGTCGCTTAACGTCTGAACATTCCATGTTGATAATTTCAGAATTCCTGTCCTTTTCTTGTGATGATCTGTAATTAGGCGATTCATGATAAACTAGGCAACATTAAAGAAGGTAATTTGCCGTTGCTTTCCTTCCTGGCAGTGAGCATACTGGCGGGGGACCTAATCCATTGTCCCACGAAAGAGATCTTCTGTCTACGGTCGTGAAACTTAAGACCATAACCAACAACTAACCGTTGGCTGCCTCCAAAATTGTATCCACCACCTGCCTTCCGTGGTTTCTTGAGAACAACTTACGAAAATGAATACGAAATAACAACACATCCTCCCAAGAAAAACACAAAAACACGAAAGAAAGTCCTCTGAAGAACGTCGTTGCCATCTTACCTGAAGTAAATTGATGTATTACAACATACATCATTGTAATCTTTCATACACTTATCTTTTATGTATTATAATATTTTTATGACAGCGAAACATATGACAGCGAAACATGTGACAGTGAAACATATGACTCCTTTTAATTTGAAGTATAATGCAACATGTCTGTTACCATATTACCAACTTTTAATCCATAGCTGTAAAAGGGAATTACTTCCTATTTTCTGCCATTCACTTGTTTGCTTCAAACCAAATTTTTGTTTGGCACTCAATCTGTGAACAGATGTTGACCTAGTTCTGTAGTGTACACATAATGAGATGCAGCACAACATGACGGGTACAAAACTTTAGACATAAGATGTGTTGTTGTTTTTGTTTACATAGGAGGACGATTAATGTAATTCAACAGCTTCAATGGGCCGGATTGGGTTGCATTGTACCACATTCTCTGACCCTCTATTATCTGTTACATTCTATCGACCTCTATTATCTGTTACATTCTATCGACCTCTATTATCTGTTACATTCTATCGACCTCTATTATCTGTAACATACTCTCACCCTCTATTAACTGTTATATTATGTTACTTTTTAATGTACAAGTATATTACACTCTGTAAATCTCTATTCACTGTAACATTCTCTGACCCTCTAATAACTGTTACCTTCTGTCATACTCTATAATTTGTTACATTCTCTCACCCTTTGTTATGTTACATTTTCTCGCCCTTTAGTATGTGTTAAATTATGTCACCCTCTACTATCTGTTACATTCTGCCACCCTCTGTTATCTTTTATATTCTGTAACACTTTGTTATCTATTACCTTCTGTCATCACCAGCAAGGAAGAACACTCTTACCTTTGTAAAGACTGAATGAGGTTGGAGCTGGGTAGGCTCGGACACATATCTTGATACTGGCAGACGGGGATCCAACGGTCGCTGGTAAGCTGATGTTTGACGTCCCACTGCAGTGTTCGGGTGCACCTGGGGGATTTAGCATTGGAAGCATCAGTCTCACTAGTTTATGCAGCATGTGCCACTATGAACGAACGAACGAACGAACGAATTAAAGCTATTGATAAATAACTAGAAAGAGATATATAGGTCAGAGTGTGTTACTATTGCACTTGTTAGTCATGTCTTGGTCATAAATGACCGAGCTAACATATAACAGTAGACAAACTAGCGAACGACAGAAAAAAATTTATTTTCAAAGGGTTAAGAATTGGGCACGCCGGCCTGTCTAACATTCTGCTCTTCTATCACTCTCTTTAGACGATAAACGGTACTCAATCAATCAATCAGGTGCCGTCTCCACAATGAAGGTTGGCTGCAATTGATCTCCAACACTGTGTGTCTCTTGCCTTGACTGTACATTCTGTCAGGTTGATATTCGTCCATCTTTTATGTCATCTTCCCACTTGTATCGTTGTCTAACTCTTGCTCGCTTGCCCTCAACCTTGCCTTCCAGTATGGTTTTTATAAGAGTATCATGTCTTTTAACGTGGCCGAAATATTTCACGTGCCTTCTCTTTATTTCTTTCATCACGTCTCTCTTCATTTCCAGTTTTTTCTAGAACCTCTGCATTTGATTGTTTTTGTTTCCATGAAATACGACATATTCGTCTGTATACCCACATCTCCAGGGCCTCTATGCGACTTTCTAGTTGCTTATTCAATGTCCAGGCTTCCGCGCCATACAGTAGCGTTGAATATATGTAACATTTGACAATTCTGATTTTTAATGCGTTATTAATCTCCCACCGCTATCTGAACATTTTCCTTGTATTCAGTCTCAGGTTTGGGTTTCTTCCCGAACCCCTGCCGATCCCCCGCAATATATTTATTTCGACATACGGGTTCTCAGTCTGTTCGCCCGCCTTCTCCACCTTGTCCCACAGGTGCACGACCAGCTCTCCCTTGACCATAGGTAATCTACCACCAAGAGGTGAATTTCCTGCCAGCCTATCAATCTGTTTATTCCCCCGCATGGCCAAGGCACAAACCTATACAATTCACACAGTCTGTGACCCCTCAAGCGAGGATAGCAATTCCACATTTTACCTTACTCAGCAAACAACTTGAGTCTATAATGAATGCATTGTGTGTTGCAGTGGTCTCCTTTAGCTAACGGAATGCCGCTGTTACTGCCTCCACCTCCATTCTCATGCTGGAGGTCGTAGTCTCATATGCCAAACTCTCCTTTTTTCCAGCATCGTCCATTTGCCTTTGCGATGAAACTTGAACCACTAAATCCATTTCTCACCACTGACCCATCAGTATAAATGACAATGTCACCTTGATGTTTGTTACTCTTGTTACTCTTACTCTTCAAACTCAGTGCGGCGTGCTGCCTATTATCTGCACACACGACCAAGTGTTACCATGACATTGTGCATGTCCGTTATGTCTTCCGGTGCTTTAACCCACTTTATTTCACGACTGATGGTCTCTAGATCACACACCTAGCGTATATATATTTCTGCCCTTGCCATCCATGACCTGCCTCATCTCAGTCTATGACCCATAACCAAATCCATGGCTGCATGCAAGGGGTGATCCCAACCTGCGGCAACTCTCGGGTACCATTTGGTTTGAAGGACCCTATGTCTGTCCACCATTGGTGATAGTCCCAGGATATGCCTCATGCATATAATTGGTATGTTCTTTGTGTACCCAAGGATCACTTACATGGCCGCATTCTGTATGCACTCCAATCTCTCAAGCTAGCCCTTTGACACTGTCAGCATCCCCCAACCACACTCAATGACAGAAATTATTAACTGTTGAAAAAGCATGTGAAGCATCCTCTGCTCTAACCCGGTTGCTGCCATTCTACCTCGATACATGAAGTCCCCCTCCACATGGTCCTTAAAAGTCATACAACTGTCAAAGGTGACTCTCAAGTACTTCAGTTTACTTCTTTACTAAGAGGACATCCATTCAATATAATAGATGGGACATCTGCCTTCATGGTCCGGTTATCCAAGGGTACCACACAACAGATGACTTGTCAGAGTTTATAATGGCCCCGCGTCCCTGCACCACTCCGTCACCCTGTTTATTTTCGTCTGTAAGTCTGCAGCCAAACGTTCACTGTCTCTGTCCTGTCTTTACACCAGCACATGATCTGAAAATGTCATGATTCTACCAACACCTTGTGTCTCAATAGCTGCGATTTTGCTGGTGCAGACATTAAAGAGCACTGGGGACATGGCAGCCCAGGTGTAATGGTACAGAGGTCAAAAGTCTATGAACCCATGCGCAATGCAATTTGACGCTCACATTTGAGGTTAATGTTGAAGGCAAGCGAGCAAGAGATTGACAATGATACAAGTGGTAAGATAACATCGGGAGATGGATGAACAGCAATCTGACAGATTGTACACACAGTGCGAAAGACAAACGGTGTTGAAGATCCATTGCAGCCAATGTTCATTGTGGAAACGGCACCTGATTGAATAATCGATGAGATATAGTATTGATGAGGTGATGAATAGGTAAGTACATAACACTTGTACACGCTTTAAAGTGAATTGAACACACAGTGCTAGACTATTTTTATTGACCAATCGGCGCTCGGTGGGAATTTGGTCAGTTTCTCACCTGCAGCTTTTATTTCCCAAACCATATCTTGGTACCCATTTAGGGCTGAATCCATCTGGGAGACCAGATAATCTTCTAAAATCCGAATGTGCCTCGATGGGGATCGAACCCAAGCCGAACAGACTGACAGGCGAGTGTCTAGATATTACACCACGGGGTCCCATCGACAAGATAGGACTGACAGGCGAGTGTCTAGATATTACACCACGGGGTCCCATCGACAAGATAGGACTGACAGGCAAGTATCTAACCACTACAACACGGGATCCAATAGGCAAGATAGCTTGTGGTAAATATGTTCAACGTTATAAAGAGACAGTAATTCAGAAATATAATGTGGAGATATGTGCAACGTTACAAAGAGTCTGTCATACAGAAATATAATGCACATAAATGTTTAGAATTGAAGCGTAGACATAAATGTCATCATCATCAAGTGAACTGCCAGCTGGCGTAGGCGTTCATATCTCTCCACGGATCTCGGTCTGTCGTATTCTGTTCTCTGCTGATGATATTCCTCCATGCCACCGTCTCAACCCGTCCAGCATCATTTCTCTTGGTCTACCTCTGCCTATCTTCCCTTCCATCTTTCCAGTTTAACCAACTTTCCTTTTCCTTCACACATGTATCTGTTATTTATTTACTTATCTTAGCATATTCTTGTTTGTCATTTTTACTCTGTTTTCATTTGTTCATCAGCATTAAAATTTCTTCATTCATCCATTTGTTCTTATATTTTTGGCTTCTCTCCGGTAATATTTCTTTGACAGTTTGATGAATAGAGTCTCTTAACATTTCCCATTGTTCATTTATACTCTGTATTTTAGCTATTGCATTGTACTTAGTTTTCACAAACACTCTGTATTGTTCTTAAATGTCTTTATAAATAATAAATGCAAACATGTTAAAAATTTAAATGGATATCGTTTCACCTATGCGCTCAGAATGTAATATGAGACTGAACCTCAGCGTTTCTCAAATTAGTGACGGTGTGGGGTCATAAACTATCAGTTTTTGTTAACTTTACACATAGATATATAGATAAACCACTTACATAAAGACACATACTCACTTAGGATGGCAGGTAAACAGTGAGACAAACAGATAGATTATGTCAGACACGGATGAATACAGAGAGACAAATAGAGAGAGAGAGAGAGAGAGAGAGAGAGCGTGGGAGAGAGGAAGCGACCATTCACACACACACACTTACACACACAAGCACACGCACACACACACGTACGCACACACACACGCACGCGCACACACACATCAGATTTTTAAAAATTAAGGTGCATGTTCTTCACAGGACGTAGGAGTCAACCCCAGCATTTTCTCTGTTCGTGATTCCTGGGCAAATTTTACGTTCAGTAGTTTGCCATTGCTTTCTGAACGACCGACTCCTATACCTTTTTTTTCGAAAACACCAGCACCGCTGTGTTTCGAGCCCTGGTATATGGGCTCACAAACTGCGTTCGCAAGCCCTTAGCCACAGAAACCGATTCAACAGTTCTCAAATTGATGTCAGAATGTGGTCATAAACTATCAATTTGATCCTCCGTTATCCCATCTCGGTTGAAAGTGTAAGATTTACTTGAGAACATCTTGCTTTCATCGTACATGTAACCACCGTGGTAGTGGGGTTGGACAGTACGCCTCGTTGTCCGACGTATTGAGTTCGATCTTCGCTTGTCAATAGTACTGATTTCGATCTCTGCACCGATAGGCGGACGCGGGGGTGGGGCGGTTGGACGGGGACGCAGACGGGGCGGGTGCACGGCGACGGCGCATACACATACAAGTTTAAGTTTAGTCGACGGATCAACATCACGAACCACGGGTGTAACCCATAAGTGCTCCTTTATACTCCTAACTTACGCCTGAGTCTGGAGAATCTCAGCTCAGTGCATTGACTCCGTAGCACCGGCGAGGATCCTGAAATATTGTTGGTAGATTTCTTGCTCAAAATTTTGACCAGGCAGCGCCGTTAGGCTACTCTTTTTTCGATTTCCAACTGCCAAGGGATGTTTTACGTGCGTAACAATACACACGGGCGTCCGATCTCACTAACTTGAGACCAGGGGACATTTTATTTCTTGAAGTCCACGTGAAAAATTCCCGATCCTCACCGGGGCTTGAACCCGGGATCTCCAGCACTCGAGGCGGACACCATACCTCGAGATCACGCAGCTCCCCCTAACATAGGGGTATATATATACACATACACACACACACACACACATGCCCGAGCGCATGCGCACGTGATTTGTTACATAAACAACCCAGTAGAAGGGTTACTTTCCTTACACATGACCTAAGTTTGACCTATGAGGCTGGATTTCATGAGGCGAAGTTGTGACGTCACACTGAACATAGAAAGATTTACTATGAGGCGGATATCACATTTCCGCATCAAAATGTAATTAAATATCACTTCCCCAAGTTAAATGGATATCGTTTACAGCACTTCGCAGTCAACCGCAGTATTTGTATACTATTTGTGATTTCTTGGAAACTTTACTTCCATTACTTTGCCATTACTTTCTAATAAACGATCGGCACTCACACCATTTTGTTAAAACAAACGCAAAGCAGTTTCCTTCAAATCTCTCGCAGGTGTGTTTCTAACGATCTTATATTATATGTTATTGTACCTCAAGTACAAGGCCGAAACTTGTGGGCGGAAAGCAACTTACCTATTTATGGACGAAAAGTCAATTCTATCATGAAAAGATAGCGTAATGTATTTACTACATAGACATAAGTTGCTATGTCAACTAAGAGGCAGCTTCCGCTACTTCTACTATGTTACGACTTAGCGATTACGAATTGCGTTCGTAACTCCTTCGTCGCAGAAACGGCTTGTGTTTATGAAAATATTTGATAAAGGGACACAGATATACAGTTAAAGGGGCATAAGTGTAAATATCGGTAAAAAACTAATAATGTATAAAATAACTCACAGTACAGCGCCTTTCCGAACTTTATTTAGAAAAACGTTGGGCGATGCGGCGAGTAGCATTCGTTAGCAAACAAGTACACAACATGCAACATATAAACACGGGGGCATTACAGTGGCTACATTAAGGCATAATAGCGAATAAGAAGAATAGAAAGATGAAAAAAAATGAAAACATTTAAATAAAAATTAAGAATTCCAGGCTGTCAAACAACTGAAGGAAGATATCTTATAGTGATTAGAACAACTACATGAAGATGCCTTATAGAGATTAGAACAACTAAAGGAAGATGCCTTATGGAGATTAGAGCAACTGAAGGAAGATGTCTTATAGAGAGTAGAACAACTGAAGGAAGATGTCTTATAAAGATTAGCACAACTAATGGAAGATGTCTTATAGAGATTAGAACAACTAAAGGAAGATGTCTTATAGAGATTAGAGCACCTGAAGGATGATGCCTTATAGAGATTAGAACAACTGAAGGATGATGCCTTATAGAGATTAGCACAACTGAACGAAGATGTCTTATAGAGATTAGAACAACTGAAGGAAGATGTCTTATAGAGATTAGAACAACTGAAGGATGATGCCTTATAGAGATTAGAACAACTGAAGGATGATGCCTTATAGAGATTAGAACAACTGAAGGATGATGCCTTATAGAGATTAGAACAACTGAAGGATGATGCCTTATAGAGATTAGAACAACTGAAGGATGATGCCTTATAGAGATTAGAACACCTGAAGGATGATGCCTTATAGAGATTAGAACAACTGAAGGATGATGCCTTATAGAGATTAGAACAACTGAAGGATGATGTCTTATAGAGAGTAGAACAACTGAATGATGATGTCTTATAGAGATTAGAACAACTGAAGGATGATGCCTTATAGAGATTAGAACAACTGAAGGATGATGCCTTATAGAGATTAGAACAACTAAAGGAAGATGTCTTATAGAGATTAGAGCAACTGGAGGATGATGCCTTATAGAGATTAGAACAACTGAAGGATGATGCCTTATAGAGATTAGAACAACTGAAGGATGATGCCTTATAGAGATTAGAACAACTAAAGGAAGATGTCTTATAGAGATTAGAACAACTAAAGGAAGATGTCTTATAGAGATTAGAACAACTAAAGGAAGATGTCTTATAGAGATTAGAACAACTGAAGGAAGATGTCTTATAGAGATTAGCACAACTGAAGGAAGATGTCTTATAGAGATTAGAATAACTAAAGGAAGATGTCTTATAGAGATTAGAATAACTGAAGGATGATGCCTTATAGAGATTAGAACAACTAAAGGAAGATGTCTTATAGAGATTAGAGCAACTGAAGGATGATGCCTTATAGAGATTAGAACAACTAAAGGAAGATGTCTTATAGAGATTAGAACAACTAAAGGAAGATGTCTTATAGAGATTAGAACAACTGAAGGAAGATGTCTTATAGAGATTAGAACAACTGAAGGCAGATGCCTATAGAGATTAGAACACCTGAAGGAAGATGTCTTATAGAGATTAGAATAACTAAAGGAAGATGTCTTATAGAGATTAGAACAACTGAAGGATGATGCCTTATAGAGATTAGAACAACTGAAGGATGATGCCTTATAGAGATTAGAACAACTGAAAGATGATGCCTTATAGAGATTAGAACAACTAAAGGAAGATGTCTTATAGAGATTAGAGCAACTGAAGGATGATGCCATATAGAGATTAGAACAACTAAAGGAAGATGTCTTATGGAGATTAGAACAACTAAAGGAAGATGTCTTATAGAGATTAGAACAACTAAAGGAAGATGACTTATGGAGATTAGAACAACTAAAGGAAGATGTGTTATAGAAATTAGAACAACTAAAGGAAGATGTCTTATATAGATTAGAACAACTAAACGAAGATGCCTTATAGAGATTAGAACAACTACAGTAGAGGCAGTCACGGCATCTTTCCACTGATTAGAGGACAAACAACCCACTAATGACGCGATTGGAAGAGACTCACAAAGTATGACGAGAAAAGTGAAGTCAGGCATGCTGTAGGCAGGGTGGAATGCTTCCATTCAACAATCAAAAATAGAGAGGTGTTAGATGTTCGCTCAGAACATGCATCTGTGGTGGGAAACGAGCAGGGGTACAGATTGGCTGGGTCTGCACCCCATGTTGGGGTATTCAAGCATAAAAAGGTATATGCGGTCTGGGCCCTTGGGATCATGTGTATAGTGAAGAAGAACAGATAGATAGATCATCATGGCTTGGAGAGAATGGAGATGCAGAGAGAAGAAGAAGATCTGGCCGACACTGAAGACTCCTAAAAAAGGCCAGATGGAGAGATAAAGACTCATAAAAAGGCCAGACGGAGAGATAATCAGACTACTAATAGTACCATTAGTATTGGGACTCTTCGCTGACTATTGCAGATGAGGACGCAGTACGCATGGGACTATCCAGAGTGCTGCGATGCCGTTGTTTGACTCAACTCAATTTACCTCAACTCCACTCAACACATACTCACATGTGACTTGAAGTTGGGTGACTTGACTGTCCTGGTGATGTTGACCCCGTACCATGTTGCTGGCCAGGCAGACATAGTTGCCCGTGTCACTGCAGGTTGCCGTCTTCTGGTATGTGACGTCACCTGTGGATGACTGCAGGATTGTGTTTGACATTGAATGACATGAAAGCGTTGACGTGTCATATAGGTAGTGCGCTGGCCTGCCAAGACAGCGGTCTGGTTCAATCCCCAGCAGATTATTTTATCCTAAATTCTTTAGGGTCCACCCAGCCCCATAAATGCGGGTACCGGGCGATTCTCATAACATTCTGGGAATATTCTGCAGGAAATGGCTGCGAGGAAGGGAACTGGCTACTACTGCCTCATATGTCATGGTCTAGAAACTGTTAAGGTTTTAAGAGCTATATTCAGCTAATCTTGATGTACGGAAGCAAATCATTGACCGTTACCAGACAAGTGGGGAATTATGTTGGAGCTGCGGAGATGCTGTTTTATAGAAGAATGACGATAACACCATCATCATCATGTGCCATGTCGGTAAGCATGGCGATCATGTTTTGCCATTTCACTCGATCACCAGAGTCGTGGATCAGCTCAGTGTTCTTGTCTCGACAATACCACGTGGACAAGCCATCCAGGTATTTACGTCTCTGACCTCCCCTTGTTCTCTTCCCCCCGATCTTGCTAGTTGTCACCAAGTTCTCCAATTTATTTCTTCTCATAACGTGACCAATATTCTGACTGTCTACGTCTCATTTTTCTAAATCGTTTACGGTTTTCATTTATTTCTTGTGGGACTTGGCCATCGGTGTTTCTGTCTATCCATGATATTCTTTGCAATTTCCTCAGAAACTACATTTTCACAGCCACCAGACGTTTTTCAGCTTGTCTGCTCATAGTCAAAGCTTCAGTTCCATACAAAAGTATAGGTTTATATGTAGCACTTCAAAACTCTGTTTCTCGTTGCAAACGACATCTTTTTATTGGTCAGTATGTTTTTCATTTGCCTTCGCCATGGCGATTCTTGTTCTAATCTCTTCAAGCCATGTCCCATCAGATGCTATGACTGTTCCGAGAAAATTGTACCGATTCACTTGTTTAAGAATATTCCCATTTACTTGTATATTACATTGTGGTATTTCCTTCTTCCTATTGACGACCATTATCTGTGTCTTCTTACAATTTAATTCTAACCCAAGTTGTTCACTGTGTGCAACAATCGCATCTACTAAATGTTGCAGATCCTGCTCATTGTCAGCAAACAATACTGTATCATCCGCATATCTAATGTTATTGATGTTATGCTCCAATCATGATTCCTTTTATATCGTCAACATTTCTGAAAATGCTATCACGGTATGGAGAGAAATGATCTGGAGACGTTACACATCCCTGTCACACACATTTCTTAATAGGCTGATATTGACCTACTTCAATATCAGTCTGTATGGCAGCTTGCTGTTTCCAATATATGTTTTTTTTAATGACTCTAAAGTCTTTCCCATCAATTTGCAGATCTGCAAGCATCTTCATCATGTTGACATGTCTTAATTTATCGAAAACATTTGTGTAGTCAATAAAGCAAAGATATAAGTCTGTGTTTACTTCAATAGAACGTCCAAGTATTGTTCTCAGCATATA
The DNA here is from genome assembly GCA_014155875.1 of Cepaea nemoralis. Taxonomy (NCBI): domain Eukaryota; kingdom Metazoa; phylum Mollusca; class Gastropoda; order Stylommatophora; family Helicidae; genus Cepaea; species Cepaea nemoralis. Next base: position 34,134 of record JACEFZ010014279.1, on the reverse strand, counting down.
CACATAATTTACTGTATCATTGCTTTCTACACACACGCATTGTTCTTCTCCTATTTCGGGTTGTATTTTCTTCCTAACTCTTCGCATGATAATTCATAGCAAAATGTGTGTGATATGGTTCATTATACTAATTGTTCGATATTGATCACTTTCCAAGGTCCCTGAAAGACTACCGTGGATGGATAGAAAGAGCAATAACGACATGTTGAAAGAAGTTAGGTTACATACAGATGTGGTTACACGCACAGAAGATGACAGACCACATTCTTTGGGCGTGTCATTAGAAGGGGAAAGCTGGAATATGTCGTCACAACGGCAAGGCTTTTAGGGAAGAGTTGCAGGGGAGGACTAAAAGAGACGATGATGCACAGTTCGACATCATGACATGGAGGAGCGTCGATATTAGAAATGATTGACAGTACACGAGACAGAAGGATGTGGACAGACATGATCACCAACGCCACACGGCATGGGTTATAAGACACACATCTATCTTCAGCATATTGTATCGACTTGTGTGGGTGTATGTTTATTTCAAAACAGTTTTAGTGGGCCCAAGTATTGTCCATGCTGGCTTCTCGTTCCGACAGCAATGGCAAACTACAGTACGTAATATTGCCTAGTAAATTACATGCAGCCAATAGAGACGTGAATAACTGCAACGTTCTGTAAATCTACGTCTCTGTTGTTCCTAATAAGAACACAATCTCGCCCCAACAACAATTGCCGTCTGCCATTATATACATTTTCTAGTATAGATATGTTCTGGTATAGACGTTTTCTAGTGTAGATATTTTCTGGTATAGATATTTTCTAGTATAGACGCGTTCTAGTATAATCGTTTTCTACCTGGTATTTGTAAAGTCTCACGACACTTTGTATGTAGAACAAATTTGGAAAATGAAGTACATGGCGTCATCAAACAATGTGCTCCTCAGTCCGTGGTGAAGCAATATACAGCGAATGGCTGTCGTCTTTTTGAGTAATTCTTTGCACTACAAACAGAATGGTGCTATCAACGAAAGAAATATTTTTTTTTGGGGGGGGGGGGGGGGTTGAACAAGTGTTTCAAAATGGCGGTCGATGGTCGATACAGACGGATGGTTGTTCAAATTTGTATAGCAAGATTTCCTGATAAGCAGTCTCCTCATCGCATTACGGTTAGAAATTTGGTGAATACGTTTCTAGCTACGGGAAATGTGGAAGATGCTCTGCGATCTGGTAGGCGTGCTCTGTTTGAAGAAAGATGTCTAGATATCCAAAACAGAATCCTGAAAAGTCCAATTAAGTCCTTAAGGAAACTGTCACAACAAGTTAACGTCAAAAGTCTTACACAGCGATTACATTTTCATCAATCACGGATTGATGTTGTGTCTGAACTAACAGAGTGTGATAATCTATCCAGAGTTAACTACTCAACGTGGTTTCGAGCATTTTATAGCCAAAGAAGACGAATCAATTCTCGATGTAACATTCTTCTCTGATGAGGCATGGCTTCATCTATTTGGATACGATAATAACCAAAATAACCATATTTGTAACACGTTTAATCCCAATGCATTTCATGAAACGCCTCTACAGGATGAGAAAATTGGGGTATGGTGTGCGGTCAGTAGAAAATGTTTTATTGGACCAATCTTCTTCAACAACACTATACATACTGATCGGCACGGTACTGATATTCTGGAACCTTTCTACGAACAGCTGAATGAACGTGAAATTTAAGAAACGTGGTTTCAGCAAGATGGTGCAACTGCACATACAGATAGGGCATCACCGCGTTGTTTGGAAGAGAGTTTCGCAAATCACATAATATTACATGGAATTTAGCCTGATTGTTCTCCAGATCTAACTCCATTATATTATTATCTATGGGGTTTCTTAAAAGGAAATATTTACAAAAATAATGTACACAACTGAAGACCTGAAAGAAGCAATCAGAACTATCATTCAAGAAATAACAACAGACACGTTGCAGAAGGTATTTGACAATATGAAGAGACGTGTACATTCATGTCTTGAAGCCTGATGTGGACATTTCCAACACCTGTTACAATGAATACTTCATTGGTACTTTCCAGCTTTACGAAAACACTGTTCTACAATATTATGGATTTTTTTTGGCGGAGGGGGGGGGGGGCATATCCTATTTAAAGACATCGCTGTCACCACCAGCATTTTACTGCTGTTGTTGATGTCTTGGCAAGTTTACGTTAAGTAGTTTGTCATTGCTTTCTGAATTACCGGCCCCCATACCAACACGTTAAAACCCAGCGCAACGCTGTCTGCTGTCAAATCGGTAGCAGCTGTGTTTCGAACCCGGGTAAGCGGGCTTACGAATCGCGTCCGTAAGCCTTAACCATAGCAATGACTATTGTAACTAATTTAATGAGAGTTTAGCACATTTTATGTCGCCATGAACTTCATTTTTCAAATTTGTTCTGCATACAAAGTGTAGTGAGACTATACAAACACCCGGTAGGTATTTTGAAGTATACACATTTTTAAGTACTGCCCTTTTCTAGTATACACATTGTCTAGTATATACATTTTCTAGTGTAGGAAATTCTTGGTATGGACATTTTATAGTGTAATCATTTTCTAGTGTAATCATTTTCTAGTCTACACATTTTCTTTTATAGCCTGCCGTTATCTAGTAAAGACATTTTGTATTGTAGACATTTTCTAGTGTAGCCAATTTCTAGTAGAGTAATTTTCTTGTATTGTCTGTCATTATTTAGTACAAAAATTGTCTAGTGTAGACATTGTCTAGTATGGGTACTTTCCAGTACAGTCAGTCATGTCTAATATAGTAATATTCTGATTTAGTCATGTTCTGGTGTAATCATATTTTTGGTATAGTCATTTTCTAGTAGAGTCATTTTCTTGTGTAGTCATTTTCTTGTGATCTTTTTCTGGTATAGTCATTTTCTGGTATAGTCATTTTCTAGTATGTGTCTTCTTTACTTCACAAACTGAAGCCTGGTTAGTTATGGCCCGGTGGTCACAGATTCCAGTCAACGTCAAGACGAGGATGTTTGTCTATTGACCTTTCTTATGTGTTTTTGTTGTTGTTGTTGTTGTTGTTCTTCTTCTTCTTTTTCTTCTTCTTCTTCTTTTTCTTTTTCTTCTTCTTCTTCTTCTTCTTCTTCTTCTTCTTCTTCTTCTTCTTCTTCTTCTTCTTCTTCTTCTTCTTCTTCTTCTTCTGCTGCTGCTGCTGCTGCTGCTGCTGCCTGTGTATTCCGCAACACAGTGCACACCGTCAGTCATCTCATGTGAAGACTGTTGAGCAGATGGTGGATTGTGTAGCTATGGGAAGGAGTCGCACGTAAACGAAGCTATTTACAGTATCGTCTTTACTGAGTAAACTGGAGCCACGACCGGACAGTTGCTGGCATACTTGCCTACCGAGGGTCCAATGTTCGAATCATTTAAAGGAAGATATGTTTGTCCCATTGATCTTTGCTCCAGGCCGATTCAGCTGACATGGGTGTGGACACATTTTCTGACATGTCACACTGACCACGTCACAGATGGACTGTCGACTGATCTAAAATATGGGGCTAGCACAATTTACCTAATACACACCTCCTTCACTTCTTCTTTTTCTTCATCTTCACCTCCTCCTCTTCCTCATCCTACTTCTATACCGTGGTACAGAATATAGCAAAGTCTGTTGGTTATATCATCACAAGTTATGTGACTGGTAGTGTAACTTACATTCGTCAAAGTGGGGCCATGCTGTCGTTGTACAATTAGTTGAGGCATGGGGTTCCCAGTTGCTTCACAAGAAAATGTAATTTCGTTCCCGCTGTTTATGCTGAAGTTGCTATATCTACTAACTATCCGGAACGAGGTTACAGTTGCTGGATCTGAAGGTATCAAAATCATGACAGTATCAACACAAACATTACTGCTTTTATCATCTAGACCAGTGGTTCTCAACCGGTGGAGAATTCCCCCCCCCCCCCGAGGGAATTTTAGGGTTTCCTGGGGGTGGGGGAGGGGAGGGGGAATTAAGATTACTTCAAGATCGCGTTAATATAAGAACCGATTTCTTGGTATTGTTTCCCACTCCGTACTTTACAGTTCTGTACTTTTCACCCTTCTGAAATTCATTTTATAACGTAAGTAGATATGAAAATCACGTTTTGTGTAGACGTCTAGACTTGTTCTAGTATGTGTTATTAAATGTAGCTTCAATTTTTACGTATACTGTGTAGGGGAGAGGGATTTGCATGGAGAAAATACGAAAAGGGGGAGGGGGAATGACGTTATCAAAATATGGTGAAGGGGTGCACAGGCTTAAAAAAGGTTGAGAACCACTGATATAAACCATGGATCCCTGCTCAACAATTCTGACGACCTGGTGTTTTAAATAGTTCTTTTCTCTCTATCACTCGTGTTGAACTACGTACTACTACTATTACAACTACAGCTACTTCTACTAATACTAACACTACTACTATACTACTACTACTACTACTACTACTACTACTACTACTACTACTACTACTACTACTACTATTACTAATACTACTACTAATACTACTACTAATACTACTACTAATACTACTGTTGCTACTACTACTAATACTACTGATGCTACAACAACAATAACAACAACAACAACAACAACAACAACAACAACCTCAACAACACCAACTACTACTACTACTACTACTACTACTACTATTACTACTACTACTACTATTACTACTACTACTACTCTTACTACGACTACTACTACTACTACAACTACTAGTACTATTGATGCTGCTGCTGCTGCTACTACTACTACTACTACTACTACTACTACTACTACTACCACTACTACTACTACTACTACTACTACTACTACTGATGCTTCTGCTGCTACTACTACTACTACTTCTACTACTGCAACTACAACAACAATAACAACAACTACTACTACTTCTTCTTCTACAACAACAATACCAACAACAACAACAACAACAACAACAACAACTACTACTACTACTACTACTACTACTACTACTACTACTACTACTACCAATACTACTAATACCACTACTACTACTACCACCACTACTACTACTACTACTACTACTACTACTACTACTACTACTACTACTACTACTACTACTACTACTACTATTAATACTGCTACTCATTGGCACCTTTCCGTCTTGACAGACGATACTTTGGTACATTGTGCATCAAACATGCTTAATAACTACAACCCATGGCTGTGGCGAATGTTACTGATAAGGCCAATCCGCGCTGTACATGTTCGTCCACAGTGGATACATGTGAAAACATGGTCATTTCCACCATCATGCACCATCTTATGTCTCTCACGCTCTGTGTGTGCTTTATCTGCAATCATTTTCTCCCGTGTCTTTGTTCCATTTCTGATAGTTGCCCTCCATGCAATACGTTCAGCGGTGACTTGCTCCCATGTGCATTATCAATAACTGCATCAGTCATGACCCGCTTACACACATCTTTGTATCGTAGCAGAGGCCGACGTTGAGATCTCCTACCCATTTGTAATTCACCTAAACAGATTCTACCACCACCCATCCTCCTAACGTGTCCTCTCCATCTAAGTGTATGAAGACTGAGCATGGAACATAACGTCACACAACCGGATCTTTCCAATACTTCAGTATTTGTGATTGTGTCTTGCCACTTAATACCAAGTATTTTTCGCAGACACCGTATATGAAAGCTGTTTAAGCGTTTCTCTTGGAGTGAGTAAGTTGACCAGGTTTCACTGCCATAAAGAAGGGAACTAAGGACACAGGCTTGATAGACAAGGACTTTTGTTTTGGCAGTAAGCGTCCTGTTCTCCCAGACTCTGTTTGCTAACATGTTCATTGTTGTTGCTGCCTTGCCAATCCTGACGTTCATTTCCTGATCTAGGGATAATTTGCTAATTACCTCTGATCATAGATATGTAAAATGGTCTACTATCTCCAGTTCGACGTTGTCAATAAAGATTGATGGTACCCCATGTGCACCTTGTGACATAATCTGTGTCATCTTTTGGTTAATTGTTAAACCAAATTCAGAACAAGCATTGGAGAATGCAGATAGTAGATGTTGTAATTCTTACTCAGATTGGGTCGTAATTGCAGCACCATCCGCAAAAAGCAACTCTCTGATTATCACCCTCCTAATTTTGGTCTTGGTCTTCAATCTCTGGGCATTATAGAATCCACCATCTGAACATGAGTGAATGTATATTCCGGTATCCTGATCACGAAATTCATATTTCAGTAGAAGTGAAAAGTATATTCCAAAGAGAGTGGGGGATAGTACACAATCTTGCTTAACTCCAGTCTTGATTTCAAACTCTTCTGAAGTTGCACCATCAAACTTGATTATACCCTTCATGCCTGTGTGGAACGATTCCACAATTGACAGAAGAGTTGGTGGGCAGCCAACCTTCTTTAGTGCCTTGAACATACCCTCACGACTGACCAAATCAAATGCCTTTGTGAGGTCGATGCAGGCAATAAACAGTGGTTGATTTTGTTCCCGGCATTTTTCTTGCATTTGTCGCAATGAGAATATCATATCAATGGCAGACAGGTTCTGTCGAAAGCCACACAATGATTCGGCGTAGACGATCTCCTAGCACTTGAAGTCTGCGCAGAACGATTCTGGCAAATACTTTCCCAACAATACACAGAAGTGAGCTACCCCTATAGTTGCTACAGTCGCCCCGATTGCCCTTGTTCTTGTGCAGTGGTATGATGCCTGAATCTTTGAAATCCTGTGGGACTTGTCCTGCTCGCCAGCATAGCTCTATTAGCTGGTGGATCTGTAGAGTGAGTGTGTCTTGCCCACTCCTGATAACCTCTATTGGAATCCTATCCTTACCTGGAGTCTTGCCAGATGCAAGTTCATTTATAGCACACTTAACTTCTGTTATGGTGGGAAGTGTGTCCAGGTGGTCAAGAGTTGGCAGAGCCTCTATGGCATTGAGGGCATCATCCGCTAGTTAGGTCTCACTTGAGTAAAGCTCCAAATAGTGCTCTACCCATCTATTAATATGCTGCTTCTTATCAGTAATGATTTCTCCAGGCAAGGTTTTCAGTGGTGCACTTCTTTTTATCATTGGACCACAGGCTTTCTTTATCCCTTCATACATGCTTCTTATGTTTCCCTTATCACTTGCGTTTTGAATGGACTCACATAACTTGATTCAATGGCCGTTTGCACTCTGCCTGGCAGCCTTTTGCACATCCTTTCAAGTTTGCTTCAGCTCACTGAGAGTGTTACGCGTTGTTCTTTCCTTGTTTCTTAAGAGAGCTATCTTCTTTTTATCAATCAAGGGCTGCAGTGTCTGGCTGTTTGCCCTAAACCCAGTCCTGCCTCTTGTGATCCACAGTGCCGTAAACCCCTACCGCAGTTTTATCAAGAGTTTCCTTAAGTTTAACCCCTCTTTTCACTTACTGTACAATTTAATTTTCTTATGTATCAGTGAAAGCGTCCTCAAGTTGCTGTTGAAACTCAAAGCACTTTTCAGGATCGTGAGTGTTAATAATGTTAATGCTGGGACTAGATTTATGTTTAGCTGTGTAGATCCTCTTTGGTGACCTAAACACTTTTACACATAATTAGAAACAGAGACGAATAAAAGGGGGTAGACGTAGAGGGCTGTAGGATATCAGAAAAGACAGGACGGATTGGCTGAGTTGTTTGAGGTTCTATGTTCCATTGGGAGATACAGTGCAGCAGAGAAAGGACTTCGGACCAGAGAGACAATTCCGTAACTTTCTTCACTTCTGTCGATACATATCGGGAAACATCATACATATTTGCTTTCTGACAAATGTCACAACAATGACAACATAAATGAAGAATGAAACCAACAAGCAACGTGTGAACCAAGCAACAAGTATATCAGACTTACATGCGACCCTTATTCCCACACTCGATGTTTGTGTGTAACTTGCTGCATGAAGAGCGCTACAGGTACAGTTCCGACCATGAAATTCTCGTGTTACACGAACTTCCATGGTGACCGAACTGCTGTTAGACTCAAATGGCTGTGGTATATTATCACATGTGATGATTGTCCTGTAGACTGGTGGATCTCCCCCAGGAACCAGGCAAGTTAGAGTGAGTGTCTGGTTCTCTACGACTTCCACCCACGAGGATTGTAAGTATCTGTCCGGCTTGGTACAGCTGTGGCGGTTGTTGAGGGGGTGCTGAAGCACACGACAGTTTAACATGAACATACTTTAGTTTGACATGAAGCGACTTAAATTTGGCATGCCTAGGCATCAGTTTACCATGAACAATCATCAGTGTGACATGAACAATCACCACTAGTGTTTAGGTTTCTATTTACTAATTTCATTTTTCCGTGTTGCTGTTCCTGAGGAAAATCACAAAGATGGAGACGTCGGATTCATTGTCTTGGTGTTCAGCTTATTTTCAGCTCAACGCCATTACAGTATTTTTATTTCATTAATATTCCTTTTTATCTCCCCATGTGATTTCTGTTCACCGGGTTTCAGTTCTTTGTAGGGTATATACACTGTGTCTGTCTGTGTTATTCTTCTCTTTATCTCTCTATCCCCTATTGTTTCACTTTCCCTTTCTCTCCCTCCCCCCCCCCCCCCACACACACACACTAGCTCTCTCTCTTTCTAACTTTCTATCTCGCTCTCTTTTTCTCTCTGTCTATCGCTTTGCCTCTCCCTTGTTCCTGTATCTATGTCTCTCCTGCTTTCTATGTCTCTCACACACTGCCTCTTTCATTCAATCGCTCTCCCTCTCTGTCTCCCACTGGCTACCCCTCTCTGTATCTCTTTCTGTCTCCATCTCTCTCTCTTCCTCACGCTGTCTCTGTCCTCTATCTGTCTCCCTATGTCCTCTCTCTGTACCTCTCTGTCCATCTCTCTTTTCCCCTCTATCTTTCCCTGTGTTCCCCTCTCACTGTCTCTCGATCTGTTTTCAGACGACTGTGCGTTGTATGGAAACGCTGACAACTGTAATTCGCTGGATTCATCATTACAATAAGAATTGAATAAAAAAGTCGCTTAAAAGTCGACAGGGTCGACTTCATTGCACCGGGTTTTATCCCATATGGCTCGGTCTCTTTCCGCAGCGCGAAAAGCGTCACACAAAGCACGAACTCCGTAGCTCTAGCGACGACCCACAGGAGTCTCCGAAAAATTTAACTCGTGAACAGAAGGACGCGGCCCGGAATCGAACCCACAACCTTCGGAGCCCGAGTTAAACGGCTTGACCACTTCGCCACGAAGACTCCCAAAAGAATTAAATAATGTGGTGCAGGTCTACATGGCCGAATGGGTAAGAACGCGTGTTCTTAAACATCCGGTGTGCTGATGCCGAGGTTAGCGGTTGAACCCTTACACCAGACAGCTGGACTAAAATTATGACCTGTGGTCCTTGACTTGGGGACGTTAATTACAAGTACCTCTGAAGTCAGAGTGCTTTCACCTGATGGCGAGGGGCACTGTTAATAGGGAAAGCTAATCCACACGCAAAATTCAGTCCATCACAACTATAAATGGTGTGTATGGACTACGCTTGAGTGCAAAGCGAGCACGCGCAAGGGAAGGGGGAAATAATGTAGTTATGTGGAGCTATGCACATCGTATGCAAATTAACATCACTAAAACAAAACATGCTATTAACAACCAGACAAAGACTTTATACTCTAAATCCACACAGATCACTTCAACTTCACGTTGATAACATGCCAGTAGAAAGTGTAACTGCACAAAGTATTATTCCTTGGAGGGGGGGGGGGGAAGAGAGGGGGTACGGGATGTCAGGCATTGGTAGTACCTTTAGTAAGGATGATTGTCCTGCTCATATCAGGGCCCATCCCCCACCAGTCCAAACCTGATATCCAGCTTGCGCCTGTTGCTCCTAGTAGCAGTCAGCATGCGACAGCGGCCACCCCCCGGGCAACAGCTATGACAGGCTGGCTAAACCAGGCGTGGGTAGCCGATTTGGTGTCAAAGTGATCGATGAACTAGGGTATGCCTGCCCAGCATGTGAAGACGGGATTCGTCTGACTGCACGAAATAAATCATTGTTGATTCAACGGGCAAGACGGGTTGTGGAACGTAATGAGCAAGGAAAGGACGGTAGAGCTCCCTAGTCATCCACTGCACCTATATACGTCTCCAGTCGTCTTGATTTGTCTTGCTACTAGACTCAGATGGACTCAGGCGAGAAAGTGAGGTCGACGAATTGCGCAACTTTTCCTCACTTTAATCCAATTCATCGAGCAAGTCATTCTTCATCCAGTCAAAGAACATTTCGAGCCAAAATAGGCCTTATGAGCCATCTTAGTACTCACGGCTCCATACTTTCAACCCCATTGGTTTAAATGAATGGTCATCATCATTCTTGATGGACAAACAACAATATTCCTAAAAAAAAATAAAATTTTGTTACGTACCCCTTACGGGACGTTGCAGTCAACACCAGCTTTTTCAGCTGCTGTTGATGTACTAGGCAAGTGTTACTTTCAGTAGTTTGCCATTGCTTTCTGAACGACCGGCCTCTATACCTTTTTCGAAAAAACCAGCACCGCCGTGTTTCGAACCCGGGTATACGGGCTCACAAACCGCGTTCGCAAGCCCTTCAGCCACAGAGACCGGTCTCTTTCACCTCTTTCACCAGTAGCATGTCTACCGATTACGAAATGCGTACGTAAATACTTTGCGACGGAGCCGGCCATTTATAGAAACATAACCATTAATTCCCATGTTCAAGCGATCGTTAAACAAACAGCGAGAAATGTCTACCGACTTGCTAAACTATCCTTGATAAAGACACACGGATGATATTCTATATTTCTCACATTGCTCCGATTGTGCCAAGTCAGTCACTCCAGACACGGGATATTACGAGTTTAATTTATAGTAAACATGTAACTGACAATCCTAGCCTACTTAATCGCCTTAAGTTACTACTACTCCCGAAACGTTTACTGTTCAATAAGGTCAAACTATTTAACGCAATCCTACATCGGAATGGTCCAAATTACCTTTGGCCATTTGTGAAATATAATGCAAGACATGGTAATGACTAAATATATTACATAACCCGAAGCCTAGAACGGCCTTATACAAAGCGAGCTTAGCTTAGCGTACTCCGCAGCTCACATGTGAAAGAAAGTTCCATAAGAAATTAAAGCCATCCCCAATATCTATACATATAATCGCAGACTCTTCGGGCACTATCTCGGTACATAGTATCTTCTCCCTTAACTGATTAAGTGACATGGGATGATTAATCGTCTTAAACAACTTCCAATATCTACCTTGGGCTTATATACAGTACTTTTCCATATGCAACCTCCTTGAATTAATTGTGGCAAGTTGGTATACTTTTTTGGCTATTTGTTTAACTAGAGCATGAAGATGGGAATTAAAGGTTAGATTTTGATCTGTAGTCGAGGGTAAAAGACAAAGGGAGACAATCATAAAGGCTGATGCTTCCTTCACTACGGTGCTAAGAGGTAAAGAGTAGTTCTGACTTCGTTACGGCCAAAGAAGAAAAATAGTGAAAAGAGAGAGAACCTCACACCGCCTCAACCGACAAATAAAGATGATAGTAATTAGATAAGAAGATATACGAGATCTCGGGCAGAGGCAGAAACTATTTTATAGATGTTCACACAGGAAACACCATGTTAGAGCCCAAGCAATGAATTAAGGTGTTAGATTGTGGTAGAAATAGTGGTTGTAAAAACTAAAAGAGACAAACAAACAAATCAAAAACAGTACAAAAATATAAATATTGAGCACAACCCACTACTGGCAACGCCGATCGCATTCTGGTATGAACCTAAGGCCTATCCACGTCAATATGGAAGCACTATACTCGAGTTTCGCCCTCATTTGAGCTCGTCAGTAGTGCATATCCCTGACCGGATCCGGAAACAGTCCCGGATCACGCGTGTGAAGCGGGCGTGTAACCACGCGGCACACACTGGACACACCAAATTATCACAACAGAACATCACAACGCTACCCATCGTAGGCTATGCTCAAGTACAAAAATAGCTCTTTATTTATCAATTGCTACAAATTTTGGTGACAATTTGTGTTCAAACACATTGAATAAAGCATTCAAAAAGGGATGTTCAATAACAGATACAACAGACAACTGTATATATCAAACAATCAACCAGTGGGTAACCCCAATCCAAGTCAACATCACTTAAGTCAACAGGGTACACCAAGTACCACAACACAGGTGCTCCAAGCAATAGCTGGTTAGACTGACACAATAAAGAACCTTGACACAAGCAACACTGCACAGACAATAAGGCACTACACAAACATAGGTTACACAACATAAACCCCAAGACACGACATAAACAAAGAGTTGTTACACAATTTACTATCCCACCAAGAACCCAGGCGTACTGACACTAACTAGTCAGCCGCTCCTGAAACAATGGAAAACACAATCTATGATTATCATGGTAAAGACAACATATTAAACACATGAAGCAATGAGCACATGCAATATAACATTTGAATTAACCTACACATAACAAATGTCTTCCATCAAATTATCCACTTTGCTATTCCCTCTAGTTGTACTACTGCTATCATGAGACTACATCTCTAATGGTTAAATGCAGCAATCAATGCTGCATCATCAGATCACCCACTATTGTCTTCTCCAGTTGTGCCACTGCTGTCATGAGATTACACTTGATATTGCTAGGATAGAACACCTTCTAATGCAACAACCTCAGCCTGCTCCACCTACCCATACAGCCCAGCATTCACTTACAGAATGTCTTCAGTTCAATGTAACTACCTCACACAGCTCCTACACACACATGCAGTGGCAGATTGGTCTAATTTGTCCAGCTGTAAACACATAGCTACAAACAACAGGAGTACATACATCAGCCATTGCAAACAAACATCTCAACACTGATTTGGCTAACATATAACAGACAGTGCACACAAACAACATCACAGCATTGATTCAGTTAACAGGTATAAGAATGACATCTTTGTTCTGGTAAATTAGGCTGTCATTCCTACCTACCAAAGCGGCTACATTACCAAGGAACCCATAATCAGTTCCCTGTCTACACCTTGCAGAATATTGTATACATTAATTTGTACCAAGTCACCGGTAACACAGAACACCACAGTATTCCCTATAAACCACATGTTCATAGAACATGGCAATGTTCATCCATGATATAGTCACAACCCAACATCACCTATTTTATCTTCAGTCTAATGCTCTACCATTCTCCACCTACTGTTACGCACACCGGCCACTGTTTTTCTAACACACCGTACTCTTTTCTCTAATATACAACATTTATTGACAGGCTGTACTCCTGTGCTCCACATCGGATAGTACGCTTTGCTCCTATACAACAATACACAACATTATGGACTCCACCACCATCAGACATAGAGTTGCCTCAACACAGGGGCTTCACTGGGCAACTACCCCAACAATGCCCAAGTTTGCATGAAGAATACCAGCACTCATATGATATCATGCAAGTTACAGCATTTGATTAGCATCATAAACTAACAACCAACAAGCAAAACATGTCTAACTATGAAAAGTAACAGACACATATACAATGCAGAATCCCCATATTTATCGAATGTGACAATGTAACCTTGCACATAGAAGAATCATAACATTCACAAAAAGTTAAAGATAAACATGTATTACACAGGAACTCAATTAGGAACTCTCTGATACCCTTAAGACAGTTCATAAAATAAACACACCATTAGTATCAAGTAAGAGTGCATCATCCATATGAGACAGGATCAAAGTATAACCATGTTCATGGGCAAAAACAGAATATCAGCACTAATATAACAACCTGTGTACTATATATATTATGTCATTATTATTACACACATAATGCCAACCACACCAGTGTACTTTTATCTGTGAGTGGACAGCAAATGTGCAGTTATGCCCTCTATTTCCCATCATTCTTCCTATGATACACCGGTTATAAATTTTCTTCTCTTACGCTTCGTGTCGCATAGCAAGTGCATATATCTTTGCGAATGGTGGTACGTAGCAATAAATCACACCCTTCCCCTGGTACAACAAACACCCTGTTGTACTACACATAAAACTCCCAGTTTGATACACTAGCACAAACACTACTGCATTCTGGTAACAGATGTGACACCAGACTTCAATGCTAAATGAGAAACCCCTTTACCAATATCAGTTCCAGATGCACCTGCCTGTTCTCCCTCAGTAAAGCCACACTTCATTCGCAGTTACGATTACACTAATGATTGCTGATACGCACCCCGCGTATTAAGATGCATTATTTCCTACGCCTAGTGGCTATCAATCTGCATGGCGTCCCTACAATTCAACACATTATTTCCTACACTTCTATTTATTACCTACATGTTCTAACTGCTTAGCTTAACCATTAACCCATCATTGCCACATATAACATGTAAGTACTCTTCTCTGCTTTACACATGTTATAAATATTACACCTATATTATGGTTATTTTCCCCTACTCATAAGCATTCAATTTTATGCATTGTTCCAGTCTCTTCATCAACTATAATTTATGACCTCATACATCTCAATTTACACCTCATACATATGTCTTGGTGAATCTCCCACTTTTTGCTAGCTTGGGACATTTACAGAGGGACAGCACAAAATCAATCACTACCTATTTGGCCAGTAACACAATGTCCTAGGATTCTTCTTCTTCTTCTTCAGCGTTCCGAGCCATTGAGGTTCTTTGCTGCAAATACAATCCGTCTCCTTGGATAATCATGTAAAATAGAATGTCCTAGGATAATCATGTAAAATACATTCTCAACAAAATAATCTTGTGCCATCATGGCTGGCATAACATGACTTCAATCTTTACCATATTTAACCACCACTAATGACCTATCTTCGTATTTCACATCACCATGCTTGATTGCTTACATCTCTATGTACTAGCCTGTTAAATGTTATTTTCCTAAAGCTTCAGGGACACCAAATCAATCTGTAGAACAGCTCATTTCAATAGCATTTATTCATATTATCTATTTATATTTCTTTGTTCCTACCATCTCACCTAACAGCTTTGTTCACACATATCAGTTTTCCCATACCTGTTTCACCATGTAAACACTTTCAAGTTGGTAAACTGGCTTGTGCTGCGATTTAAAAAATATTTATTAAATTAAACATTTTACACTTACGGCTTTTTCTTCTGACATATGTTGTTCACTGATGAACAGATGGAAAACCCCACATATCTCGTCTCAAGGCGGACTGGCCACAAAACTACGCAGGGCCCCAGCGCCTGCCTTCACAAACCAAGCTGGCTTCTGCAATCAAAATGGACTCAGGTCCCTTTGTTTCAGAGTGGCGTTTCCGGCGTTGCCAAATATTTTCTTGAGGCAGACCAAACCAAAATAAATCGTTGGTTTGGCGCTATCACAGATCTATGATAAGACCCAGTGCCTTGTGCTCGGTTACACTTTCTATAGGCGTGCTACCAATGTGCAGCTGAAGAGTTCTCTGCGAGTTTAGAGTGTGAAGTCTTTGCCTGGTTCCTATTAACATAGATTTTGTTTTAGAAATGGTAATTTGCAAGCGGTTTGCATGACTCTAGTTAACTACACTATTTATTTCCTGTTGCAAGGATAATTCTAGCACATTACGATCAATGGCGTTTGTGTATACCGTGCAGTCGTCTGCAAATAGATCGCAGGACGACGACAGATACAAGGGAAGATCATTTATATAAATGGCAAATAACAGAGGGCCAAGTATAGACCCCTGAGGTACTCCATGATTAATGGTAATGGCTTGAGATATAGATTTATTGTGTGATGCTACTTGTTTTCTGTCTAATAAAAATGAGTTTATTAATGTCACTATATTAAAGCTTACTTTCATTGTTTCTAGTTTTTTAATTAGGATAGTATGATCTATCATACCGAATGCTTTTATAAAGTCTATAAACACCGTTCCTCATAGAGTATTGTTATTAATATTTTGATGCCAGTTTTCTATCATGTTTGTTAGTGTCGTATGGCAAGAATATTTTGGCCGAAATCCTGACTGACTGTCAACTATTAGTTTGTGGCGAACTAAGTGCTTTAGTGTTGTTTTGTGGATGTGCTTTTCTAGCGGTTTGGATAGTGAGAATAATATAGAAATTGGCCTATAATTACTCATGAGACGATCGTCTAATGAACCAGCTATTAAATGAGGAATTGCTTTAGCGATTTTAAAGGCCGATGGGAAGTGACCTTTGGTGAGACTTTGATTATATATAAAAGTTAGTGACTCTCAGATCGCCGGTGCAGCATTGCGAAGGATTCGATTACTGATTCCATCTAGTCCTGATTAGTTATTGTTTTTTTAGGTTACTCAGATGAGTAAATACTTCAGTGGTCGTCATTAGCGGTATGTTGGAGGGAATGCCACCATAGCATTTGCTCTCACAGAATGATGATAATAAAGATATGTCATGAGGCGCATCTGGTATTGCAGCCTTCAGTTGGTTTATGTCGGACTGAAAGAATCTACTGAATTGATGACATGTAACCTGATATGATGGTAGTGGTTGTTATGATTTGTGTTTGTTTGTCAAGGTATTAATTGCTTTCCATATATCTTTAGTATTGGTTTTATCTATTATTAAGTTCTTAAAATAGTTTTTCTTTTCCTTTCGAATAACAAATTGAACTTTGTTTCTCAGACTACGGTACATAGTTAGATCTGTATTTTTATATGCCCTGTCCCGGTCTCTCATAAGTTCAACTACCTCCTGTGTGATCCACGGGGGCTTAGTGTGATGTTTAACACGGACTTTCTTAAATGGAACATGCTTATCAAATATACTTAGAAAGGTCTTCAGCCAGTGGTCCAGAGCATCGTCTGGGTCAGGAAGCTTTTAAACAGAGTCCAGAGATGAGTTGAGCATGTCTTGTAAAAAGACATCTTGATTGAAGTTTTTATAATTTCTATATTTTATACTTATATGTTTGTGTTTCGGAATTTTGATATCTCTTTTCGACCACGTGCAAAATACTGGGTAGTAATCGCTCATTGCATTAATAGGTACAGTGCATTCTGTGATGTTGTCAGCACACGTCGATAGAGATGGTGCCTAACAACGCGTGCAATACGTAATATAGAACATCTCCGATTGCAGAAGTAGAGATCTGCGTCCAGATATAGCATACAGTATGCGGGGAGACATGGAACAGTACAGTCACACTCACAGCATGGAATAGAACAATACACACCCTACTATTGAACAAAGACAATTAGCAATTACCAGAAATTTCCTCATGTGGATATTACGAAGTGGATGCAAACGAACTTGGTGACAACTGGCACGATTAAGGGAAGATAATAAAACTAAGGCAGAGAAGTAAATATATGTATGGCTTGACTACGTGGCATGGTCGAGACAAAAACACAGATATATGACTCCAGAGATGTGAGATGGCGAAACATGACCGCTCACGCTTATCGACAAGACTTATGATGATACATTCATTCAGTAGCATGTCCTTTGCAGAACCTCGCTCCCATAACAACCTTCCGGAAAACCTCGATCATAAGCAAGATGTCCCGCGTCTGATACACCCATCTGGAGATCATCCGCCACATCCTGCACCCATCTTCTCTTTGGCCTTCCTCTTCCTCTCTTCCCAGGCATATACCCTTCCATTATTGTTCTCTCCACACTTTCGTGACGTTTCAAGTGACCAAAATATTTCAATTTTCTTTGTTTTGTCGTCTTTAATAGCCAACCTTCTTCAATATTCAACTCTTGAAGTATGGATACATTTGTTCTTTTCTTTACCCAAGATAATCTTAGAACTCGTCTATAACATTTATATTCAAAGGCGTTTATGCGTTGTTCAGCTTGTTTAGTAAGTGTCCATGTATCATAGGCGTATGTTGCAATGGGAAAGATGCATGCTCTTAAAAATCTAATTTTTGTAGTTCTGATCTGTCCCACTCCATAATTTATTCAGCTGTTTTAGTCTTTGAAGAGCAATGATAGTCGCCGTTTAATTTCTTTCATAGTGTCACCATTGTTGGTAATCAATGACCAAGATATTCAAAATTTTCCACCACCTCCAATTTTTCCCCATTAATGTATATTTCTTTCTCCATAGTAGTTTTATCTGTATGCATTATCTTTGTTTTTGCTATGTTAAGATATAAGTTGTGATTTTCACTATTCAATTGGGTTGAGGCTATTAGGTTTTCTATGCCATTCTGTGTTGTGTATAGTAATACTGTATCATAAGCATACCGAATCTCTGGTATGTCATGACCGCCAATATTTAGGGCATCATATACCTCCCTGTTTATATCATCTTTTACATTTCTCATTATATTTTCGGCGTATAGGTTAAACAAATAGGTGACAGCACGCCGACCTGACGGACTCCTTGCTTGATGTCAAACCAATCTGATGCCTCACCATCTATTCTAACTGCTGCTTGTTGGTCTAGATAGAGCATTTTTATGAGTTGTATTACATGTGATGGAAATCCCATATTCCTCATGATTTCCCAAAGTTTCTGATGCTGTACGCAGTCAAATGCCTTTGAATAATCCACAAAAAATGAGAATAGGTTTACATTAAATTCTCTGCACTTCTCTATTATTAAACGCATGTTGAATATGTGATCGCTTGTTCCTCTTCATTGTCTAAATCCAGCTTGAGCCACGTTAATCTCTTCTTCCATTTTCTTACGAAGTCTTCCCATTATGACTTTTAGTATAATTTTACTTTCATGACTAATCAGGGCAACAGTTCTATAGTTGGTGCATAATTTCAGGTTGCCCTTTTTTGGTATTGGAATGAAGATAGTTCTCTTCCAATCTTTTGGCATATACCATATTTCCAAATCTTTGTACATAATGCATGATATATGTGTATGCTTTCTTCTCCTCCCGGTTTAATAAGTTCAGTTGTTATCTCATCACATCCAGGTGATTTACCATTCTTTGGGTTCTTTAAATCCCAAGCAATTTTATCTAATGAGGGTTCAGGTTCTGTCTCTGCTGTCATTGGCTCATGTATCTCATTCATATCCTCACTGTCACTCGTATTATACATTCCACTGCAGTACTCCTTCCATCTTTCTAGAATTTGTCTAGATTATGTTAAGGTATTTCCCATCTTGTCACAGATAACATTCAATTGAGGTTGAACATTTCTTGTCAATAACTTCATTTCTTTGAACATTTCATAATCTCTTCCAGTCTTATGATATTGCTCTATTCTGGTACAGCAATCTTGTATATATTGATTTTTGTCCTGTCTTGTGTTATTTCTTATTTCTCGAGTTAAAGATTTATACTTCATCCTTTTGTTATCGGATTCACCTCCTTTCTGTTTCAGTTCCCTTCGTTGTTTTATTAATTCTAACGTGTCTGATGTAATCCATGGCTTAAGTTGATTTTTCTTGGTCGGAATTAAATCTTTGGCTGCAGTTATCAAGATATCTCTAGCTTGTACTGCCAGTTCATCATGTGTCATTTCTTCTTCTACAGACATCAAGACCCCAAAGCGATTCCTAACTTCTATGTTGTATGCATCCGGTATTTTTGTGAGATCAAAACGAAGAGGCCTTGGTCCTCGGATAAGCTTTTTGAGTTTTAATTTCAGATCTGCTTCTAATAACTGATGATCTGTATCACAGTCTGCACTTCGTAGGGTTTTTGCAGATGTTATGCTTGATCTCCATCTTCTTTGTATTAAAATATAATCTATCTGATGTTTGGTAATACTGTCTGGAGACTTCCATGATGATACATAGGAAGTTAATAAACAAAAGATGTAAATTTAGACAGTGTTTAGACCACCCAAGGCTATCAGCAGGAATCGCATCCATGATATGAAATTAGTCAAGAAAAATGCAGACACAACCTTGGTTGTCTCCTTTGTAGGGAGTTTCTGCGACGAAGTGGTCGAGCCATTTGACTTGGGCTCCAAAGGTTGTGGGTTCGATTCCGGGCCGCGTCCTTTGGTTCACGAGTTAAATTTTTCGGAGACTCCAGTGGGTCGTCGCTAGAGCTACGGAGTCCGTGCTTTGTGGGACGCTTTCCGCGCTGCGGAAAGAGAACGAGCCATATGGGATAAAACCCGGTGCAATGAAGTCGACCCTGTCGATTTTTAAGCGACGTTTATTTTTCACCTTTGTAGAATTCGTGCACAAATGTGGGAAACTTCAGCAGTTATGGGACATCACGGAAGACATGGGATTCCAGAGACGTTTGCTTCCAATATTTGAAACAATGCATCAAGAATAACAAGCAGCATACAGAGTAGCTGGTGAAATATAATAATATTTTGTGGCGCAAAAGGAAGTACAAACAGAGTTGTATACCTTGGCTCAATAATTAACCCCAGTGTCGAAATTGTGTAGCGGAGCCCCTGCTTTCATCACGTGGCATGGTACAGTTTCTCAATCTCATGACTTGGTATGGTACAGTTTCTCAATCTCATCACGTGGTATGGTACAGTTTCTCAATCTCTGGCCATGTCTCACGCCTCGCGCACCCTCATGCACAAGCTGTCTGCAATGTCCTGTGTTCATGTCGTGCTGGTTGACCCCAGCCTCTTCTTTAATGAGCTATAACTACCATAACCCTTCTCCCCAATCCACTGTGACGTTCAATATGACCAAAGTATTAAAGAAATGTTCTGTGGTTCTTGAACAAAAGAGGCCGGGTCGACCAGCACAAAGATGGACACAGAACTTTGCAGACGCCTTGGGGATAAGGCTGTATGAAGCGCTTTGTGTGTGTGTGTGTGTGTCTCTCTCTCTCTCTCTCTCTCTCTCTCTCTCTCTCTCTCTCTCTCTCTCCTCTCTCTCTGTGTATATATCCTCCTTCTCTGTCTCTCTCTTTGTCTCATTTTACTCTCTGGCTCTCTCCCCACTCTCTCTTTCTCTGTCTGTGTCCCGTCCCGGTCTTCCTCTTTGTCTCACTTTACCGTCTCACTCTCTCCCACTCTCTCTCTCTCTCTCTCTCTCTCTCTCTCTCTCTCTCTCTTTCTCTCTGACAACCTCTCTTTCCATCACTATGCAACTCTCTTTCATCTCTCCCTCCTCTCTCTGTGACTTATGGTCTCTCTCTCTCTCTCTCTCTCTCTCTCTCTCTCTCCTCTCTCTCTCTCTCTCTCTCTCTCTCTCCTTCAGAAGGATCACAGTGATATGAGTGTCGTTCTGCAATGACACTGCTACATGATGATACTGATGATGATGATGATGATACTGGTGATGATGATGATGATGATGATGATGATAATGATGATCATTGTGGTGTTGATACTGATGATAATGATGATTGTGGCGATGATACTGATGATGATATTTATGGTGATTATAATGATGATGTTATGATGATGAAAGTGATGGTTATAAAGGTGATGGAGATAATGATGGTGATAACTACGATGGTGATGATGATGATGGTGATGATGATGATGATAATGATGATAGTAATGATAATGAAAGTGATGGTGAGGATAATGAAGGTGGCGGTGATAATGATGATGCTTATGAATATTACTTACCTATGGACACACTGATCTCTTTTACTCTGCCCTCGATTCGGGAGTTTGGTAGTATAGGAACCATGGTAACGGTGATGTTGTATATCCCAGCATTCATGATATAAAACGAGTTATTACATATTGCTCTATAATACACATCGTCAGAGACCACAACATTAGAAACTGTCTGGTTGTAAACAATGACCTTCAGAAACAGACACAGGAATGCATGTTTTTATGCCTGTATTATTTCACTCACTAATTAATTCACGAATTCATTCAGTCACATTTCCTATCAAGATGTGAGAATGCATTTCGTCGTCTTGTGTTCATGACCACATAAATAAACAGATGAAGACGATGGAGGAAAAGATGAGGAGGAAATCTCATATAGGTGGAGTGATTTAGGAGGAGAAGTTAAAGAATGAAAAGAGATCACGATGATTGTGGTGAAGAAGGAGAAGAGGAGGGGGATGATGAGTAAATTAGAAACATAGGAAGAACAATCAGCAAGATAAAGGGGACTTGCAGCGTAACCAATCTGACTTCTCTCTTTGGCAGGCATCTGTTATTGTAAAACATTGCAGCACTCCACCAGTGGAAGTTCAAGCAAACATTTACACGTGATAACAAGATGACAGTATTTAAAGTGATAACTAGATCACAGTACATGCAACTGATAACTAGATCACAGTACATGCAAGTAATAACTATATCACATTAAATACAAGTGATAACTAGATCACAGTACTTATAAGTGATACCTAGATCCCAGTACTTACATGTGATAACTAGATCACAGTACTTACACGTGATAACTAGATCACAATACTCAAAAGAGTAAAAGTAACAACTAATTGTAATACTGACATAAACTAGAAATAAACTATTTTCTTGCGGGTAGATTGATAATAATGACACTGATTTGAGACATACTGTATTTCTAAGTAGATTTATAATAAAGACTTACCATAGAGACAAAGTATGATATTCAATGAAGATTCATAAAAAATGATATACAACAGAGACAAATTATGTTGTTGGCACATGTGGCATTATATTTTTAGTCGGTTATAAATATATAGACGGGGAGGGGTTGGGTGGGTTGGGTGTTGCATACGTGTAGACGGGTCAATACAATGTGAAACAAAGATATATTCAGATTATAGATGTTGAGGCGAAAGATGCAGATATATAATGTCATAATTCTAGATTCGCGGCAACGGTTCGTCCCCATTATGCTCCGTTCCTGACCCAGTGAATATCACACAAAATGCTCCTCACTGCCCCATGTGAAAAGTGGAACAAACAGGAGTCTCGACAAACCCACAGCCCGCAAAGGTACACTGTGCATAATGCCGCCGCCAGAAAGCCAACGCAAAAGTCATCAATGAAAAATACAGTTCATCGTCGATGGATGCGGCAGTCACTAGAAAACCGGCAGCCACACATTACTGCATAAGGCAAACCAGTCAGTTCTGCGACAAAGCCGGCCGCCATTACTCCGAACATGCTGTTCAGGCTCCAACAACCGCGGATAGATCTAAAGGCATGTAACACGAAATTCGCAGCTGACAGTGACGCGCCAGTAGCAGGGCGACGGAACTATGCACTTCCAGTCCAACATTATGAAAATGCGAATGCAAACAGTAGCCACAAGCATAAACACTCCAGAGGCCTTAACCGTTTAAATGCCTAGTCTCCATGCTGTGGACCGGTAGTGAAACAGATAATGTAAAACGAGACGCACACAAACACTCACTCAAACACACAGCCACACATAATAATTATGTCGGCTGGCGGAGAATGGGGTAGACACAAAAATAAAATCATTACCTTCCATGTTCCATAACTGATCATCCAGGAGCAGACTACTTGAGGGTAAACTTGTGCAGCTGTGCACGTTGTCCTGACCGTCGCCTTGAGAAACTGGTGGCTACAGCGAATGTCTGCGGGTTTCCCTGAAAACAATGTTATATAACAACAGCTTGACTGTTAAGAGAGATTGCTGGCATACTCTGTGATCGTAAAATGAACACATTTTTTAACGAAGTTTACGATGTTTTGATCCAACAAAAGACATTGAGTGCTTGTGTATTTTACTCAGAGAAAGATTGATGGGTGGGTGAGTAAGGTAAGTCGATAAATATATAGGTTGGTGAGTGGGTGAGTGAGTAGATAGATAGAGGGAGAGTGAGAATCTAGATGACAAAAATGATCTGTAACGAACTAGAACTTGCTACAGTTCAAACAATCAAACATCACAAGAGCAATCAATACGCGACTGACTTACAATAGCTCTCACAAACAGATGCATAAATCAAAGAACTGAAACCTGTACAAAACAATTCACAGAAGGCAGATACGGGAGAGTCACCATAACATACCTAAATACGTTAAAAGACAGAGAACTCAGTCCTATATGAAACAATTCACAACACAGCATATAAGGAGGCCAAAACAACATACGCACAAACGTTAAAAGACAGAGAACTCCGTCCTATATGAAACAATTCACAACACAGCATATAAGGAGGCCAAAACAACATACGCACAAAGTGTTAAAAGACAGAGAACCTCAGTCCTATATTGAAACAATTCACAACACAGCATATAAGGAGGCCAAAACAACATACGCACAAACGTTAGAAGACAGAGAAATGTCAACGGTCCAGCCAAGAAGTATGAACGACATCACAACATACACACAGATGTTAGAAGATATAGAAATGTCAACGGCCTAGCCAAGAAGTTGGCGTCTGTACCTTAGCAGTAGGGAACACAGTTTCAGAATCTCAACATACTGGACTCGAAATCAGACTATTTGGGATGAGACAGCTTTCCGTAGCTGTCCCAATGGTATGAGCAATGGCCGTTAAGAAAGCAATGACATGGG
This sequence comes from Cepaea nemoralis, assembly GCA_014155875.1. Lineage (NCBI taxonomy): Eukaryota > Metazoa > Mollusca > Gastropoda > Stylommatophora > Helicidae > Cepaea > Cepaea nemoralis. The sequence continues at coordinate 9,669 of JACEFZ010014279.1, read as the reverse complement.
AAACGGCCATTCAGAAAGCAATGACATGAGCAACGGCCATTCAGAAAGCAATGACATGAGAAACGACCGCTCAAAAAGTAATGACATGAGCAACGGCCGTTCAGAAAGTAATGACATGAGCAACGGCCGTTCAGAAAGTAATGACATGAGCAACGGTCGTTCAGAAAGCAATGACATGAGCAACTGTCACTTGTCGTCCCTGGGAGGAAAGTAGAATCAACACGCACACCTTTTAAATTCCCTTTTCTCAGTTTTGGTCTACTGCTGGACCTTAGTCTACACACCCCCCGTTCAGTCTTTTTATCACTATCTCTCTCTCTCTCTCTCTCTGTCTCTCTCTCTCTGTCTCTCTCTCTCTCTTTCTCTCTCTCTCTCTCTCTCTCTCTCTCTCTCTTCTTACCACAAGACAATACCCTCTTCATATTCCTCCAGAACATACCCACACAAACACTGTCCTCCAACAAATAATAAAATTATTTAATGAAGAAAAATATGCCAGATGTGTGTATCGTGTATGTGTATAGAAATCTGTGGTGTAGTCTATCGTGTATGCGAGACAGGACTATTCATCTAGGATCAGCATCACAGTTATCATCACGCTACGGCCATACGACTTCACAACATCACAGAACTGGAAGGAGCTCACCCGATGGTGTGTCTCTCCGACCGATTTTTTACTTCTTTCAATAAATCTTGGAAAGTTTGAAAAGTCTGGTCACCACTGAGTGATTTGGTTAGTTCGTGTCCTTTATTTCCACACAGCCGTTAAACTGGTAGTTAATATAGTCCATGACTGAACGAATACAACCACTGTCCACAAAAAAAAAATATCGCCGACACACTGCTGTTTGTCAATCATAGAAATGTTCATGTAAGCAGGGAAAATGTTATTGGATTTATAGTAGTTCCTTTTCTGTACTGCTTAGGGTAAATATTATTGTTAATAATTCCTTGGTTGCTTGTAATACTTTAGGTTATCAGTCTCTCTTCTAGTGACTCATTTCGTAGGTTTAATTTAGCATGGCAGGAATTGTCTGACTGTCTGTTGAGAAGAGCAGTTTAAAGCTGATGTCGTTAGCATCTGCACGGCAGAGTATTCGTCATTTTCTTTCTTGCGGGATCAGAATGGGATGCGTAAGTTTGCATCTTCGAATTGAACGCTGTCGAGAAGAGTAACACGCAGGTGATATCACCGTCGACTCGTAGACTCATTATACGTGAGATGTAGGCCTAAGGCCGTACTCAGACTGTACATCTATATTTTCATAGAACTAACTTGGTCATAATCTAGAGGTAGTTCATGCACATTTACCATTAGTACTGGGTAAAGAGTTAAGAGAGAAGTCCAAAAGAAGAGCACGAGAAACCCTAGTAGATACCCTACCAGAATATCCTGAGTCATAGACCTATCCTTTATCTCCCCACCCCCTTCTCATCTTGCGGATATCTTCTCATGTCATGGTTCTTATCCTAGCCGAGTGCCATGACACGTCACTCGACACAGCCTAAGTCACGCCTCAGCCTACTGCTGCTGACAATCTTATACTAAGGTCACACACGCGAGTCCACAATGCTCGAGTTCTAATCTAAATCACTACTACCTTATCTAAACTATGCTCGTCCTAATTGGAATTACCATGCACATCCTGTACATATGTCCGGATGCCTTTAAACACATGGAACATTATTAATTCCTTTCTTAATTGGACCAAGAATAGGATACACTTCCTCCCGTTTAAATCCTCGTTAGCACACTGAATTTAAAACGTTATTTTCAGACAGCTTAGAATTTTGTCTTAGGACGTCACTTGTTTTTTCCCCTACCAAGTAACCCTGCTCTTCTTTCATCTTTAGATCCTTGTACAAAACATGTCCGACAATCTCCTTGATATAGACAATTCTCAGTTGATATAGTTTTACCGTGCCTCTCGGGACCTACGTTCACCGTATTTCAAAGATTCTGACTTGTGTTTAATCTGGTGACCCGTTCTCCGTATTCAAAGAGTTCTGATGGTGTTTGATCGGGGACCCGTTCTCACAACAAAAAAGTTGTAGTGGCCTAGACCGACGGTCTCTGGCCTTTGATCATTAGGGTCGACGACCTCCAGCCATTTCATGACAGCAACAGCCGTTCAGAAAGCAATGACATAAGCAACGACCGCCCAGAAAGTAATGACATGATCAACGACCGTTCATAAAGTAATGACATGAGCCAAAACCGTTCAGAAAGTAATGACATGAGCAACGACCGCCCAGAAAGTAATGACATGAGCCACAACTGGTGAAAGACAGTAATGATATGAGCCACAACCGTTCATAAAGTAATGACATGTGCAACGACCGTTAAGAAAGTAATGACATGAGCCAAAACCGTTCAGAAAGTAATGACATGAGCCACAACTGGTGAAAGACAGTAATGATATGAGCCACAGCCGTTCATAAAGTAATGACATGTGCAACGACCGTTCAGAAAGTTATGACATGAGCTACAAACGTTCGGAAAGTAATGACATGAGCAATGGCCGTTCAGAAGGCAATGGAAAACTACCGAACGAAACGTTGGCTAGAAAATCAAAAAGAGCCAATAAATGATGGTGTTGATTGAGTCGCCCTGTACAGGACATACAACAGTAAATATGACGGAAATGGAGTACATACATTCAGAAATTGACAGATATAACACAGAGAACAGTCTGACAGAGAAGAAGAAGAGAACTGGACACTACACGCCACTCACTGTAAACGTTTAAACTGCATGGCTGGCTTGTTACCCAGTAACCAGTGTTGCTGAACTCCATAGAACATGTCCAACCAGTTGCATCATTTATTCTTACATGTCTCAGCCTGAGATTCCAGGAGGCAGAGCTGCCTATTTCTGATGGTTCACTTGCATCAACATCTTGCTCGTATCCCAGATCTAGCCAACAGCTGTCAGCATTACATGAAGCTACGACCTCTGATGTCTTCATAAATCTAACGCCGGTGATCGATAACAATTGTCTGGTATATGTTGTACAAATAATGTCGGGACTTTGTTGTCCTACTTCGGCTACTGGGCACACAATCTTCGGAGTTGGGAAATCTGTAAGTATAGAAAGTCTGTAAGAAAAAGAATCTGTATATGCAGCTAAACATGGTGATTAAACAAATGTAAAAGCTGCTGACAAATTGAAACATCGAAATCTTTTCGACATGATGAATGAAATCAGCAAAGGCTAGAAAGACCTCAAGATAAAGAATATACATACACATATTTAATTTTTCTTTACCCCGTGGTCTCTCCAGTCTATACTAAGTTCATGCAATATGTCGTAAAGGTCTCGTTGTTTCAGTTTGTCAAAAGTTTATTTGATACTCTAATAGAAATAAAGGAATAAAGTCTTGGAATGCTCCAAACTCAAGTCACAGACAGACTACACACACTGTGATATGTCGCACACTTAAGTCACTGACAAACTAAAGAAATGATGATATGTCCCACACCTTAAGTCGTTGACAGACTAAAGAAATGATGATATGTCCCACACCTTAAGTCGTTGACAGACTAAAGAAATGATGATATGTCCCACACCTTAAGTCGCTGACAGACTAAAGAAATGATATGTCCCACACCTTAAGTCGTTGACAGACTAAAGAAATGGTGATATGCCCCACACTTAAGTCGTTGACAGACTAAAGAAATGATGATATGTTCCACACCTTAAGTCGTTGACAGACTAAAGAAATGGTGATATGCCCCACACTTAAGTCGCTGACAGACTAAAGAAATGGTGATATGTCCCACACTTAAGTCGCTGACAGACTAAAGAAATGGTGATATGTCCCACACTTAAGTCGCTGACAGACTAAAGAAATTGTGACAATATGAAATAAAACAAATGCAGCTTTCCATCCATTCATCATGTGCCATGCCGATAAGCATGGACGGTCATGTTCTGCCATCTGACCCGACCACCAGAGTTGTGGATCAGCTCCGTGTTCCTGTCTCGACCATGCCATGTGGCCTAGCCATCCAGGTATTTACTTCTCGGTCTTCCCCTTAGGTCTCTTCCTTCGATCTTGCCAGTTGTCACCAAGTTCTCCAATTCATTTCTTCTCATAACATGCCCAAAAAATTTTGACTGTCTACGTCTAATGACTCTAATCAGTTTACGATCTTCATTTGTTTCTTGAAGGACTTGTTCATTGGTTTTTCTGTCTGTCCATGGTATTCTTTGCATTTTCCTCAGAAACCACATTTCCACAGCCATCAGATGTTTTTCAGCTTGACTGCTCATTGTCCACGCTTCACATCCATACAAAAGTACAGGTTCTATGTAGCACTTCAACACTCTTTTTCTCGTTTCAATTGATATCATTTTATTGGTCAGTATGTTTTTCATCTTGCAAAAGGCTACCTTCGCAATGGCAATTCTTGTTCTAATCTCTTCAAGGCATCTCCCATCAGATGTTATGACTGTTCCGAGATAACTGTACCGATTCACTTGCTTAAGAATATGCCCATTTACTCGTATATTCACATTGTGGTATTTCCTTCTTCCCAGTGACGACCATAATCTGTGTCTTCTTACTATTCAATTCTAACCCTAGCTGCTCGCTGTGTGCAACAACTGCCTCTACTAAATGTTGCAGGTCCTGTTCATTGTCTGCGATCAAGACTGTATCATCTGCATATCTAATGTTATTGATGTATCGTCCCCCAATGTTGATTCCTTCCATATCTTCTATATTTCTGAAAATATTGTCACTGTACAGGGAAAAAAGATCTGGAGACATTACACATCCCTTCCTTGTCTCACACCTCCTTTAATAGGCTGATATTGACCTACATCATTATCAATGATGATGGCAGCTTATTGTTTCCTGTATTTGTTTTTTACAAGTCTAAGGTCTTTTCCATCAATTTGTAGGTTTTCCAGCATCCTTATCATGTTGACATGTCTCACTTTATCGAAAGCTTTTGTGTAGTCAATACAGCAAAGATACATGCAACTTTACAAAACACATTTCCACAGTTTTGCCGCAGTTCCTCTAATTACAAACAAATTGTGATATGTCCTACACTTAAGACACTGACAGACTAAACAAACGGTGATATGTCCCACACTGACATAAACCTGGGTCATTGACAATGAGGTGAGTGACCGGGTATGAGAAAGAATGGGTGAAAGTGGGAGACAGTAAGGTGACTGACCTGGCTATGAGAAAAACAGCCAGTCCTGACAAATAAAATAGTGAGGGTAGAGAAAAACCCCTAGGGTGGATGGGGCGAGAGATAGTGTATTTGTTGTGTGAAGTCAAGGGACTTCAGGAAGTTGAGTTTTAGACACCGAACGAGTCGGTAGTCCGGTAGTTGACGGAGAACTGTGTTGTGTGATTCTCCGAGCTGTGAATGCAGTCCTAAAACCCAGAGTGGGTTACATAGAGAGCAGAGGCTCCGACCCAGTGGGTGGGTCGTATTGTGTGAGATCCAGCCGTGGATAGTAGACAACATGTTTATGAATTTGAGATTCAGCAGGCCGTGAGAAGGCATTGATGTGTGCGTGTAGAGTTGTGAAGGAATATATATCTCTTCGGTGGATTACATTGTTTCTGGATGTATAAACATGTTCCGTTTGTCCGTGTTCTTTCTGTAATAAAGGATTATGTGCGCCAACTCAATCTTGTTTCATGACTGGTGAATGTGCACTGCAGGGGTGAGTTGGATTAAGAGACAGTTAGCTCAATTGACACACCAGGAGCATCGTTACCTAGACAACGACCATCACACGACATTATCACGCAAAGATCATCAAGAACATTGAACTTATCATCAAGAACGTCGTGTGACATCTAGGGTCTCTCCGGTCAAGGACGACGGGGATATATTGAGATATCTGGCAGGCTTCGTCCGATCAAGAACAATATAGACATTGTTGTCATTCTGGTTATTTGTGAACTCTTCGCTGAGAGAGGAGTTATTATCTGGTGATTACGTTCCATCAAGCTAGACATCGTTGATTCAAGAGGTTAATGTGAACTTTTGTGTGTGTGCGCCAGATAACTAGCACAGATAGACAGCAGTGAAGGCCCAGGCTAGCAGACGGGGCACGGGAAAAACCAGGATTAATCCAGAAGGGAGTGGGAATATCGGGCGTGTGTGTGTGTGTAAGGCGCCACATCGAAGAAAAACTGTCAGCGCGCTAGAGAAGATACGGCAGGTCAAAGGAGAGTGTGAGGTGACGGGGAGTCACTAGTCACAAACAGCGCGCGAGAAAACATCGGCACAGAAAAGTCGGTGCTAGCAGACATCACAGGTAAAGTCGCTGTGAACAGAGGCATTGGAGAACATCGTACACACTGGAAAGATCGAGGAAAAGAGAGGCAGAGGTAGACAGAGAAGTGATGCTGATTGGATGAGACGGTGGCATGGAGGAGATATCAGCACCAGAGTGATCCAGAAAACAAAGACCGAGATCTATGGAGAGCCATGAACGCTACGCCAGCCGGCACGGCACTTGATGATGATGATGATGAACAAGTGAACAAAACCGTGTTTGCGACAAGAGCGAGCATCACAAGTGGACATTGTCGCTGTCGGTGATAAAGACAGGACTTGATCAAGATATTGACAGGTGTGTGTGAGAGGACACGCACTGTGTTGTCGCAGTTGACTGGTCAAGATTTGTCGACGCCGTTAAAAGACGAGGCGGGCGGCGCTAAGAGACAGTGCAGGTGAAATTGTGAGTCTCACGGACAAATCTGGTCAGCGCTGTTTACGAGAACACAGAACTCCCGGGAAGGAAGAGTTAATGAATGTGTAGAATAAAACAGAGAACATTGACATTTTGCGGATTCACCGGGAAGGGTGACCGAAGGGGATTGTAACGGTACCCCTACCACAGGTGCTGGGGCAGAGAATGGAAAGTGTTTGTGTATGGCGGAAAAGTTCTGGCATTTTACAGACAGATTAAGTGTGACTTCACGGAGTTAAAAGAGCAGCCGGTGGGGCTGTCACGGTGTGTGGAAACTGTTTTTACGGAGTAATTTCACTGAGGGTGATAAAGAGAAATTGAGGTGACATTGGGAGTTGGGGGTGAAGGAGAAAAGAGACTCAGGAATTTCCACGGCTATTGTGGTCAAGATGACTCATGTGAATGACAAACAACAAGGACGTTTTGTGTGAAACCAGACTTTATTGTTCGGTTTGTTAAAGCCTTTGTGTTCATTACTTTATAATCAGCAAACATTTTGACAACGAATGATGACGTGGCAGCTCCACGAACATAGTTGCATACAGTTGCCAAAAAGAACTGACGGTACAGTGTTAAAGCACGGGCATTGCGGCCAATTTTTCATTTGAACTTTGTCTTTAAACGGCAATCCAGAACATTTGTGATAATTACCATCATCTTCAATTTTACGACATCGAAAGAACACTTTTAGATAATTACTATTACGTCACGTTTCCGACAGGTGGAACTGGTGATCACAACGCGAAATGAAGTAACCACTCCAATAATCAATCAGTCATTCTGTGTCGTAGATATTCCCAGCGGATTGCGAATACTATTAAAACGAACAAAACTTTTGTGACTGATTAATAAGACTTTTTGGCGACGTATTAATAGACACATATTTGTCGGCCAACCAGTTGGACATTCTATTTGCTGCTCAGTGTCTTATATATACGTGTTTTCGGGTGTTAAGCATACTTGTATGTGGTCCGGTGTTTGTCAGGAGTAGTGGATTTTTGAGTTGTTTCTCGAGGGTCGGGAGACAGGTCAAAAAAATTTATTGTCTTACTGTGCACCATGTGTTTTCTGGAAGTAATAGTACGGTCGGTTTGTTTGATTCTGCAGTGAAGCAGGGTGGTCCTGGATTATATACCGTGCCTTTTGGGTCTAACGTCACATCTGTGTATATTTTCAGTATATATTCCTCTCTTCTTTTCGTTATATCCATATGATATTTTTGGTGTTCGGATATATGTATTATTGTGATCTTTCGTCATTCTGCTGTACTAGTGGTCTGTGTCAGTTTATATATTACGCGCACTGTGGCTGTCCTACCAAGCTTGTGGTGTTCACTGTCAGTTATTCTTTGTGATCACCGTCTCCGTGTACTTCGCTTGTGAGTCTAGCGTGTGTATAGAAACACTAGGTTATCATCCATTTGTTTGTATATGTTCTTGTTATCATGTATGTTTAACAATATTTCCAGGGACTTTATGAACTTGTGGTCATAGATTATAGATATAAGGGAGCATAGTGATATCCCTCACTACCTAGTGCTTATAGAGTGACCGAGTGACAGTACAGAGTGATGAGTTTGCACTACGAATTTAGCGTACACAGGGAGGAGTTGTGGTGTACTTAGGGAAGTGACACAAGACTAACAGCAGAGTCGTCATATTATAGTTGGCTGACAGACAGCAACGTGTCCAAGAGAACAGATGCCTACTTTAATGACAGAGTACTGAAGTAGGTCAGACGAATATGGCCTGAAAGGTAAAGGGTTACAGGAGTATGCAGAAGCAAAAGGACAAAAACAGACGGAAAGAACGAGGAGAGACATAATGCCGCTGCGGCAAAGCGTCTACAGGAAGAGAAGAGACACAAGTAAAACTAGCTGACTGACATGGACAAACAAGTCGTGCCATACAGAAGAGACACAAGTAAAACATGCTGAATGGAAAACACACGTCTACAGAAGTAAAGTTAGCTGAATAGAAACAAGCGCACTACAGGAGAAACCATATGAACAATGGAAATGCGGAAGAGACGATAAGATGGAAGCTGAAAGTGCTCTCAGAAATTAGAACTATCATCAAAGGTCCCAAGTGAGAAAGCAGAAGACCTTCACAGTCATAAGACAACGATGAACCTGCCATACCTTTACGGACCGGGATTGTCTGAGCCTATCTTTCGAGATTCGAATCATCTGTGTAAAACTCTAGCATCCCGTAAGCAGAATATGTGATGCGGCTAGGCGAATATTTAACGTGTAAGTGCACTAGACACCATGTCAAACTTAGCCTGTAGAAGAAAGGAACTAACTTCCACTATACTTACGTCAACGTTTGAGCTGACAAAGTTCCACTAAATCTGAACATGGATATAGACACAAGTTAGACAGTTAGTGCCAGAGACGAATCAGATTTCACAGACTTGTTAACACAGTAAGACACATTAACAAATGGAGGGAGCTCGCAGAACGTAAGTGGGAAAGCTTGTATATAAATTAGTAGATTTCGTGTAAGCGGACAAAGTATTAGCTTCATGTAATACAATTCAGTCGGACGTCTTTGAGGAACGTAAGCCAAAGGGACATAGACACAATGTCACAGTTAGGGCAAATTACATGACTGCCATCACAACAGTTTCTATTGTAGACCATTCGTGAGGATAATAGTCTGTGCAGCGTACACTAACAGGACCACGAATCCGTCATCAGACCAAGGCGCAAAAGTGTGGAGTCAGCACATAAAGGAGACGCGCAAGAACTTCAGGATAATGGTTTCCGAGGAAACATGTTAGTAGAGGTAGGACGTACCCACTATAGAAGAGGGAATTTCCAGAGACGGTCCAATTATGCGGATGTTGGGATGGTGGGAGCTGGAGACACAAGGCAGCACAGTGTGATGCACAGCCACCAGTGAGCCGACAGCTAACGCAAGGAGGAGATCAT